>CM074738.1:16683805-16693805 GCA_037367245.1 Phrynocephalus guinanensis
CTATCCGGCGACGGAAGCCCTCATCATAATAAGCCAAGCATATTAGGGAAATCACAGCGAGCTGCGTATATCTAGTCCAAATAATGCCACAAAGCTTACCCCTTTTCAGGATGACCAGATATATCCCGCGAAGAATGACAAAGGCGTTAGCAATTATCCAGGAGGCGTCCGGCTTCTTACGTTTCCGGATCCGCTCCTTCTCCTTCTCATCCAGATGCTCTAAATCCATTGGGTCCAATTTCCCGGATAAGCAAATCAAAGATTTCCACATACTTGCCGCAGTGATCCTTGCCACCATGGATTCTGACAGATGGTCGCCTATAAGGCAAAGGATTCAACACCCTCCCGGAAGTTCAAGAAAACCCTAGACGGGGTGGATGCGCTAGACAGTGTGAGCCAGTGCAGGAGGAGAGGTCCCCGCTGGGAGTAGCGCTACGAGGCGCACCTGCAACCGCGCCAGGTGTCTCGTGTGATAAGGTCTCAGTTTGGGCAGCAGCTTCAGAGAGGTCCACGAGGAACTACCTCAGTGTGCTGCCCAAGGCTCAGTACAGGAGAGATGACAAGTGCGGGTTAGCCTCCCCGCCGGGTATGCAAGTCAACCGTCGGAGCCGGGACCAAGGCCACGAGACCTGACCCAGTAGTCTAGGGGGATTTAATGCTGAACTCACCCGGCCCGGGTCGACACATTGCCGAAGGCGTGGAACCGCTAGCCACAGGAGTCAACAGTGACAAGTCTAGCGCCTGCAGATGGCCAGTTCCCCGGTACCACAGGAGCCGCGCCAGCAGAAGTTGTCTGGCGAGTCCTTGACAGGTGAAATTGCTGCTGACATTTGAGATGACGGAACCGCGACTTTGGGAGACATCCAAAGCAGCCCGACCAGAGGAGCCAGCCAGTTCTGCTTCTAGAGCAGAAAAGGCGTGTCATCATAAGGTTCCCTAGCATCCTAAAGGCCTGCCTTGCTTTGAGCTTTTGCATCCCTAGGATGATGACCAACCCCATAAGAAGATGCCATTCCCCTTCTGCTTGGCATGTTCACGTTCCAAGCGCGATAATTTCTGCCAGGCTGCCTGCAAACTGGGGCCCATTCCTCATCGTCAGAAGAGGACACCTCAGGTTGAGATCGGGGTGGGTTGGCGCTTAGCTGCTGGCGCTTTTCCCTTTCCTTTACTTGGAGCCTTCTTAGATGGCATGGTGAACCAAATTAAGATACAAGCGAAAGCGGATCAGTGAATAAGGCGACAGAAGATACACTGGATAAACAGGAGGATACACTGATTAACAGAGACACCAACTATGGGTGTCTGGATGAATGCACCCAACCCAGCCCAGATGACCAGGGATAGTCAACTAGTCAAGGCCTACAAGAAAAATGGCGGCCATGTGGCCTATGAGCCACCTATGGGTATATGGCACTGAAACTCAGCCGAAAAATAATCAAAAATAAAATGCGCCTCCGTCCCCCGAACGGGATGTAAAAAAAGGGAGGACCCCCGAGCCCCACCCCAGCCGATGGTAATGTGAGGTGGATGGCTGCTGGATAACTCCAATATATGTAGATTTTAACGAGTGCATACAAAATGGCCGCTGCAAACCCAAGGCCCCACGGAAAGATGAACCCTCTACAATGATTACTAGAGATGGGCAATCGACTTGAAAAAAAAAATTTCGAGTTGTCGTTTAGTCGGGCCAGTCCCATTTCGGGTCGTTTCCGGTTTTCGCGAAAATTCGCAAAAAATAGTCGGTTCGTTTTTTCGTTTTTTTGTTGTCGTTAGTACTGGTTTTTTGGGGGGGTAACGGGCTCCTGGAGGCACCTCTGTGGGGTGGGTGCCTCCTCTGGCCCGCTATAAAGGGGAAAGTGGGCTCCTGGAGGCACCCGTGGGTGCCTCCTGCCACTAGGAAGGGGAAGCAGGCTCCAAGAGACACCCCTCTACATGGGGGTCTCCCTTCCTCACCTGCTGCTGCTGCAAAATGCTTATGCAATAGCCATATGGATATTGCATAACATAATGTGCAGACGTGAGACCATGTGAGAGTGATAGGGTCATACCCGCCCTTCACAAGGCTCTGGCACCACCATGTCTCACACAGAAGGGAATTGATTGTACTTGCTGCGTGTAGTGCAATGCAAGCAAGTAGATCTGGCTTTTAAGGTGGCTTAGTGCAAGAGCTAGGGTTCGGCTAGTGACGGGTAAGGTTACGGTGGGCTAGTGGGTTGCACCTCTGGGTGCCTCTCTGACCCACTAAGAAGACAGTCTGTGACGTATGGGTACAGAGTCAAGGGTTAGGGTTAGGGCTAGGGCAGGTTTTAGGGGGCTTTTTGGCACATCCCAGAAGTCTCCATGGCCAAGTGGCCATGCGACTGGTGGGATGGCTCCAGAAATTTGCATGGTTGTCCACTCCCACATGGCTGGCCACTTGGCCAGCCCATCATTGCGCACTGCGCAGGTGTAAATAAAATAAAATAAAATAAAATCAATGGAGGACAGAGGAGGAGAGGAGAGACATTTTGTTGCAAGAAAAAAACCCACTGCTACTGTGAAAAAATCTGGCAGTTTATAAATTTTCGCGTGTTTCTGTTGTGCTTGTGTGTTTTTGGACCACGATTTCAAAAACAATATTGCGTTCGCCGCCCCATTTTGGATCCCCCGCCCTCACCGCATGGCATGGCGATGGCGACTCGCGAGTCCGGCTGCCCAGGACGGGGGGGAGGCGGGACCCCCCCCTCCCAGAAACCAACCCCTCCGGTAGGTGCCCTGCGCCCTTAGTCAAGCAGGCATTTTTTCGCCTGCTTTTTTGGCCCGGGAATGGGTGGGGGGAGAGTTTTAAAAGTTTTTTTCCTGTGCCATCCGTGCCGCTTGCTTGCGCTTTAATTGCGGCGGCCGGCGGCCGGCGAGACTGGGCTTTTTTGCTGGCTGCGAGCCTCCGGCGAGTCCCACCAGAGCAGCCCAGGACGGGGGATGAGGGGGAGGGGAGAGGCCGGGGACCTCCAGAAACAACCCCTCTGGTAGGTGCCCTGAGGCACACGGCAGGCATTTTCCCCACTCTTTTCGGGGGAAGGCGGGAACCGGGGTTTTTTTAACTTTTAAGAAGAAACCTTTTTTTTTTCTGTGCAGCTTTTTTTCTGGGCCGGGATCCGCTTTTTTTTTAACATTTTAGAAAACTTTTTTTTTCTGTGCCGCGTGTGGCATCGCGCGATCTCGCGATTGCAAGTAACGAGCACGACAAATCAGACCAAAAATTGTTCGTTCGTCGGTTCGAGCTCGAAGTCTGGGGGAGTAAAATCCCGTTACCGTTTCCGAAGTAGAGTAACGGAAACCGAGTAACGGAAACGGAAACGGGAATACGCTAAGTCGTGCCCATCTCTAATGATTACATTCCTGAGCCAACCTGCAGGGAACACCCGAAGACGCACTAGCCGCCTTTAAAGGCTAAAGTTGAGAAAAAAACCCCTAAGTGCGCCTCCGCCCGAACAGCGAACCCGGCTGCCTCCCTAAGCCGCCTCCAACCCTCCGGGTTAAGGTTAATCCCCACCCCCCACCCTCGAGTCGTCCGGCCTGCTCACTAGAGCAGCACCAGCGACCGGACCCTCCCTCCCCACCCTCAAACCAATCGGGAACGCTGATAACGCTGGCCACCGATCAGGTGTTGTTGTCGGCGGCGCAGCAGCAGCGACTCCCGAATACAGAGCAGCCAAGCACTCCCGTCACCGTTTAAAACAGGCGCGCGGCGAGAGGCTGAATTGACGATTCCAGCCGGGCGGGGAGCGCACTGACAACTCCAAGCTTTTGCTCTCCCCCAGCGTAGGCTACGCAAACTGCGTAGCCTATCTCGCCCTCCCTGCCAGCCGGCAAAGGCGCCCCGCCCCCGCACAGTGCGGAGGGGAGCATCCGTTCTCTATGCCAAGTATGGATTATTTGATGGGGAGTGTTTTCTGACTATTATTAAGGATGAATAGAGAAGGATGTACAGAAAGGTATCCTACAGTGTAAAGATAATTCCAAAATGGTGTTATTTGGACCTTTGGGCCATTGGTTGCATGATTGATCTTCTCCTGGTCCAAACCAATGATGACATAATCACCTTGAAGGATCGTGACCACAGTCCGGGTGAGCTTGGACCCAACCTTCTCGGTGGAGAAATAGATCTTGGCTGTGACCAAATCTGCCTTTTTCCATCTGAAGCAGATTGCACAGCTCCACCCCCTTCTTGATAGGAAGTCCTAATAAAACTCTGTTTCGCGGGTTGGTAAAAACAAGGATTGACTGCTGCAATGCCATCTATGTGGGACTTCCCTTGAAGGTGATTCAGAAACTGCCGCAAGTGCAAAACGTGTCAGCCAGCTTGGTCACTAATACACCTAAATTTGACTATATTTTCTCCTGTACTGGGCTGTCCAACAAAAGGGATGCCAAGTTTATGCAGCAAGGGCAGTCTGAATTGTGGACTAATACTATACAGCTGCTCCTACAGTGTCTCCACCCTCTTGTCTCTCCACCTCCACTGCTTCCAAGAGATGGGTTGTGTGGCTGTGAGCATCACAATGCCCCCACTGGGGAGGGGAATGGCCACCTCCATCTCTTTTTTGCTCTCCTTTTGTTTCTGCTCCCCCTATGGGCTCTTAGAGAGCCTCCTTGCTCTGGCCTGCCTGCAAGGAGGCACTTAATAACCAATTCACTTAATGACCTAGTTGAAGGAACTCCGTCATCAAGTGAGGGAGTACCTGTACCAGTGTCAGCAGTCAAGATGGTCTGCAAGATACTCTCTTCTACTCACCACTATTCACTAAGAGATCCCAATTAGAAGGAAAATGCCAACAGCTGACTCCTGTTTACATCCATTAACCATTTCTCATCCAAACACAAGGCAACTGCCAGAATAATAATAACCCCCCTCAGTTAACCATGGCCTAATGGTTTCTGGGAGCCATAGTCCAAACAATCAATGTTCCCCAAGGTATCCAGCATTTCAGACAGAAATCCTTCCCATTAACTGTTGTTATCTGTTCCTTTTAGTTGTGGTATCAGGCTTAAATGACAGCCCATGTGGTATAATGATTCAAGCACTGGATGAGTTGTGAAACACATTTGGGAGAAATTGAACTTCAAAATACTCTTTCTCCTTCTCAGTGCCTCACTTTGTTGTTGTGAAAATAGAGCAGGGAGATAAAGAGTTTGTGTGCAGCATCTTTGCTAACACAACCTGGCAACCATGGCTGACTGGAAGGTCCCCATTATCCTACTTAGGGTTTGCCAAATATTTTTAAAATGATGCTTGCAATCAAATCCCCTTCCATTTAAAAATATTTTTACATTTCACTTGTTTTTATAGCTCTTGGCATTAGGGTTGTGAATCCTCACTTGTCTTGTTGTGAAACAAGAACAAGGTCCTGCAATAATTAATGAACGAAATAGAACTTGGAACCTCCACATGCAAAACCATGTGCTCCATACCAGAGCTGTGGCTCCTCCTTTGGTCTCTTTGAAAGGATGATTAAGCAGTTTATGGTCTTTAAAAGCCTTTGGTGGGATGATATAAATCATGTTCTTTTTAAAAAAAAAAGTACTGCTGTCATTCCTATCTTGTGTATTATCAATATATCCTAAAATATATTTTTAAAATGAAAGAGGAGGTGATGGTAAGCCTCCGTGTTGCCCAGTGTGGGTGACGTTGCCTCTGCCACCTGCAGGGCCAAAAGCCCTGTGGAAGCTGTAGAAGCTCCCAACAAGAAATCTGTGGAATCCAGGTTGCTGTTGAAATCAGATTCAGGATTTCATTAGAAGTAGTTAAGGCTTTATAGCACTGTTGACACGGACTCCCCAGGCAGTTAGAGCTTCAGAGGGGCTGGGTCTCCAGCAGTAGCCCCCTAGAAAATATCCTGGCATTCTGACCCAATTAGACTCAATGAGATAGCCGGTTTCCCCCTAGTCAGTGAAGTGGAGGAGGAGCAGAGGTCCTGCAGTTATTCTTGGCCCTTTCAAGGATGGTCGATAAAGCCAGCAACGGAGTATTTGAGGGCACCGCCCTGCTCCTTTCAAAGACTGCTGCCTCTTGTGTTGCCATTTGCACCATCAGCACTGCCACTGAGTCAGGGTAGGAGCCACCGGCCCAGTTGGTCCTCAGTGGTGCCAAGTCGAAACACTGGGTTGTGTGGGGGGTAGTTCTGCCAGGGCAAAGATGGCAGCCCCTTTCCCGTGTAAGGGGTGACCCTGGACCTTAAACCAGTTCCCCAGCTGTTCACTAGGTGAAGATCCTCTGCCCCCCTGCCTTGAACACCACCCTTCAACCTCAAGTGCCTTAAACCCCTGGAGGATGTGTGTCTGAGTGTCCAGGGGACTCTTCTGACCCTGGCTTAAACCCGTCTTAATTGCAAAGCCACAAGTTTACTTTGGCTGCATACTTTAAGCCTGCATGCCAACCCTGCAAGGTAGAAGGAAAACACCAAAGCTGTCAAAATTGCCTTTTCTTGCCACCCTCCCCAAGGACTACACCTTGGTAAAATATTAACATATTTGTTTTTTTGTTTTTTTGTTTTTTTAAAATAGGCACCCGGATCTCTTTGAGGACTCACCTTCACAGATCCTCCATGAACAGGTATTCCTCTTGCACAGAAACGCAGGCCCCTCGCCTCCACAGCTGCCTCCCAGATCTCTTCTTCCCCTGATGTGACGTCACCTGCTGCCACAACCCTGGGGGCATGGATCCTTCTTCCCTAATTTGCCTGTGTCCTCTTTCTGCCCCACTTCCCTCTTTATCCCTTGGGGCTGCTCATTCTCCCTCTCCCCCAGGTGCTGCCCCAGCTGTGCCCTATTATTGCTGGCCTCCCCAACAGAATCCTGCCCGCTTTCTTCTACCCAGTGGTGACAAACCTTCAGCACTACAGATGTTTTGGACCACAACTCCCACAGTCCTTTGTCACTGGCAATCTAGGCTTAGAAGTCTGGGTGTTGTGATCGAAAACATCTGGAGTGCCAAAGGTTCACCACCTCTGTATGTCCTTCTAGGGCAGGCATGTCCAAATTTTGACCCTCAGATGTTTTGGACCACAACTCCCAAAGTCCTTTGCCACTGGAAATATAGGCTTGGAATTCTGGGAGCTGTGGTCCAAAACATCTGGAGAGCCGAAGTTTGGACATACCTGATCTAGGGCCTAGGATTTGCTTCCTCACCGGGCCCTCAGGGCCTTGAGGCAAAGGCAGACACTAGAAATGTCCCCTCACACCCAGCTAGGCTACTAAGACCCTTCTAGTTACACAGTGGTGACGGGTTTTGATGTTCATCCTGGTTAGGAGGGTTTTCCGAGCTTTTTTCTATCAGCAGTCTCGATGTAATATTTTCCCTGTCACAGGTAAAAGCTCGAAGGGAAGCCAATGTTTCACAAATTCATGAAACGAAAAAGCAGAGCAGAATTGTGTGAGGTGGGTGTTTTAATCACCCTGCATTTTATTGCTGCCAACATGGAGCCCTAACCTGATATCAAATGTAATCCCTCATCTCCGGTCTCATTATTAGTTGACAGCATCAAAATAAGAATATCATCCTCTTTCCTTTCCTTTGTTAATCTCTGTTACCCAATTTAGACAAAATGTATCTCATTTTCCCTCAACTGACAGGCAAACCATGCAAAGCAGTTTCCACAGTTCTGCCTTCTTTCTTTATTTGCGTTCTACTTTTCTACAGTACCTGTGAGCCTCTTTTGTTTACAACAGGGGCAAAAGGAGTTTGGGTGCTCTAGGTATCCTGTGAGGACCGAGGAGGGGGACGTGTATTCAGAATGAGAGTGTTTCATCTTGCCAGTTCCGCTTACTTGGTCGTAATTTGCCCGCTCAGCTCTGCCGACGACATCTTCCCACTTTAAATGAATTGAGAGCGCTCGGTAGCAACGACAACACTGGGTAAATAATATCCACAGCTTGCAGCAGCAGCATCACTTAATGAACTTTAGAAACGATGTTATGTTTGCTCTGTAGCACTCAGTGATGGAAAGCGATCAAGCCCTTGCCTGGATCTGCAGATGAAAGGAAAGGCTGAGGAAAAGAATAAAAGATCTTCCCTGATCTCAGTGTTTGAGACAGAGATAGGCATGAACCGCTAGTTCAGCAGTTTTTGTCAGTTCGCTTACCAGCTGAACAGGTTTCAGTGGTTCCCGGCTCTGCCACCTCCAAAGGGCACCCACTCAGAGGCAGCCCCCCAACTTCCCTACCCTGCCTCCTCTAAGGGCACTTTTACATGACCCCTAAAATCCGACGCAAAGGGCTCCAAGATGTGGAGCTTAAAATTGTTTTCCCGCCAGCTCCGGACCTAAAAAAAAAGTACGACCACACCCACCTAAGCGTGTCCCAGCGCATTTTCCAAGTACCTGGTCTCCAAAGGTGACAAATTTCTGATGCGGATTGCAAAGCAGTGAGTGCGGGGTTCTCCTCCCCTATGTTTGTTTGTTTTTTTTTTGCCCCCCTGCCCCTTTAAGAGACTGGAATGCTTCCCGGAGCAGCTCCCCACAGCAGAGCGGAGGTGAGCCTGCATTCTTTTCTTTCCTTTTTTCCTCCATCCCCTCACACAGACAGAAGCAAGGGGGTGCAGAGGGGTGGGGAACACAGCAAGAGGAGCAAACCCCCAAGATCTCTGGGGTGCTGATCTTAGGGGTCGTGTAAAAAGCGCCCTGACTGATGCCTTTCGGTGGGTACTTGCCGCTGGAGGGGAAAGTGCTCACAAGCCAGACAGTCTCCTATTGTAGATTCATGGTGGTGTAAATATCATGATGTAAATCACAGCAGCAAATAGCCACCAATTAATGAGACTTAGCATCCAACGAGCAGTATGAGAGGCAACTGTAAATTTGCTGCATGCGGGCTCAATCCTCTGGTGGCCATTGTGATTTAGGGAAGATGTGGGGATTATAAATGGAATCATAGAAATCATGGGATAAATGAGTTGGGAGGGGCCTGTAAGCTGAACAAGTCCAACCCCCTGCTTATGCAGGAATCCAAATGAAAGTAGCTGTGACAGATGGTTGTCCAATTTTCCCTTGGATGCCTCTAGCATTGGAGCACTCGCAACCTCCTGAGGCAATTGGGTTCCGTTGTTGTACTCCTCTTAACAGTCAAGAAGTTTCAAGAAATTTTTTTTCTGATATAGTTGAGCCCATTATGGTGCACTCTGGGATGATCAAGAATAGATTCTGACCCTTTGAACAGCATTATCATATCTCCTCTCAGTGTCTCTTCTCAAGGCTAAACATGCCCAGTTATTTCAGTCTTCCCTTAAGGGCTCGGTTTCCAGTGGATCATCCTTATTGCCCTCCTCTGAACTGGCTCCAGTTTGTTGGCACCCTTTCTTAAAGTGTAGTATCCAGAACCGGATATAGTACTCTAGATGTGGCTTAACCAATACTGAATAGAGGGGGGACTAGTGCCTCTCAGGATTTGGACACTATAAATGTGCTAATGAATCCTAAAATTGCCTATTTTGCACCAAAATTGCACACTTAACTTTCATCACACCGCCATTTTGCTTAACCTGCTGCTATTTTTACTTACTGCCTCATCATTGTCAGTACTGGAGGAGTAATACCTCCTTTGAAAACCTTGGTCCAGTTGGTAGTACCTCATAAGGGCCCCTTCCCAGGGTTACAGGAAAAGATGGTCAATGGTTTTGAAGGCAGAAGAGGGCTTTATGCCCCAACGACAGATCAAATGGAAGAATCGTCTAGGAGAAGGGAAACTCTGGCTTTAAACCTCTGCTGACTTGTGGCTATATCCATTTCTGAAAGAGGCTTCAGCAGTTAACCTCGAGACAAAATCTGGAGCAGGAGTCCTGGAGGCAGTTCATAAGTGTGTGCAACCATGTTCTGGTAACTCCTGCAATGCAGCTGGAAGTAATTGTATCAGCTCTGCTGTTCCATTATTATTCCAGTGATGTGGAGAGGGTTATTTATTTATTTATTTATTTATTTATTTATTTATTTATTTATTTATTTATTTATTTATTTTGCTGCTTGAGTAA
>CM074738.1:18151999-18718863 GCA_037367245.1 Phrynocephalus guinanensis
CACTGCACTAGGAGGTGATGCTAAAGATTGTTTAGAATAGCAGAAGTCTGTTAGGAGAATTGTTACTAGAGATGGGCACGACTTAGCGGTATTTCCGTTTCCGTTTCCGTTACTCGGTTCCGTTACTCTACGGAAACGGTAACGGGAATTACTCCCCCAGACTTCGAGCTCGAACCGACGAACGAACAATTTTGGTCTGATTTGTCGTGCTCGTTCCTTGCATCGCGAGATCGTGCGATGCCACACGCGGCACAGAAAAAAAGTTTTTAAAAGTTAAAAAAACCCGGTTCCCGGCCAAAAAGCAGGCGGGAAAATGCCTGCCGTGCCTCAGGGCACCTACCAGAGGGGTTGTTTCTGGAGGTCCCCGGCCTCCCCCCTCATCCCCCGTCCTGGGCTGCTCTGGTGGGACTCGCCGCAGGCTCGCAGCCAGCAAAAAGCCCAGTCTCGCCGCCGGCCGCCGCAATTAAAGCGCAAGCAAGCGGCACGGACGGCACAGGAAAAAACTTTTAAACTCTCCCCCCACCCATTCCCGGGCCAAAAAAGCAGGCGGAAAAATGCCTGCTTGACTAAGGGCGCAGGGCACCTACCGGAGGGGTGGTTTCTGGAGGGGGGGGGGTCCCGCCTCCCCCCTGTCCTGGGCAGCCGGACTCGCGAGTCGCCATCGCCATGCCATGCGGTGCGGGCGGGGGATCCAAAATGGGGCGGCGAACGCAATATTGTTTTTGAAATCGTGGTCCAAAAACACACAAGCACAACAGAAACACGCGAAAATTTATAAACTGCCAGATTTTTCACAGTAGCAGTGGGTTTTTTCTTGCAACAAAATGTCTCTCCTCTCCTCCTCTGTCCTCCATTGATTTTATTTTATTTTATTTTATTTACACCTGCGCAATGATGGGCTGGCCAAGTGGCCAGCCATGTGGGAGTGGACAACCATGCAAATTTTTGGAGCCATCCCACCAGTCGCATGGCCACTTGGCCATGGAGACTTCTGGGATGTGCCAAAAAGCCCCCTAAAACCTGCCCTAGCCCTAACCCTAACCCTTGACTCCGTACCCATACATCACAGACTGTCTTCTTAGTGGGTCAGAGAGGCACCCAGAGGTGCAACCCACTAGCCCACCGTAACCTTACCCGTCACTAGCCTAACCCTAGCTCTTGCACTAAGCCACCTTAAAGCCAGATCTACTTGCTTGCATTGCACTACACGCAGCAAGTACAATTCCCTTCTGTGTGAGACATGGTGGTGCGGGAGCCTTGTGCAGGGAAGGCATGACGCTATCACTCTCACACTGGTCTCACTGTCTGCACATTCTGTTATGCAATATCCATATGGCTATTGCATAGCATTTTGCAGCAGCAGCAGGTGAGGAAGGGAGACCCCCATGTAGAGGGGTCTCTCTTGGAGCCTGCTTCCCCTTCCTAGTGGCAGGAGGCACCCACGGGTGCCTCCAGGAGCCCACTTTCCCTTTATAGCGGGCCAGAGGAGGCACCCACCCCACAGAGGTGCCTCCAGGAGCCCGCTCCCCCCCCAAAAAAACCAGTACTAACGACAACGAAAAAACAAACCGACTAATTTTTGCGAATTTTTGCAAAAACCGGAAACGACCCGAAATGGGACTGGCCCGACTAACGACAACTCGCAAAAAAAATTTTTCAAGTCGTGCCCATCTCTAATTGTAACTAAACGTGAGAAGAAAACGTGATTTTTTTTATCATTTTCAGTGGTTTCCAAATGATTGAGTGCCTAGCTACTGGATAAGATGGAACTTACCAGAAAAAGCTCTAGCACAAAAAAGCAGAGGGGAAAAGGAGGAAATTAATGGCAAACTCGTCCCCACAAATCTTTCTGGCTCAGGTAGAATTGGACTCCTTTAGGTAATCAAAATACAGAATGTGTCAGTGTTCATTCTGAACATTTTTCACAGGCCTTGGTAGAAAGACTCTACCATTTCTGGTCCAGTCTAAATTATGGTGAAGTGTTGATACCCTTACTTAAATTGAATGCAGAAGCCCCATCTTGACCAATAAAGTCCAACGTCCAAATTTCGTATAAGGTGATATGTTTAATTCTAATCATCCTGGTCTATAATTTGGATCCTGGACTTCATTTAAATATGAAACTTTTAAATCTGAGGAAGGACATAGTTGGCAAAAGGCCTTTTAATTGTGTTCCAAATATCAGAGTATTTGTAAATCCTCTTTATAACCTACCTGGCTTTTATGGTTCGTTGTCTTTCTTAGGGGCTTCCTGGTCATTCTTCATCATCTCCAGTGTTCATCCAGGAACATCCTTTATAACTTATGGACTTGTAAAAAACAGACAGCCTGCTGGAGTGCACTTGACTGATACTTGTGTCGCTATATTTGTTCTGTGCTTAGACAATTTATGAGATGCCAAGCAAGTACATATTCATGACCAGGGATGTTTGTCCTTTTATGTTAATTATAACCAGCATATCTCAGAATTGTATACATTTACAATTACAAAGTTTATTTTAAAATCCTTAACTTTTCAAGGTTACCGTATATTTTGGGGTGTGAGTGTGTTTATTTTACTGGGCTATTCCTGTGATTTATTAATTGATACGGTGCTTTAAAGGATTGGCCTGCATAACATCCTATTCTGTATATCAAAATGGCCAAGTTTTTCCCCCAGCACTGCAGGTAGTAAAGGAGTGGCATTTAAAAAAGGCTTCCTGGTGAATAAAGAAATTTCAGTCAGTTCACACTCTTATTAAAGGATTTTTGTACTTTGTTCACTCACTTTCTATGGGAATTGAAAAGGTCCTGCCATCATCACATCATTGTTGTAAGAAGTATTGAGAATGCATTTCTGAAAATGGTTGTGGAGCTCAGTGGCCCCAATGTTGTGGACACGACCCTTGGAACTCCAGGGTTCTGGCTAGATGCTTAGCCTACGCTCTCCACTAGCTATTTTTAGACATAAAATCTACTTCTCGCTCGGTGCAAAAAACCCAACATGCACCATGCAATCTAGTTGAGACATTTTAGTGATACGTGGTTTCCCTTGCTACCACAGTTAAAATTTCCCAACTGTACTTAAGGGCCAAGCTATACATTCCAAGAATGATAATAAGGCAGTGCTGCTTAAATGAATAAATATTGTACTTTAATATTATGTCCGCAAGCGCAAAGAGTTGCTGGTATTACATCCTCCAGTGCAAGTATCTGAACTGCAAAGGATTGAGTACGAAGGAGAAATCAGCTCTCTCTTCGTCCTTCTGGATTCTCAACTTTAGTCAACAAAAGTCCAACACTGAAACCAGCCCTGATTAATACCTTCAACTGGACTCTTCAGAAAAGGTAGCAGTGGAAGCCTCTTTCCAAGCAGAAAACAAAATCAGAAACAGACGTGGCTGAGTAGATTCTGATACAGCAGATGTGTCTGCAGGCATGAATTGTACTACACATAAATCCATAGCCTTGATGGTCCCGTAATACTTTTAATACTCTTAAAATGGCTGAGCTGGAAGGGACCCTTATGCATCCAGCCCTTGTGAACTTCCAAACCTGACTTGTGTAGTCAAATAACTATGAGCCCTTTTACATGACCCCTAAAATCCGCTGCAAAACACTTGCAGATCCGGAGCATAAAATTGTTTTCCCACCAGCAGCGGACTTAAAAAAAAAAGTACACCCACGCCCACTTAAGCGCGCCCCAGCGCACTTCACAAGTACCTGGTCTCCGGAGGTAAAAAATGTTCCTATGCAGATTGTATAGCGGTGGGTGCCGGACTCTCCTCACCTTCTATTTGTTTTTGTTGTCCCTGCCACCCCTTTATCAGACAGGAATCCCTACGGGGCTGCTCCAACGGCAGGTGGAGGTGAGGCTGCATTTTTTCTCCCTCCCCTCACCACAGACAGAAGCAACAGAGTGCAGAAGGGTGGGAACACAGGAAGAGGAACAAAACCCACATGATATCTGGCTGGGGGGATCCGAATTTAAGCTCCCAGCGGATCTTAGGGGTCGTGTAAAAGGGCTCTAAGCCACTGAGCAAACCAGTGGTTATGTGTTGTGCCTCACTTGTGTAAGTGGAATATAGCAGAAGTACACATTTACAAATAGTTGAATACTTCTCAGTAACACAGAATGACAGTTTTGCCAGCAGAAGAGAGCTATGATAAATAGTTCTCAGAGGTGTCCCTCTGGATAAATTCTAGTCGTTGTCTAAGGCATGTACATTAAAGGCCTCTTGGTTTTTGCTTTGTTTTTGCTTTCTTTCTTTTTCTTTCTTTTTTTGCATGGTTTTATTACTATTTTTTTAAAAAATATTGGTATTCTAAATTATTGAACACGAGTGTTAAGATCAGTTTTAAAAGAAGATTGCTAGTAGCACATAAAGCTTGGACTGAACGTGTTTCCCGGGATGGGGATATGGAAGAAACGCTGTACTGTATGTGGTTTGGGGTTTTTCTGTGGATGAAATGCTCCCTTGTGTAGAAAAGGTTGCAACTCGCTGGTTCTCCCTTAGTCCTGATGTTGCTTGTGTTTCATGTTGAGATTGTGTTTAATCCAGATACTTCTGTCGCATGTGGTTGCTTTTTCATTGACATGCTTAACTTCATGCATCACACTTGGAAATGTAAAAATAATCTATGCTTCAAGTAGTTTCAGATTGTAGCTGCTGTTGATTTTCAGGACAAAGAAATAGACTATGGCAAGATGAAATGTAGTCCACCAACGTCTGTTGATGTCACCATTTGAGTTTGCACAGAACTTTGTTGGCTACCCTTTTTTGGGGATAAAGGTAACCCAATGAATTGTATTCTTTCTTCTTCTTCTTCTTCCCCATTCCACAGGTCCTTGAGGCAACGCGCGTGAGCCGCAGGAAGAGCGCCCTTGCTCTGCGATGGGAAGCGGGCCTTTATGCTAACCGGGAAGAAAATGAATAATTCCCTTGGCAAGACGAGAGGGTTGTCCTTGGTTTGTTTTTTAATGGCAGAGATTGAAAAACCAAATAGGAAAACTTTTATTTTTTTTTAAACGGGGCATCATTTTAATCTGATATCTGATATTTATTACAAATGTACCAGTCTCTGTGATCCATATCGACAGATACAGTTCATATATAATGTGCTTTGTGTGTGTGTGTGTGTGTGTGTGTACACACACACACAAACACATATATATACATATACATATATATACACGCACAAAGAACAGCTATGCTAAGAAGAGCTTCTGCTGAACTTCCCCCCACCCAAAGACACACACAAAGGAAAACAAAAGGTTGTAGTCTTTGGACTGATACTCTCACCTGGTGATAAGAAACAGCAGCAGCAATAATCGCAGAGGACATTTTTTGAGAGCCAGTTAGAATGGACACCGGGTTGTTTCCTTCACACAGCCTTCGTCACAGCCTTGGAACAGGAAGCGTTTGGCCTATTTGGCCTGTTACCACCAGATGGCACCTCCTGTGGAAATACACAGTGGCTCGTAGTAGACGGTTTGAGGTTCGAATGGCAGCTCCTCATCCCTCCTACCATCAGTGGCACATTAAAGAGAGGGCTATTAATCTGCTATATTCTGTATAGCCGTATATATATATATATATATATTGCTGTTCTTAACAAATAAGGGTATGTTTTTGAAGTCAGCCTAATAATGGATTAAAAAAGCAGAGGCTGTTGATGTGCAAATGTGAATGTACAATCCATACATTTAGCCATAAAATGCAGTATGGTTTTTTTTTTGAGTCATTTTGAAAGGTGGAGGGAGCATGGCAGACTGTTCTCTTTTCTTTTCTTTTCTTTTCTTTTCTTTTCTTTTTTTTTTAGTTTATTGTGGGCTGGTTTTCCTGGAAATCGGGCATCCTTTTCTTTCATCATCAGTATGCGTATCCTTTTTAATACTGCTGCACAATCAATAGAAAAGCGTAAAGAAGATGTAGAAATGGCAAATCAGAGTAACTTTGTTCTAGTGGCCTGTATGCTTGCATACCCCCCTTCCCCCCGTGCACATTTGCATTATCATGCATATTTAACAAGTTATTATGGTATGACAGGGATGACACAAGGAAACAAAACCCGTAAAAGGCAATCCAGATGAGTTGGGAAAGCAAGGTCAGAATCTGAAGAATTGAAGAACTGGAGTGGTCTTTGGGGAAACAGTGACTGTTAAAATCAGTTTGTTATGGAGAGGAATGCAGAAAGACAAGTAGTTGTACCTTTAACTCTATTTATGTCACCAGAAATATCATAATATCAATAGGGCATGAGGTGCAGTGAGGGAGAGGTGTTTTCTGTAACTAGAAAGGGGAAAGTTGGAGAAGGCAACAGGGTGAGGTGGGAGAAGGAGAGTGAGGGGAACAGAGGTTTATTTTTTGCAGTGTTTTGAGGAGGGTCAAAGATACCATAGCATTTGTAGTTAAGTGTAGGCCAGGAACCTGAGACAAAGAAGCTTAGAGCGGGGAGGGGGGGTTGTTTGTATGATTGAGGGAGAGAGACATTGCAATATTGGGCTGATGAAGAGAGATGGTTGTACAGATTATTTTCTCCAAAGCTGCTTGCCAGCTGTAGTGGGGGGGGGGGTTAAACACTTCTTTTTGTACGAAAAGGGATACTGTATTTTAAAAGGCACTAAACTGATGCAGTATTTGTAATAATAAAGCTGACCTGTATCTGCATGAATAAACACTACAGAAAATATTGAACAGTTTTATAATCTGACATTTAGAAAAGAGACGTGGTATTTATTATTCTGCTTTCTAGGCTGGCTTAGTATTTAGAGGCTGCTGACTTACTCTTCCATTCAGGGAATGCAGAGTGATGCTCAAGTGATGCCAACCCCTGATTTCTATTTTAGAATTTGTCCCCAGTTCGAGACAGCTGAAAAATAGTACACACAATGAAAACCCTAAAAAAAGAAAGACTTCTGGGTAGGTTTCTTTTTTTTTTAAAAAAGAAAGGCCACAAAAAGAGAAAGTAGCCCTTAATAAATTTATATCTTTCACACACACACACCCCAATATTTTGTTTATGTTTCGATCAGAATAATGTGTTCTAGAGTGGCCACATGGGCAGGGTATAAGTCTAATAAATAAATAAATTATAAAGACAGCAACTCTGCAACTAGAAATATGTTGATATTCTTGCTATTCAATCCGGGTAAGTGCAGGTTAATATGTACACAAAAGCTTTGCACAGGGTTCTTTTCCACGTCCTCATCAGAAAAGAGACTTTAAAAAAACATTCAGGTATTAATAGGCTTAGTGTTTGGGTGACATTGCCTAAGGTGAATTTGAGCCAGACCTTCAGGATGAATAATTTATACAGGGCTTCGTTGCCAGCAATAAAGGGTTGGAGGTAAAAGAGTTGCATAGACAGGGGTTAGTGCTTTCCCCTTCCATAACTAGCCAGAGAAGAACCCCGTTGATCAGCATGAGCTGGCCTGTTGGATCAGAAGACAGGTCAGCATCCAGTAGTTATTACAACTCTGTGGGGCAGGCTTTGCAAATCCTGTTCCCTTTGCAAAAAGTTGCCTCTGTACCACTGGAAAATGTTTTACCGCAAAGTTACCTACATACTAAAGATTTGTACACTGTGCTAAAAAAAATTTGGGGCACAGTCCAAGCCAAAGCTGAACATAGTTGTGTTGATTTTAGCAGAACCCCATTTTACTGCCTCCTATTAAAATCAGTGGGATTTTTTTCCCCAGAGTCTAAAACAATGCATAGAAAAATGGCACTCAGTTCATGGATGGAAATGAAAATAAGTAGGTGGAGAGAGAGGCAGGGAAATGGAAGTGCTAAAAAGTTATCGACAGTGAAGATGTTCTATCCCCAGCAGCCAAACACCCACCAATACGTATCTTCATTGTTTCTTGCAGACCTTACAAAAATCACTTTTGGGGGGCTAGGACTTCCAGAATTCCTCAGCCAGCATGAGGAGTGATTCTTTATGCAGGATCCCCAAGCAGGAAATTCTCCAAGCTTGGTTTTCCATCTTGAACATAAACTGCCTGTACAGTCATAAAGGGGTGCTCTTGCTTTTAAGCTGAAGGGACTGTTTTTCAACTCAGCTAAAAAGGTTGCCCAGGAACAGGTGGATTCTTTGCTGAAAACACTGACAGTAGGTTCTGAAAGAGGTAGTCTGCCCAGCTCTTAAATGCGGAAGGGTTGTTTTTATAGTAGGGGAGAATAAAACCAAAGATGATGTATATATGCTTGGAATTGGATGTTTTCTGCTCTTTCCTAGATTATTGTGATCAGTTCCAAGTATGAGGAGAAAAGGGTATGAGGAGCTCCCCCTTTTTTCTAAAAACAAAAATAAAAGTGTTACTTCAAAAATGTTTCTTTTGGTGTAAGTATCTTGTTTTGGGGGGAGGTGCTTTTTTCTCTGAAGGATCAGTTACCTAGAGCAGACTGTGGCATCTGGGAGTGACTTTGAAGGAAAGAAAAGAATTAAAGAGGTATTATGCTATTTCTCCAACTTGAATATTGCTAATTATATTTTATGGTGAATCCCAGAATGGAAAGTTTCTCTTTCAGGAATTGTGGGCTCCTGACTGCCATTTTCAGAAATTCATAGGTTGCCTAGTGGTCTTATTTTTGTCTAGGAAGAGACACAAGGTCTTTCTGTACAGAAAAAGTACACATCTAGCAACACAAAACCGTTATTGCAGTTGCTATCTTTGTCTTTACCAAACAATGAGAATGTTTCTTAAAGCTGATACTGATGTAATAAAAATGCTGCAGGTGAACATTAGAATGTGTAACTGTATCTGGGTATTTAAAAACTGCACAGTATCTGCAAAACTCTTTGTTAAAAGAATAAAGTGACAGCTTTGACTTCCTTTCATTTCCAGCTTAGAGGGATCCATTGTTGAAAACTGTAGTGTCTCATTTCCTGTTACCACAAATAGCCATCCACTCCTGTTGCAACATGGGCGGCATCTTGTATATGTTAACCACTTCACTCGTGTACCTTGCTTCTGATTTATAGTGACTGTGAGGCATACAATGCAACTATATAATTATTTTCTCATTAAAAATTAAACTTGTCTTGTGTTTCTTTACCTAAAAGGGGTGGGGTGGGGTGGGGTAGGGTACGCATGGGATTCATTTGATGTGTCCCTCTCATCCTCCTTACTGAGAGCGGCCAATTACCTGTTCCCGGGCCAGTTCAGACATGCCTGGCCAAACTCGAGCTAATGTGTTGCCTTCCTCAGTTGAGGAAAGGCAACTATGGTGGCTTTATGCTGAAAGAGACAAACTCTCAGGATGCTAAGATCAGGATAAAAGATCCTTTATTGAAACAAAAGCCCAACGCGTTTCGACTTGGGAAGCCTTCTTCATGGGCTGTGTTAAACTGCATTAAAACAAAGGGACAACCAATGAATATCTATTATTACACAGCAATTGTTATAAAGTAAGTAGTGTATATTCTGATAAAAGGCTTATAGACTAAAAATATATGGTAATTAGGTTGGATAGATATTTTTACTTTTTACAAGCCCAGTGGAACTGTTGCTAAGATATTCACAGTTTAAAATTTAAACATAAATATAAAATATAACAAATATAAAATAATATAAAGTAATATAAAATTTCACAGTTTAAAATATAACTAAGTTATTATATAAGTATATCCACTGGATAATAATAGATAGTCATTGGTTGTCCCTTTGTTTTAGTGCAATTTAACATAGCCCCTGAAGAAGGCTTCCCAAGCCGAAACGCGTTGGGCTTTTGTTTCAATAAAGGATCTTTTTTCTTAGCATCCTGAGACTTTGGCAGTTACTTCACGTACCTCTCTGACCTCAGTGCCGCCCCGCTGCGTACCAGTTAGCCTTAGATAGATCTTCACGTACCTGCGAATTCAATGCGAGCTTGCCCCGACCACGCCCCCTGAAGTGCGCTCCAAGCGGGCTGACTGATTCCCTTCGTTGACCTCAGGAATCAGCTCAATCCGCTTTCTGGATTCGAATTTATGGTACGTGAGGTTCTGTTCGATTCAAATCTAGAAGACATTTCCAGCGTTTTCCCGCCGTTTCTCCGGTCTTTCCGGAAAATGAAAAACGAAATATCCACGTGTCAATAATTCACCTTTTCTGATCTGGTTCCCGTGCGTCCTCTGATGCCTGAAATGTTGTAGCCGCTGTGTGTGAGACGACCACGATTCTCCCTTGTTATTGTCCGGCAGCAAAGGAAAACTTCATTTCGATGCGCATCAAAGACGTGAGGCTGGAATGCCTTCGCCTTCACCCAGCATGCACGTGAGTACACAGGAAAGAGGGGCGGCCCCAGTTTTAGATCATGTGACCGCATCCGAATTCAGATCGGAGCCAAGCTCAACGCAGCACCCGGAGGTACGTGAAGTAACCGACTTTGTCTCTTCTGACTCGCCGGTACCTTTGGATGCTCCAGTTCTTTTGGCTTTTATGCTGAAAGAGAAAGATGTGTTACATCTCTGGGTTTTGTAGAAATGCCAAGTGCCATGTTTTCTACCAAGCTGGATCTTTTCACAATAGTGATCTCATTGTCTCTTGGAAAGGCACACTCACTCGTAAAGGTCAAGTTTCTGAAGACAAGACATCTCTGCCTTCTGTCTGGAGGGTGAAGTTGCCAGCAGCAGATATTAAGTTGGCTGTCCTCGAGTTTGTGAACTGACACATCCCTTGCAAAAACATTTGAGAGCGGCAGGTTGATAACAGTGCCATGGGATCGTTAAGAATCTGCTCCAGTTCAACATTTCCCCCACTCAGACCAGGGTTTCAGGAATGTATGTGTGGGCCTTCGTAGAGCAAGTCCCTTCCGTTCCAGCCTGCATCACCTTTGGTGAAGGATTGTGGGAATGGGTTGAACAACATTTGGGAAGCCATGTAGCCTTCAGTTGTGGCTTCTGCCTTGGCAGCTCTACATGCAAAAAATATCAGGAGGGGGTACAGAGGATGGTGCAAAGGGAATGAAGCGTTCAAACAAATGAAGAGGAGGAGCACTTCTGTTTTCTTCCCAATGCAGTAAAATAAAATAAATTTGGGCAAAAACAATTAGCACAAAGATTTTAGGTCACTCACGAAACAAGCTTGGATAGATCCAAAACCAGAAACCTCCAGTGCATTTTGCTTCCTTTTCATGCACACTGAAAGGAGAAAGTCACAGAAGTCTTGCATATGGGAGATGCACTGTGTTCTGGCATTAAGTGCCTCAAGCCACTTAGCTCTAGGCTCCATTCAGCAGCACTGTGAAGCTTGTTGATTGTGACTATCTTTTGTCTGCTTTGACAATGTGGAGAACAGTGGTTTGTTTTTGTTAAGTTCTCAGAATTCTACAAGCAGCCATATTGCCTGGAAATTTTGGGGGAATTTTGCTTTCAAAACTCAAGTCTACACACCTTTGCACTGTAGGGAGTTCATTAAGCTCAGTGTTAAAAACAAACATGTGAGGCCCTTGTATGGATAAAAGTGCCATCTCTACACATTGTCTTGTGAGTGTGGAAAAACAGAACATAATTTAAATGTGCTTCCACCTTAGTGTTTAGGAACAACTTGGGGTCTTTAAAGCTTTTATTAGCTGAGGTTTCTGCAGGTGAAAATCTTTAACTTGTCATTTTTGAGTGCACTTCTGTAAGGGTAACATTTAGGCTGGCATCTCCATTGCCAGATACTTGATGGGTTGGGAGAGGGGGAAGGCATGGAAATACACACATGGAGCTTGACCTAGAGAAAGTTCCCCTGCTTTCACAAGAATGGGCTGAATTGGTGTCTCATATTGCCTTTCTAGCTGGATGGATAGCTCAAGTGTATCAGGCTGCAGAGGCAGAGATCGGGGGTTCAATTCCCCACTGTGCTTTCAGGGAGAAAAGCCAGCCTCTGTGGCCTTGGGCAAGCTGCACAGTCCAACGGCAACCCCAGAAGAAGGGAACAGGAAACCACTTCTGAGGACACTGCTTAGAAAACCCTGGAAAGGGTTGCCATTAGGAATTGGCACGAAACGGGAAAATTCTGTTTCGTTTCCCCCTGCATTTCATTTTGTTTCATTTTAAAATGAATTTTTGTAAGAAAAAATTGTAACGAAATGAAATAGTAACAAAACGGATTGCTACTCTATAAAACAGGGGGCTGGGTCCTAGAGGCACCAACATTCATGGTTAGCTTCCTTGGACTCTCCCCTTTAAGCCCAAATTTGGAGAGGTTTGGGGTTCAGGGGGCTGAGTTATTAAATTCCAAAGGGGGTGCCCTCAGGGGAAAAAAAAACCCTTCTAATTACAATGTTATGTACTAGAGATGGGCACGACCAGAAATTTTTTTTTCGAGTTGTCGTTTTTCGGGACGGGTCCGTTTCGGGTCGTTTCCGTTTTTTGCGAAATTTTTCAAAAATTTGTCTTTTCGTCGTGTCGTTTGTCGTTACCGCCGCGATATAGCGTGACTTGACTTCCCAGAGCATGGGGTTAGGGGGTAAGGGCTAGGCTTAGGGTAACGGTTAAGGTTAGGGTGGGTTAGTGGGCTGTACCTCTGGGTGCCTCTGGCCCACTAAGAACACAGTGTACTGGCGTATGGGTTAGGATTAGGATTAGGGTTGGTGGGCTTTTTATGCCCTCTCTGGCACATCCAGAAGTCTCACCAAAACCTGGCCATGCGATTGGTGGAGTGGCTCCAAAAATTTGCATGGTCCCATCCCATGGCCAGCCCATCATTGCGTGTGCACAGGTGGAAAAAAATAAAAATAAAATAAAATAAAATCAATGGAGATGTTTTGTTGCAAGAAAAACCCACTGTTGCTACTGTAAAAATTCAAGCATTTAAAATAGCTAATTTTCGCATGTTTCTGTGGTGCTTTGGTGGGTTTTTGGACCATGATTTCAAAAAAAATATTGCGGTCGCCATTTTGGATCCCCCTGCACCGCATGGCAAATGGAGAGATGCCGAGGATGCCCCCTCCCAGCCTGGTACCAGCAAGTCTCAGCAAAACCTGGCCATGCGATTGGTGGAATGGCTCCAAAAATTTGCATGGTCCCATCCCATGGCCAGCCCATCATTGCGCGTGCGCAGGTGTAAAAAAATAAAAATAAAATAAAATCAATGGAGACGTTTTGTTGCAAGAAAAACCCACTGCTGCTACTGTAAAAAATCAAGCATTTAAAATAGCTAATTTTCGCATGTTTCTGTGGTGCTTTGGTAGGTTTTTGGACCACGATTTCAAAAAAAATATTGTGGTTGCCATTTTGGATCCCCCTGCACCGCATGGCAAATGGAGACGCCGAGGATGCCCCCTCCCAGCCTGGTACCAGCAAGTCTCAGCAAAACCTGGCCATGCGATTGGTGGAATGGCTCCAAAAATTTGCATGGTCCCATCCCATGGCCAGCCCATCATTGCGCGTGCGCAGGTGTAAAAAAATTAAAAATAAAATCAATGGAGACGTTTTGTTGCAAGAAAAGCCCACTGCTGCTACTGTAAAAATTCAAGCATTTAACATAGCTAATTTTCGCATGTTTCTGTGGTGCTTTGGTGGGTTTTTGGACCACGATTTCAAAAAAATATTGCGGTCGCCATTTTGGATCCCCCCGCACCGCATGGCAAATGGAGACGCTGAGGATGCCCCCTCCCAACCCGGTACCAGCAGCCCAGGACAGGAGGGGGGGAGGCTGGAGTGGGGACCTCCCCCAGAAACCACCCCTCTGGTAGGTGCCCTCAGGCAGGCATATTTTCGCCTGCTTTTTTGGCCAGGAATCGGGGGTTTTTTTATTTCTAAAACTTTTTTTCTGTGCCGCTTGGCATCGCGCGATCGCTGCAATGCCAGGAATGACAACGACAAATCAGACCCAATTTTTCTTTTGTCGGTTCAAGTTTGAGTTCTGGGGGAGTAATTGTCGTTACCGTTTCCGTTGCATAACAGAAACGAGTAACGGAAACGGAAACGAGCATTTCGCCAAGTCGTGCCCATGTCTATTATGTACTTCAAAATAGTAATCCCAGACATCTAGCAGCATGGAAATTACAGTGGAATTTCCTCAAGCAATTCCCTTTAGGGATGGGCATGAAGCAGAAAAATTGAGATTTGTTTTATTTTGTTCCCCCATGATTTGTTTTGTTGAGTTAGAAATTGTTTTTTTTTTAAATTGTAAATTAACAGTATTTGAAAATACTGATCCCAGGCATCTAGCAGCATGGAAATGGCAGGGCAGCTTCCTCAAGCGATTTTAGCGAACTCTGAAATTTGGAAAAGTTGGGGTGGTGGGTGCTTAATGGAAGGAATGTGTCCAGTGCACTTTACCTATTATAGGGCTAATTGACAGCTTCCCCTCAGCCCGCTGATCCACATGCCTTCAATTAAGTTCCCCCCAAGCCCCTTTGGATGTTTGGAGATGTATGAACTTATGGTGATTTGGGAAGGATCCCATGCAAAAATCATATGAAATCAAGAGGATCTGTTGTTGATTTCCAAGATCCACCTTTCACCCAGACCCTTTTAAAGGGACAGAGTAAGTATGGGAATTCCCATTTCCTGAAATGCCTTTTGGATGACAAGAAGTTTGCTCTCATTTACCCATTACTGACATCACCACCAAGTGCTGAGAGAAAGAAAGGGAAGCCCAGTGCTCAATACCAAATTAAATGCAAATACAAAATAGAAATATTATTTTTAAAGAAAAAAAAGCAAAAGCAAAGTGTTCTGCTTATATACCACCCCATACCACTTCAAACAGTCTCTGGGCTATTTACAGTTTAATTACAATGTGCAGACTACACAAAAGATGAAATGAGCCAGATACATGAGATGTCCCGGCTGACGGAGACTCTGGAGGGAAAAGGAAAGCCCCATGCTGTGGGGAGAGGAGGAGGGGTTTAAAACTATCTGAGAAGATTGGGGCATGTGTGTTCTGGTGCTCCCACAACTCGGTACGCCCAGCTTGTCTCCCCCACCAATCCACATAAACCTTATGTGTGCATGCGTTTGCACACACACAGATCGTCCATCCGTCCCAGCCATAGCAGTGGCCTGTCCGTTTCCTTCTCCTCCTCCTCCTCCTCCCTCCTTTTCCCTTTGGGCTTGAGCTGTCTGCAGATTTTCTTTTATCCAGCGTGATGAGGGAAGACTGGAGAAGCCAGACACGCCTACCAATGCCGATCCATCGCAGGGCTTGCCTTTTCCTCGGGGAAAAGCAACACCCCTAGACCTCTTCGCAGGGGATGGCTCCTGCACCTCCTGTCCCCCAACCTACACCCCAGCCTGAACCCCAAAGCTCTCCAAATTGGGGATGCTTAAAGAGAATTGCTTGAGGAAGCTCCACTGTAATTACCATGCTGCTAAATGCCTTGTGGGACCACTATTTTCAAGTACATAACATTGCACTTAGAATTTGTTCTGGGGGCACCCACTTTGGGGTTTAATAACTCAGTCCCCTGAACCCCAAACCTCTCCAAATTGGGAGGGCTTAAAGGGGAGTGTCCAAGGAAGCTACCCATGAAATTTGGTGTCTCTCGGACCCAGGGGAGCTGTTTTACAGAGTAACACAACGGTTCATTTCAAAAGGTAAAAAAAACTGTTTCATTTTGTCGTAACGAAACGCTGCCTGTTGTTTCATTTTGTTACAAAACAATTTGTAAGGTAACAAAATGAGGAAATAGTATTTTGTTTTTCATAAGGTGCCCATCCCTAGTTGCCATATGTCATAATTAACATAATGGCATACCATTATTGTTATGATAGCTTTCTACTGCCATCTTGTGTAGCATCTAAGTAATTCTGCACTCAGTAGCTTTTGCCTGTTTCTTCTGTTTGGGGTCCACATAGCTTCATTAGTTAGGCCCTAAACTGTGGCAAGTGGAGAGGGAGAAGACAAGAGTAGTGAGGTGTAGACATGGGCATGACTCAGCGAAATTGTCGTTTCCGTTTTCGGTTATCGTTTCCATTATGTAACGGAAACGGTAACGATAATTAAGCCATCAGAACTCGAACTCGAACCGAAAAAAGAAAAATTTGGTCGGGTTTTTCGTTTCCGTTTGTGGCATCGCGGCGATTGCGCGATGTGAAGCACAGAAAAAGTTTTTAAAATTTTTTTATAAAAAAAACCCAACTCCTGGCCAAAAAAGCAGGCGAAAATATGCCTGCCTGAGGCTTTGCCACCTACCAGAGGGGTGGTTTCTGGGGGGTCCCCAGCCTTTCCCCCCCTCTTCTCCTGTCCTGGGCTGCTTGCACCAGGCTGGGGGGGGGGTCATCCTTGTCGTCTGTCTCGCTGCATGCCATGTGGTGGGGGGAGATCCCAAATGGCGACCGCAATTTTTCTTTTGAAATCGTGGTCAAAAAACTCACCAAATCACCACAGAAACATGTGAAATTTATTTATTTTAAATGCCTGGATTTTTATAGTAGCAGCAGTGGGTTTTTTATAGCAATAAAACATCGTATTGATTTTATTTTATTTTATTTTATTTGTTATTTTTTTAGACCTGCCCATTTGGGCTGGGCATGGGATGGGACCATGCAAATTTTTTGAACCATTCCACCAATGGCATCGCCAGGTTTTTGACTGACACTTCTGGATGTCTCAGAGGGCATAAAAAGCCTTCCAGAAATCGCAGTCGGGTGTATGGATGTGGTTGAGGGAGGAGGGCTGGCTGCTGGTGCTGGTGTGATCCAATCGAGATTGGGGAGGGAGGCTGGAGGCTTTAGGATTTTTTAAGTTAGGCAGGCAGGGAGGGAATTGAATTTAGAAAATAATTTCTTTGATTCCCTGCAGCTTTGTCTGCTGAAGGGAATAGCAGTTTATTCTTTATTTCTTCTCTGGCAGTTTGTGAGGATTTTTTTCTGATATTGGATAAAGGGGGAGGTTCGACTGGGAGTGGGAGGTGTGGATTTATTTTAAATATATATTATATACTACCATTTATTTTCTATTTTCCCAACTTCAATTTGCTTGCACACACACACATTTGGGCTGCAAGCCAAGAACAGAACCTCTATCCTAAGTGATATCCTAACTGCCCACTCGCCCGCCCGCCCACGCTGCCGCCCGCCTGCGGCCACCGCCTACCCATGGCCCCCCGCCACCACCGCCCGCCCGCACCTCCCCCACCCACCCCACCCGCCGCCTAGGGCGCAAAAACACCTCGTGCTGGCCCTGATTGCGGGACGCCCCTATGCTCTGGGAAGTCAAATCGCACTAAATCGCGGTACAAACGACAAACGGAAACGACAAATTTTTGAAACATTTCGCGAGAAACGGAAACGACCCGAAACGGACCCGTTCCGACAAACGAAAACTCGGAAACATCATTTTTTCTGGTCGTGCCCATGTCTAGTGAGGTGTTCAAGGCAGCTGTTATGGCACACCAATTTTTTTTTCTATCCGACGCTTTTATTTCATAGCATAACAATTACAAGTTGGAAGTTTCAAAAAAGAGATTAAGGAAGCCACTGAAGGCTTCTGTGAATGCAGAGTACCAACCAGCACTAAGTCAGCTATGGGTAACTATCAGAAGAAGCCGTGATAGAAGAGGTCCCCCTGCCTTAGGTTGGGGGCTGTCAAACACCTGGCAGACTCCCCCCACCCCAAAAAAAAAACACAATCTCCCTCTTCTTCCCAAGATGGTTGGCACCGGTCAGGAGGAGTTCAAGCAAGTATCCTTGACGGGATGACAGCAGAGGCAGCAGCTTTTGGGACAAACCATCCCAGGAGCAATCCCTGCAATACCCAAATATATCTTAGCAAGAGCTTTGTTTTAAGACAGACATGTCCAAACTTCGGCCCTCCAGATGTTTTGGACTGCAACTCCCACAGTCCTTTGCCATTGGCAATCTAAGCTTAGAATTTTGGGAGTTGTGGCACAAAAAAGCATCAGGAGGGTCGAAGTTTGGACATACCTGTTTTAAGAGCTGTGAAGGTCTGCTGGCCCTACCCATCCCCAGCGTAGGAAATACTGGGCCACAAGAACAATTAACCTGGATAAAAGGCAGACTTATATACCTGAGAGCAGCATCGTAGAAGCACAGCGATGTTTTGTGTGTGTGAGGGAGTTCATCTGTGCTATACATTAGAGGACCACAACCTCTTGCTTGCCAGCTTCCCCTGTTCTTGGTTTCACTCCTTCCTGATGAGTCATTGCCTTTTATTGCTATTCATCCTTCTGGTATGTTACAGATCACCAGGACACTTACCTCTGAACATGGCTTGAAATTTGCTCATCCAGAGACAAATAGGTCAAGGACTTCTCTCGCCTACATACGTTGCCTTCTTTGCGAAACCAAATGAGGCTGGAAATGAAATCGTCTCTTTGAAAACTGAAATAACTCCTGACAACTTCATCTTTTGTCGTGTTTTAACCTGTTGGCACAGCTCTGAAGAAGAGGGATTTTGCCCTCAAAATATCAGCAACTTTTTTGTTATTTTTCCAGTAGCCTAAAAGTATCACCTGTTCTACTTTTCTCTTTGAAAAGAGGTTAATTGGGAAAGGTGCAGCACGAATCCATTCATTATACAACAAGGGACTTTCCCCTTGGCATTTCGTGATTATTTAAAAAATGGTTTCACATGTCTTATAAGGAGAGGTTGGCTATAAAAAAAAGATGTTGAAGATAATTAATTCATTAATATTAAATCAATTTCACTTAATATTTCAAAGTGGTATTCAAGTTAAAAAAACCAGGATGAACATTGCATACACCATGAGGCCAGTTTTAAATGGCAAATAAAATGCAAGACGTTGGGGGGGTATTAAAAGAGGGCTGCTCTTCTTGTAACTGATAATTGGATGGCTTCCTAACCGATCCGTTAAGACAATTGCGCGTTAAAGCCTTGGAGCTGAGAATTTCATTCTTCAGTAGAACCAGGTTTGGAAATTTGGTCCAGGCAGTGCCATGTTTTGTATGGAGCTGTGAGACAATGCAAGGCATGGAACAGAGCACTCTCCTTCCCTTATTTCTTTGAAGCTCTTAAAATCACTGACTCTGATTCCAAGCAGGCTCCAAATCTCACACAGGGAGAGTAGTGCTGCATCCCAGGCAAAATAAGTACCAATCAGTCTTTTTCTTTTTTCCCCCTTTTCTTCTTTTTAAAAATAAAATGACCAAACTACTTTCACTTCCTACAGAGAGCTTGAAATTTCCCCAGGCAAGGTCATGTGACTTCTCTGAAGCCACACCAGGAAGAATCGACTTCCCTAGGCATTCTCCCCGGCACACAAAAGGTAACCTGCGTGTGAGCCGAAGAGGAAGCAAAACAGCAGCAGGAAGGAGATAAACACTTGGGTGTCTCAGGGAGGCAAGGCTGTGGAGAGAACAATCTTCTCTCAGGAAGCCCGCTCTTCTTCCCAAGATCAGAAAATCCTTCCCTGGCTTCTGGCTGCTCTCTCTATTTCTTTTTTATGCTTCCCAACAAGATCAACAAGCACTCCTGACAACAACGGTGGGTGCCATGGACAAGAGGACATGGATTGAGCCTGTTGTTGCCGGCGCTCAGCTGGCCAGCGCTTTCTATGACACGGGGCTCCTGCTCGTGGTGAAGAACTACTACAACCAGACCATCCAGGTCAATTCCAGCGAGGCTGTGCAGCAGAAAGCCATCTCCAACTTTTACATTGTCTACAAACTCGTGGAGAGCTTGACCCCGCTGGTTTCTGCTTATGGCCTGGCGAAACTGGGAGATCTGAAGAACCGGAAGATCTCCATCTGTGTGCCTCTGGCTGGATATTTGCTCTCCCGGATCCTGCTGCTCCTTTTGATTCTCCTGGAATGGCCCATCGAGGTGATGTATGGAGCAGCTGTCCTGCACGGTCTGACAGGAGGTTTCACCACTTACTGGGCCAGCGTCATGGCCCTGGGCTCCCAGGGCTCCTCCGAGAGCAAGAGATCATTGCGCCTCATCCTTATCGAGTTCATCTATGGCCTAGCTGGTTTCGTAGGGAGCATTGCATCCGGGCATCTCTTTGTCAGCTTCAGCCTTACTTACCGACAGGGCACCGTTCTGGTTTCTTTGAGTGTCGCCTTATATGCTTTCTGTCTTGTCTACAGCTTGTTTGTCCTCAAGGTGCCCCAAGCTGGAGGTCCTTCCTTGGCTGTTTCTTCCATGGGCATGGACCATACAGACAACAAGCTGGCTGATGATGCTACCGAGTCCATCATCCCTGAAACCAGAGCGCGCACCCCAGCGGTGGCTTCCAAGCTGATCATCATCATGCTATTTGTGGGGGCCATCATGTATGACATAACCGTCACAGGGGCCATGGATGTGTTGCCCCTCTTTTTGATCAAGAAGCCGCTCAGCTGGGGACCAGAATATATTGGTTATGCCAATGCCGCTGGCTATATGATATTTATCACCAGCTTCGTAGGAGTCTTTTTGTTCTCCAGATTTTTAAGGGACACCACAATGATCATGATGGGGATCGTGTCCTTCTCGGTGGGCATCCTGATCATGGCCTTTGTGCATCACACGTACCTGTTTTACATCGGTGAGTCAAAGCCATTTCCATTCAGTGGGTGTGGGTTTCTTAGGCTGATGCTCTGCGTGCTCTTGGGAAGCATATGTGGCATCAAATACTTGGATTAGCCTTACTGAATCCAAGGGGATTTACCTCTGAATAGACCAGTGCAGCATTACACTATTGTCACTAGACGGGCATTTGTCCCACTGTTTGCTGCACTGTGGTGGCAGATTAGTACATTCTTTTTCCAGTGATCACACAATACAATCACTAGAGTGGACAAATGTGCCCCACATTGCCCTTACCTGGAGCTTTTTGAGCTCTCATCAGGGGAATCCTACTCCTTTGGTGCAGGTTGGTGGGCTCTAATTTGGGCCATTCCCAGTGCCTGTGATCACTGGGAATGGATTGAAATTGAGCCTTGCCGCTATCAGTGCTGCCAAAACTCCTTCTGGGGTCAATTTCTGGTACAGGATTGTGAAGTGGCTTAATAATTGGACCACTTGAGGATAGCGGCAAAAGGAACACTTTCCCTGCTCCCTGTAGGGGGAGAGGAAGTGAAATGATTACTTAATCACTTAATTGCTTTATTTATTTATTTATTTATTTATTTATTTATTTATTTATTGCTCTCTTAAATCATTGCTGGTGTGCTGAATCACTTAGATGACATTTTAAAAATATTTTTCTGTTGCACTAGCGTGAAGTGCCAATCAAAGCTGCAGCTGTGGACGGTTTCGTATTCACACTACACACAAAACAAAACAAAAACAAAAAAATTAAGTGATTCAGCACACCAGCGATGAACTAGTAGAGTCAAAATAATAATAATTTCACTACCCTTGTTCCTCTAAAGAGGAGGAGGAGAAGTGCTCAGTTTGCCGACATCCTGAAGTGGTTTGTTAGGCCTTTTCATAATACTAGAAATAGGTTAATTGAGGTCAATGTCCTATTTGGATGTGAGGATCACACCAAGTGACCCCTTCCCCTATCTCTAGTGATCCTATTTAGATCACACCAGCTTGGACCAAATGGGCCGATGTGGTCATGCCCTTAAATAGGTCTCCAAGGCAGGGATCTGTTTGTTTATGGACAACCGTAAGAGAGTTAGGAGTTTCAGAGAGGGTAGCCGTGTGAGTCCTTTCAAGAACTGCAGGCAAAAATCAAAGAAAAACAAAACAAAACAAAAGACATAAAACATGTGGCACCTTAAAGACTAACTCTCATACTGTATTTTAATGTAACGTTTTGTGGACACGTCAATTTCTTCAGCCATATAGCGGCAAAATGAGGTGCGTAATATGGTACTCTCAGGCCTGGTAGCTCAAATTCTGATTTAAGAGAACATTCTGAGATGCCTATGAATCATGCAAACCAACCCCAGACCATAGCGATTCTGCTTCTGCTAGTTTTTGAGGAAAGGGAAAGAAGTATGCAGTCTGCTGAAGCTTCACCCTCAACTGCTCAATTTCCTCCTAAGCCATGTCTGGTTTTCTTGCTTCTAAAATATCACCAGACATTGCTGTACTTTAAAGGGTATCTACTCAATCATGAGAGCTAGTAGCACGTATCCCCCTAAAATAAAAACTGATTTCTGCATCCCTGATTGCATTTGGTGTGAGGACATGGGTCAACCTCCCTTGATTGGGCATCATCATAATTTCTTGGAGTCCAGTCCCTGACCATTGGACCTGCTAGCTGATGATGTTGGGAGTTGTAGTCAAAAACATCTGAAGAACATCTGGCTGGAGAAATCCAGGATAGATTATTCCAGTGCTCAATTTTCTCATATTTTAAGAGAACAGCTCCTTTCAAACACTCTTCCTCACTCCATCTATTAATGTCTACCCTTATTTGCTACCTGTTGCTGTTCATTTTCTGCATGCAGGAAGTAGTTATATGCCAGGGATTATAGGTGAAGTAGTCCAATGTACTTGGAAAGCATTTAAGGAAGGCTGCCTGAGATCATTCTCTGGACAGACTTGAGAATCCTGCACAAATGGATGCTGAGCTACACTGCTTGCTGACAGGAATCCCTCCTGCCACCAAAACTTCTTTGCCGTCCCATCCCTGAAGATCTCAAAGCAAATGAGTACGGGATTAGCTCCTCTTGCCCTATTTCCAATGGTCATTGCAAAGCAACACCCACATTTCTACCCATGTAATTGTTCTGTATACACAGTGGAAATGATGAGGACATTGCTCCATGCTAGAAAGAGATTCTTCTTACTCCTAGACCAGTTGAACCTGTTATTCTCTCCCTCCCTCCCTCCCTCCCTCTCTCTCTCTCTCTCTCTCTCTCTCTCTCTCTCTCTGGGCCTTTTTACACGACCCCTAAGATCCACTGGCCACTTAAATTCGGACCAGAGATCTTAGGGGTTCGTCGCTCTTCCTCTGTCGCCACCCCCCTCCGCACTTCCTGGTTGCTGGCTGCCTGAGGGAGGGAGAAAAAAGAAAGGAAAGAATGCCGGTTTATCTCCGTTTTGTTCCGGGCAGCATTCAGATCTCTTAAAGGGGCGGGGCGCAAAAAAAGAACAAACGGAAGCCAGGAGAGCCCCGCACTCACTATCCTTACACCGGATCAAATATTTGTCACATCCAAAAAGCAGGTACAAGAAAACTGCTCTGGGTCGCGCTAAAGTGGGCGGGGTCGCACTTAATTGTCTGCAAAGTCCGGAGCTGGTGGGTAAACATTTTTAAGGTCCAGACCTTGCAGCCATTTGCAGCGGAGCTTAGGGGTCGTGTATAAACGCCCTCTGTGTGTGTGTGTGTGTGTGTGTGTGTGTGTGTGTGTGTGTGTGTGTGTGTGTGTGTGTGTGTGTGTGTGTGTGTGTGTGTGTGTTTGGCCTGGGTACAGAGGCAGAGGATACCGTTTGGCAGATTAACTGGCCAAAGGTTAATCCTTTTCAGAATGTAAAGTGGCTACTTGGTTGGAGGGGGACACACACCCAACCCCTTATTCAGTACATTTTTGTGTACATTATGTACCTTCAAGTTTCATTTACTTTACACAGATACTAATAGGGCTTTCAAGAAACATGAAATATTTAAGTGGTGGTTTTAACAGTCTGCGTCCATGGGCAAGGATTTGAACTTAATCCTAGTCTATCACTCTACCCACTACACCACATTGCCTCTCCTATGGCAAATGGAGTTTCATACCTCTTTATTCAGAAATAAGTCCCTGGGCTCCATATGGGCTCACCTAAGATTACAGCCCCAATTAAATACTGTATGTTTTAATAAGTTAATTGGTTTACTAAATTTGCATTTGACTAGATCATCATCACCATTTTATGCATTCCTTGTGCAAAAATGGCCTTCTTGGGGGGCATCTCCCAGCTCTGAAGGCAAACTTGGAGATAAATCCAGCACAGAATGTAGTGTGATGAGTTTGGTCGCATCTGAGCTTGGCTCCTGACAAAACCTTTAGTAGTTGTATTACTCTGTTTTTGCTCAACAGCAATAACTGTTTCACAGGGAGAATGCCAGTGAATTTTCGCCCTCAGCCCATCTCCTAAACCACAGACATCGGCTTTGTTAACCCAGGCAACAACCCAGTTAATATAAAAATTCTTTTTCAAGATCTGTGACCTGTGTTCAAACATACAGGTTACTCCTAATGGGAGGGACAGACATTGTACCTGCAGGTCAGATGTTGCCAGTGGTTTACTTTCAAACACTGAAGCCTTGGTTCTTTGTGCAAGCGTTCCCTGAGTCTGGGTCACAACCCCAGCGACACATTTTAGCTCTAAAATCTACATTGCCTCTCTCTGTTCTAACCATTGTTTGTTTGCCTTGCTTTCATTTCGCCTAGTTTTGATTTATTTATGTCATTTATTGTTTATTTCTCTATTGTGTTTATTATGCCATTTTATACTATGTTGCTTTATTTAATTATTACTTTTGTTGCATCTTTGTTTGTAAAGTACCCAGAGTAGCCTTGTTGCTAGATGGAGTAGTATAGATATCCAATCAATAAACAAACAAAATAAGTGAATTTCCTCAGTCATTGAGGACCCAAGTCCTACTGCAAGGCTGTGAGGGCAGCAGTTAGTTAAGGGTGGTGCTTCCTTATCATGTCACAGCACGGTCATTGGGCCTAAATGAATTCTCAGTGAGCATTTGCCTCGCGGGGCCTACTACACTCTTAAACACTGCTAAGCGCTGCCACCTCAATTCAGGAGCGCTCAAAAGTTTTATGTGCCGTCTTTGTTAGCCTACACATCTGTAAAATATTCCACAATCCACCACCTGGAGACCTGCCCAGTAACTGAAGCTTGCCCTGAAGTAGATTATGATGACAATTTTGAACCAGTTCACTCATCCAGATGAGGGTAGGGAACTATGTGCAGGCCTGTGTGATCAGTTCTTATTGTAGGAGCCATATCATCAAACAATTTGTATAAAAACTGTGAGCCAAATCAAGGGTGGGTGTTGCAGGCAGCCACGTCCAAGGTGCAGCTTGCCATGTATTTCCATTCTGCATCCTGCCTTCCTATGAAATTCATCATGGAGGTCAAAAATCCTCATGTAAGCTATGGCCTCTCATCAGCTCCCTGACAGCATTAGAGAGATTTTTCCTGTTGTGATCACAATGTCAGCCAGGTACACTCACCATAGATTTCTACAAGAAGCCATCCTCGTTATCGCTTCACTGCTAAATGAGGCATAGACCTAATGAACTCTTGAGCTTTAGGGTGGTTTGCCTTGATATTGATTAAGTTTGAGGGCATTTGAATGTGTTTGCTTGTGCCTTTTAAACTAGAATGGTACTTAAAATATAGCAGCCAATTCATTGTAAGGACCTCCAGATCTTATTGGATCTTCAGCTCCCGTGAAACCCAGCAAGCAAGGAAGGATGATAGAAACTGTAGTTCAATAACATCTGGGGGGGGGGTGTCAAATGACCCCCATCCCTGAACTGAAGCATCAAACTTTGGCTTGGTGTTTAATTAACCTGTGTGTCATTCTGTTCTATTTTTGTCTTAGCTCGTGCAGTGATGCTCTTTGCTCTCATACCCTTGCCGACCATCAGATCCTTGTTATCCAAGCACGTGGAAGGGTCATCCTACGGTAAGGAGCTGCTGCAAGGTGTTCAGTCTTCTTCAGTGGTGTTCAAACTAAGTGTCATTTCAGAATACACTTATTCAGAGGGTCAATTCCTATCCACTGCACAGTGGCAGCGTGGTACCATTCTTTGAGCAACGAGATCTGAGTAATAATAACAAGAAACATTAGATGATTTTACTGACTAATTATTCCTATATCACATGCCCCTAAAGAAGATTCCAGGAAAAAGTAGGGTTGGAAAGATTAAGTGCAGAGACCACTTACTATCTCCCACCTCTCTCCCAGCAGTTTGTGGCTTCTGCAATCAGCAAACAAGCAAAAATCAGAGGTCCTGTGAAAATAGCTAAAGGGTTGCTTCCAGCTGACTTTGGCCCAGCAGTTATCGGTGCGCCCTGTCAAGGAGCTGGGGCTCCATCTGTTACCTGTGGTTGCCGGGCGCTAAAACTAGGCCCAAACATCCTGGAGGGCTTCTGTTGGCTAGTTAAGGAAACAGAAAGCAGAGCGAGAGGAGCTTCGACAATTAGACTTACTGGGTTCTTTTTTTAGATTCAGAAGAATAGGGACACTCAAAGGCAGGAAATGCTCCTTGTTTGGCCAAGGGTATGTGTGTCACAGCTTCTATAATCCCCCGTGGAGGTTTCTGGGACATGTAGTCCTATCAAGGAATACTCCCAAGCACTGGTCTTCCTTGCTGGAGCACATGACACAATAAATGTGTGTGTGTTTACAGAACCTTGTAAATCCTGCAACCCAAGGGTGTTATTTTTAGTTTTATAATACCTCATTAGCCACATTAATAATAATAACATTATTAGTCACTACTGTGACATTCATTGTAGAGTGGTATTAACTTTCAATTATATCCAGTAGATGCAAAGTGTTTATTACGGCAATTCATCACCCAAGATCAAAATACCACTTGCCAGATTTACCACAGGAAGTGAAAAGGGCTTCCTACGGAAGCTTTTCACAAATAGACTAGATTTATTGTTCTATTACCAATAAGAAAACATCCAGGTTACAAGGTTGTTCAAAAATCATCCTGGGGCAAAAGTATGTGCAAGGAGTACTACTCACTTCTTTGCGGTGAAATAGGTTTTGAATTCCTCTTAGCGCTATGTAGCTGAGACAGACAAGTAATTTTTATGGCTGGACTACGAATCCCTACAATTTTCTTCAGAATAGCCAGTGATGGTGATCGGAGTTGCAGTCCAAAATCATATGGGGGGGCTACACAGTTCATTCCTAATTTTTCAGATCAGTTTTCACAAAGCAAAACAAGAGTGAGAAATGAGCCCCCTGATTATTCTAGACACGTGACTTCACTTTTAGGCTCTTACATTAGCATAGATGGGGCATTTAATTCTCTGTTTCAAGCTGTCAAGGCAGCGTGGCCCTAGGTACTAGAGATGGACACGACACGAAACAAGCAAGTTTTCGTTTTCAGTTTCATTTTTCGTTTCATTACGTAACGAAACAAAAAACGAATTTTGTCTCCAAAATGAAACGAAACGAACCGAAACAACAGAAATTTTGTTGTGCGTTTCGTTTTCATTGCGGCAAATACATTGAACTGTAATGAATGCTAACGAAACAGCATTTTTTGTTTTCGTTTTCATTTTTCGTTTCATTACGTACCGAAACGAAAACGAATTTTTTTGCAAAAAATTCACAAAAAAAACAAAAACGAACCGAAAGGTACCCCCTAAACGACAAACAACAAACGAAACACCATTTTTTTGAGTCGTGCCCATCTCTACTAGGTACTGTTTTATCCCTCTTGTTTATTCCCGTGTTTGCCTCTAGGAAAGGTGTTTGTGCTGCTGCAGCTGTCGCTGGTGATTGCAGGTGCTGTGACAGCAGCAGCCTATAATAAAATCTACCAAAAAACACTGGACTGGTTCAGCGGCTTCTGCTTCCTCTTGGGTCATGTGGCGTAGGCTTCCTAAGTCTCATCCCCATCAGGTAAGCCAGGGGGGAAAGCAAATGGCTGCTGTTCAGCTCCTGCCATTCAAGGTAGAAAGAGCTTTTCCTGTCGGTGGAAGCAGACAGACTCCCAAGATCACTGGATCTTTTGGACAGGGTCAACATTTTAAACCCCAAAAACCACATCCTATACCTTCATTAGGATTAAATATAAAATATTTTAATGAAAAAACAACAACAAGAGTGTTCAAGCCTGGTGAAGAGCTGTGGACTACTCAAAAGCCTACATTTTATGTTATTTTTAATTTATTTTTGATCCTAATAAAGGTAGAGTATTATTGACTATCTTGGGTGTTGGGTTTTGCTTTATTCCAATGGATCAAACATATTTGTTGGCTGCTGCCATCTCCTTCTCTTCTTTTTTTTCTTGGGAAAAAAAAACTGGTTTTAGCTTTTGATTTGAATTGTGGGCCTGTTCTGGCTTGCATCATGCCATTGTCAAGTATGAGCAGAAGGCGAGAGACCTAGCCGTCTCTAGAGGTAGTTAGATTCCAGGTACCTTCAGTCCAAATCAGCCTACCCTATGGTAAGCGATATGAAGAGAATTCTAGTTGAACAAAACCTAGTTCTAGTTCCAAGTTGCAATACTAACTGCTGTAGAGTGCTGTAGACTGTGCACATTTGGGCACTGTGTTCTGATGCTACATCTCTCCCCTGCAGCATTGTCGCATGCAACCAGCACACACCCTCTGAGTCACTGGAATTTTTAACTGACTGAGAAGCAAAAGAGATGACACCTGTTTCAGAAGTCAAGATATGGCAACACCGTGGAACCACATCTGGCACGATGCAGATGGCTGGACATGAACTGTGAGGAACTGAGAGGGCCACCATTACCTCATGTCCCTGGAATGATACCGCAGGGATACTAAGGGCCAGCAAAGAGATCAGTGTTCCAGAAGAGCATAGCACCATCTCTGCTTTTTCTATGGGCCAGGGGCACCTTTAGACCAGTGGTTCTCAACCTTCCTAATGCCGCGACCCTTTAATACAGTTCCTCATGTTGTGGTGACCCCTTGCCCTGCTTGGAAGAGGCCACAAGCCCCCTTTGGCAGGCCACTATGCTGCAGGTGCCATAGAGAACTTCCCTCTACAGGCACCCTCAGCCAATCTTAGCCTCCAGTGCCATTGACTGACATCCCCTCCAGCCTATCAAGCTGTAACTCAATCTCCCCCCTTCCTCCCCCCTCCTCCTCCAGACCCAAGCCGTTTGTGCCTTTTTCTTCCCTGGCTCATGGCAACCCCTGTAAAATGGTCGTTTGAACCCCAAAGGGGTCCTGACCCCCAGGTTGGGAACCACTGCTTTAGACAGATCAGGTCCCCAAGCTTTGAATTCAACTTTTAAAAATCACCGTATTTCTTGAAATGCAGTATTCAGAACTGGACACACAAGCACCTCACAGGATTTGGAAATGATGCTTCTGTTTAATGCAGCCTAAAATAGCATTTGCCTTTTTTATGGCCACATCACACTTGTTGGCTGATATTCAGCTTATGATCTATCAGGATTCCTTCTCACATGTAGTATTGCTGAGTCTGGTGCCCCCACGCCCATCTTGTAACTGTGCACTGGGTTTCTTCTTCCTATGTGCAGTACTTTGCACTTATTAACTCTGTTAAATTTCGGGTGGCAAGGATGATCAGGAAGTGAGAAAACAAGCCCTATGAGAAAAGACTGAAAGAATTAGGCAGGTTTAGCCTAGAGAAAAGAAAGCTCTTAATTTGCTGCAGTAGCACTTTTCAAATATCTGAAGGGCTTTCATACAGAGGAAGGGAAGGACCTGTTCTCGATCATCCCAGAGTGCAGAATACACAACAATGGGCTCAAGTTAAGAGGACCCACGTTCAGCTGAAAGTCAGAAAAAAACTCTGTTAGAGCAGTGCAGCAATGAAATTAATTACCTCCAGAGGTGGTGAGTGCTCCAACCCTGGAAGCGTTCAAGAGAAATTTGGACCACCATATGGCATCCTTTGATTTGCATTCCTGCATGGACCAGGGGTGGTGGGACTTAATGGCTTTCCCAATTCACTGTCCTATGATTCGGTGATATTTCACAATCCTTTTGAAAGGCAAGTGCCTTAGTACATGTATTATGTTTTACTTGTGATAAGAAGATAAGAAAGAAGAGTAACATGTTCCATTACAATAGGATGCCTTTATCTGCAGGATCACTTGTCCACAGTTCAAAAATGTAAAAAAGAAAAATCCCCAGAATATATTTTTCTAACAATGAAGATACCCGAAGGGGCCACTAGAGGGAGCCAGAGGTTATGCTGCATTATAAATAGTCCAGTATTTGTTATAATCTGCATGTTTCAGCATTTGCAGGGGTGGGAAGGTGACCTTGGAATCAATCCTCTGCAGATATGGGGGTCCTTTTGTTCTCAGTGATAGCATGTTGCTTTTTCACTTTAAAAAAATACTGACTAAAAATAATAATTTATGTAAAAATACAGAAACAGCTTCTGGTCCCCATAAAGTAATATTTTACATACTGTACTTTCCACCAAAGTTTTCTCCCATTTACAGGCTGAATTCAAAAAACACCCCAAATTACTCAGAAGAGCTCCATAAACCGCCAACCCCCAGTACATAGACCCAAGGCAATAGTTGATAGTGTCTCTGCTGCTACAAGTGTCAAAAATTAGACCTAGAAGGAAGTTGGAAGATGCCTGGCGTCAAATTTAAACCACTTTATCATTTGCAGGTTATTTGCCCAACAGGTGCATTGACCTCAGCTCCCTAGTAGATGAAGGAGCTAACTACTGCTTCAGTGAGGAAGTGCCACTAGGAGCAAGTGAGTTGAGTACATAACTATCTCATCTGATTGAAGTGCAAGGGTTTCAAAAGGGGCACTGTCTCTGTCCGAATGTTTTCAGAAGCCCTTTCCTATCTTCAGGCTCAAGGGGAAAACATTCTTTATGGATCCCAACTATGGAAGGGATCCACCTATGGAAGGGTGGGATGCAGCCCGTGGAGGCCCTGGCTCCTTTCCTTGGCCCTTGGTCTATAGCAGTGGTGGCGAACCTTCGGCAGTCCAGATGTTTTGGACCACAACTCCCACAGTCCTTTGTCATTGGCAATATAGGCTTGGAATTCCAGGAGTTGGGGGGTCCAAAACATCTGGAGTGCCAAAGGTTCGCCACCACTGGTCTGTAGCTCCTACCAGAGGCTACACATGAAGAGAAGAATCCCCATAGCTTTTCCCAATGAGTGATAGAAAGTTGCAATGGGGATAATCCCCCATATGCCTCTCCTCAAGTGGGTAGGGTGAGGTGGCCACAGCCCCTGACATCATCTAGCCTAGTGGTTCTCAACCTGTGGGTCCTCAGATGTTCCTGAACTGCAACTCCCAGAAATCCCTTCCAGCACAGCGAGTGGTTGAGGCTTCTGGGAGTTGTAGTCCAGGAACCTCTGGGGACCCACAGGTTGAGAACCACTAAAATTCTAGCCTGTAGAAGACAGAAGGAAGTGGGATGACTCAGCCTTTAGAATGCAGCAAGGAAACCGGACATGGAATTGCGTCTCTGCTGGCGAAAGATGCAATCAAATTGATATTTCGCCAGTTAGCAGTGAGAGCAGTTAGGGGTGAAATGAACTGCAGTTCCCACCATCCTTCATCTTTTACTACGGCAGATAGGCTTTGCAGCCCAATTGCATTTAGCTAACCCTTTGCCCAGCCTGTGCGCTGGACGGGTGGGTGGCAGGGTGGATAGCACCGTGATTGCTACGGCATCCGTGATGTCCTCAGTGGCTCCAGACAAGAACAGCTTGAGAAAGGGGATGCTGAGGTCTTCGTGTAACCCTAAAGGACTATGAGACTCCCTCATGACTCCAGTCTACTGCTGTCAGCTGTCGGAGGGAAGCAATGTTGGGCACTCTTGTGGTCTGCATGCTGGAAGTATTCAAAACTTTCTTCCTTGCCCCAACTCCAGATGGGGATTGACCTTCCCAGGGAACCTGCTGAGACAGCTGGAATTCTTCTAGCAACAACACTACCTCGTTAAATTAAATTAAATCTGGTGCTAGTGAATCTCTGGGACATGGTTTCTTGTTTTGAAGGTACTGTACTAAAAAACCTGCACGTGTTATCACTTTGTACATAAACCTGCAAGTGAAAATGCACGAAGGTGGCACACTGAAGTTGCAGAAACTGGCAGCAGAAGCAACCCTGATCCTCTCACTCTGGTTGCAGCTGCCAGGCATCTCGAAGCTGCTGCTGCTGCAAAGGGTAACTGTGAGTGTTGACTTCGTCTTGTCTTCCTACCTTTGAAAATTCTCTTGCTCAAGGGGAAAAGAAGTCTAGCTCCTACAAAGGGAGGCAACGTTCTCCATTTCAGAAGAGTCAAAAGATTGCAGAGGGGGCAGGCAAAGGAGAGGAAAGCAGCTCTTAGAGATCAAGAGGCCACCGGTTTAAGGAAGGGAGCAAGTTTGGAAGTGAAGAGGAACTCAGATACCTCAAGTCCCAGCGTGACTTCTGACCTGAGAAGCCTTCAAGGGTGCTGAGGGTTCATTGCATACACTAAGGGGGATTTGGTGGGCTTTGAAGATACAGCCAAAATGTTATTATTCCAGATGGCTTTTGATTTTCAAAATAGTTTCCAGTCTGTAACAAATGGTGTTATGATTTTTCTGTGCGTTGCTATGGGGGCCCTGCTGGGCAGAAAAGCAATTAATAAATACTTTTAGTACCTAAATGAATAAGGCAGTCAATGTTTTCTTTGAGTTCAGTGGAATTTAATAATTTTATGGCATTGCTTTGCCACAGTGCTTAAGAAATGTTTTTTTTCTTCCCTTGTGGAACCTTACCTTACCTGCTCCGGTCATAGATCTGAGGGTGGAGGACGATTTTTCTCTCTTCTAATACTGACCCATTACTCAGTAACTGTAGGAAAGGCCCACGAGAAAACAGCTTCTACCTTTGAATCACAAATAACTTTACTGTATTCTGAGGACATTTGTAATATGCTCGTGATGTTCTGTAGTTTAGGTGAGGACGTGGGACACAGAATGCCATCACACCCACTGGGTTTCCTGCCCCAGATCTGCTTCTATCAAACCTCTTTTGAAAATGATCAGCACAGTCCTGTTCAAGGGTCTACAGAGAATAATATCCCACTGAGACCAGTGGAATTAATTCACAGGCATATAGGAGCCAAAACAGTTCCTTCCCCATGTGGTTTTTTTTATCATTAGGATGGTCCCCATCAAGGCCTGAACCAGTCTTCAGCTTGTCACTAGTAGAACAGGACTCCAATCCCACTTCCTTGGCACCATCAGGAAAAAAAATCTGTCCTCAGACTTCAGAGTAAATTTTGAAAGCACTGGGGTGCTGTAGGGAGGCTTCTTCTACCATGAAAACTATCCCGTTTGATCAAATGGTAATGGCTTGAAAATTCATGCCAAGTGAAAGCAAACGTGTTGCTTATATGCTACCTGCCTCATAGAACTTCACACATTCTCTGGGTGGTTTGCAACTTAATTACGCAGGCTACACATCCCCTCTTCGTCTGCCCCAAGCAAGCTGGATGATCTCTGAAGGTTGGAAGGCTGAGAGAACCTTGAGCCTGCTACCTGGAATCGAACCCCAGATTGTGAGCAGTTTTGGCTGCAGTACAGCAGTTGAACCACTGTGCAATGAAACTCAGTACCTTAGTATGTGTTGGAAAGTGTTTTTATACCAAGTGTTGATAACTAGGTACAAATTCAAAAGGAAGTTAGGTGATACCTTTATTGGTCACTGCTAAAACAAAAAATATGAGCTAAGTTTTCAATAGCAACTGCTATCTTTATCAAAACATTGTACCGGAGATGCATTCTTGATAGTAAGTGTTGTCTATCAGGCGCTGAGAATCTTTTGGTGAGATGGAAAACACCACATTTATTTTATTTATTTATTTATTTATTTTTACAACTTATATGCCGCCCACTACCCAAAGGTCTCTGGGCGGCTTCCAATCAAAGAATTAAAACAGTTAAAAACATCAAACAACAATAAATAATTAAAACAATAATAAAAACCTTATACTAAAATCATCACACTAAAATTGCCATCAGAAGACCCACAATCTAAATTGTATCAATTAAAAAACTTCTGGAACAGGAAGGTTTTTACCTGGCGCCGAAATGTCATCAGTGTTGGCGCCAGGCGGATCTCAGGATCCGTATCAGGAAGTATCAGGAAGCAGGCTGATATTAGAGCAGCTTCAAAGTCCCGGTTATGGTTTAACAGACAAACAAACAATGCTTTGATAAAGACAGCAATTGTTTCTCTAGTCACACGGCTCAACTTTTTAACTAACTAGGTACACAATGTGGTGTAGTAGATAGAATGATGAAGTAGGACTCAAGATACCCAGATTTGGTTCCCTAACTCTGCTGTGGGAACTCAGTGGAGTGAGGGTGAAACTACTAAAAACGCTCCTTAAATATACCTACTTTGGAAGCCCTGTTAGGGTCTCTGTCAGTCAGTTTCAACTTGACAGTACATAAACAATTGATAACTAACTCAACCAATTCGAGGCCTGTTTATTTGTGGTGGCTGGTATAAAAATTAAGTGCTAACTTATTACGTATAAGTCAACAAAATGCTTCCTCTGAAAATCAAGATGGCTTGAATGAACTACTGCCCTCATGATGTTATGCTTATATTTTCAGGGTCGTTTTCTTTTTGCTCATATTTGCAGACTAGGGGAAGTAGACTTTTCTTCTTCTTCTTCTTTTTTGCATTGCTTCAAAAAGAAGGCAAAAGTTGGGCAAACCCTGACTGAACAAGCCCCATGAAAACACAATTTTTTTTTAAAAAAAAGTTTTCTGCAGCATAAGCAATATGCTACACCTACATCCTGAACAGCATCAGTAGCTAAATGATCTGACACAGTAGCACAACTGTAGCCCTTGGTCAACAGAAGTTTCTATTTTCTGAACAAATACCACACACATATAATCAATTATACCAGGGTGGCCAACTTTGGTGGTTCCAGAAAGCAAATTTCTTACATTTGCGTCTCTCGGGGTGTGGGGTGTGGGGTGTAGAACTGCTTAAGAAGCAGCACATAAACCATAATGAGGAGGCAAGGCATCTACTTTCTGTTTAAGAATATTAATATTTTTGGACTAATATTTTGGGCAGCTGCAATCAGGGTGGATTTGATTTAAATCACTAGTCAGTAAGGCTCAATTTAAATCATGATATTCTACATAAAGACTTATTTTTGCTGGAGTTGTTTTAATCTTAATATTTATAACCAACTGGAGGTTTCATTTTTAAAATAGTAACTTTTCAGATTAGTTTTACAGTTGTATCAGAAAATTACTGATTTGGTGGTTAGATACCATTAGAAATACATAGAATGTGATATTATAATTGTGAAATAATTGCAAGATAAACTCTCTGCAGTTTAATAGGTTAATCAATCATTCCTATTTGGACAATTGTTCTGTTTTACTTTACTGGAAGGAGAAAAATAATCATTACCTTAATAATAATAATAATTTAAATAGTTTTATTTAACCAAAACGATAACATTGTATAGCATTATGTATACTTGTATTTGCTTAAACATCCATGTTTAATAATTGATGTGGCTAAAATATATTTTAAAAAACTTAAGACTGACAATCTAGATATTCCCAAAATGCGTCTCTTTTACGGCCTGCTACCATTACAGCTTTTTCTCCTTGAGAGTGAGAATGATAACCATCAGGCTGCTATACACATAAAGATCTCAAGATGTGGAGCACTATCCTCAAAAAGTTTCACTTTCAATTTACTTCTTGTGCAGACCTATTCCATTCCAAACAACCTTCTGTTCATTGAACTTCTTGAAACGTAGCACTTGAGAGGTAAGGGGGTTGATTCTGGATACAAAGATTTGCAGAGGAACACTGGGATTAAGGTATTTTCCTCAATTCTGATGTTTATTTTATAACTTTTTTTGCTATGAAGGAGGCATGTTATTGTTGCAGACCCAAATGCAGTTTTGAAAATAGCAAAACCAAGCATCTTTGATAATATCTTCTAGATAGAAAAATTTCCCCCAAATAATCAGAAACCTTTGGGAGAGCATGGCATTGTGAATGAATTAATACAGCTTTATGGTACATAATTAAAAACTAATTCCACGATGAATAACCTTTGAACTATAATGTAGCTTAACTAGAACACGATCTTTAGAGAGATTATTCCTCAAAAAGCATTTAAATTTTAAAAACTGATTTAAATTTTAAAAAATTGATTTTTTTAAAAGAAATCATTGATTTTTATCCACCCTGGCTGCAACCCATCACTGAAATGTGAATTGTAACCTCTGGAGATTTCTATTAGAAGCAATTTATATTCTTCCAGGAAATGGGGGTCTAGGTAAGGCCATTGGGGCCTAGGTCATCACTTTGGGCCTACTTCACCAACCCCTACAATATACCCTTATGTATGTATGTGGGTTGGGGGATTCCCCTTGCTTAGTCACTGTCCGTTCAACTCTACAATACTGGCTGAGAACATCTCTAGAATGACACATGGTATTCTGAACATGAGTAGGTTATATACGTACTTGTAGTTCTCATTCCAGCACTGTTCTTAATAACATCAACTCTGGGCTTACCTCTTTCCAGTGGCCAAAAGAACCCAAGTAAATTTCAACCTGTTAGGTGGACAGGTTAGCAATTGCCAACATCTAAGGCCTCATATAAGCTAAAGACGCCACACATCAAAACATCATTGTTATTGGTAAAACAAGTAGATTTATTGGTCCAGTCCTTTTGTTGGGATAAAAGAAATCATGTTCAGAAGTTTACACACAAATATTCCCAAGACATCTAAATAATTTTGTCTCTTCTCCCCCCAAAAGTTTAAGCTACACAATAAATACAACACAATACTTTTTTTTTTGTATACACGGGTATATTTTAAAAGGTGAGCAGACCACAGTAGCACCTAGACAGATCATCAGAGCACACTTTGCTGAAAAGTTCACTTGGCAAGACCAAAACATAATGACTTGAAACGTATCATTCCTCTGAGCATAAATCTCCCAAGATTTTAAACAAGAGGGACATGAGGGTTTCTCTGCTTGTTTGATATGTAAACCAGAAGTGTCTGGAATAGAAAAGAACCATTGGGATCCTGGTTATCACCTTAGCTGCCAGAATTTATTTATGCTATCAAAAATAAAGAAGTGTTTTTTAAAAATGCCCTCAGAGAATTTATTTTCAGGTTGGTTGTTAGTTTTACGTTTTGCCATAGATGTAATGACTCATCTAAAGCTGCTACTTTGGTCTGTAATGCTTTTCTCATTTTAGACCAGGCATGTCCAAACTTTGGCCCTCCTCATGTTTTGGACCACAACTCCCAGAATTCTAATCTTAGATTGCCAATGGCAAAGGACTGTGGGAGTTGCAGTCCAAAACATCTGGAGGGCCGAAGTTTGGACATGCCTGTTTTTAGACATTTTAAAAAGCCCCAAACTTGTGGTACTATTGCTTTCATTTCCATGTTGAAAAGACCACACCGATGGGGAAGGTGGGGTGGCAAAGTACATATTATTTTAAAACATGTCTACCTTCTGCCAACGCTCTTCGACACACATCCACACACGGCTGCTGAGACACTGCTTTCTCACAAATAGACCAGCAGCAAAGCACGTCATAAAACAGAGATGGGGCCACTGCCATCTCTTGCTCCTTGCACCTGATACAATCTCCCTGCCCTTTCAGCCAGCAAAGCAGGGGTGAGGGACCCATGACCCACCCAGCTAATTTGGACTACAGCTCCCCTAATCCCCCCATCACTGGATATGCCAACTAGGCTTCTCAGATTTGAAGTCCAAGACATGTGGAAGGCTACAGATTCCCCACTCTTGCGTTAGAGAACAAGGCTGAACAAATCACATGTCCATGGCTAGAAGTCTTACAGCCCAGTTTCTAGAAAATAATAACAAAAAAGAATAAAAAAAAGCTGAAGGGAAGGCATGCATTTTCATATACTTAAAGACAACAGAGTGGAGACACGTCAATAAGAACCACAGTTGAAAGTGTTCGCCTTTAGAGTGGCATGGAATGATATACATGTACCCAAAGCTGCATTTTTGGGAAGGGCTCTCTCTGCAGAAGATGACAAATTGCATTAACCCTTGGGATGTTAAGCATCAATATCCTTATGAATTGGGAGAGGGTTAACATTTGATCCAAAGCACTTGCTTTTTAAAAAAACAACCCTAAAACAAACAAGTTTTTAATCAATCTGCAGCACCTTCCTGTAACTCTATACAACCTATCATTTGAATACTTATTTTTGCTTGGAGTAACACTAAAATCACATGGACCCAAAGGTTTCCAGCTTCAGGCAGTCACATTGTAGAGCAGCCATGCTCAAGGGGAAGGGGTCATATGGCCCCCTGGGGTGTCCTGGCACATTTGATGGGGGCCACAGATGGGAAGAAATTCTTCAGGCACCACTGCGTAAGGTTCACCATGAGTCTGATTCAACCTGTATTTCTTTCTTATTGTGTTTATGGCTGTGCCCCCCACCCTCGAAAAAGGTTGAGAATAGCTGCTAGAGGACAGTACATGTTCTGTTATGATCATTATGCAAATTTGGTTGGTACTGAATCAGCAACACTAATTTCCTTGCTCCTCAAGGTAGACAAACCTAGACTGGCTCAGCAATACTATTTGGGAGGGATTATGTGCCAGAGAAGGGCGACCAAGATAATTATAATTATAACTGATAATTATAATTGAGGGTCTGGAAGAACTGTCTTATGAGGAACGGCTTAGGGAGCTGGGAATGTTAAGCCTTACAAAAAGACTGAGAGGGGATATGATAGCTATGTTTAAGTATTTGGAAGGATGTCCCATTGAAGAAGGGACTGGTTTGTTTTCCATGGCTTCAGAGACTAGGATGTGGGGCAACGGTCTCAAAGTACAGGAAAAGAGATTCAATTTAAACATTAGGGAGAACTTCCTGTTAGAGCCGTTCAGCAGTGGGATATGCTGCCATGGAGGGTGGTGGAGTCTCCTTCTTTGGAGGTTTTTAAGCAGAGGCTGGATGGCCATATGTCAGGAGCACTGTGATGGGGGTCCTTTCATGGCAGGGGGTTGGACTAGATGGCCCTTGAGGTCTCTTCCAACTCTGTGATTCTAAGTGAACTGAACTAAGTGAATTGTTTTGTCAATTATGTATTTTCCAGTAAGGAATATTGTTGCTAAACACAACTTTTAAAAAAATGACTACTGTATCACCCTCCCAATCGTTTGGACGGGAGCAAAGGCATTTTGCAGGACAAAAAAAAATACTGTTACCTCTTTACAAAACTTTGCTTCTTTGGCACAATATACACAACGTTCTGGGTCAACGTTAGGTGGCGTTCCCTCTGCTGCCTGCAGCATACGAGCAAGTGCAGACAGAAGAATATTGAAGCTGAGAGACCACGTTCCACAGGATCCTAGAAATGTAGTGCTGGCAAGGACAATGACATCATTTTTTCTACTGAAGGTGGTGGTGGTGGGAACATCTTTAGGTAATCCTTAGTTTTGATAACTTTACCTACACATTTCAGGGCCCAGATCCCACTACTAGGCTCCAAGTAGACCCACTGGCTGGAATCCTGTTGCTTAGCATAATAAGTCATGCTATATGAGGGCCATCTGAATCAATGAAATTTATGCAGGAGTTGACTCGCCAACTCCCCATTGTTTCAAATGGGACTGCTCTCATGTGACTTACTGCACTAAGCAACAGAATTTCAGAGGCTGAATGGCACATCAATCCATAGGAAAATGCCACTGTTTCAACAGGTATGTAAAAAAAAACCACCAACCTGTCCACTGGATTCAACTGTTTATAATACACTTATGCCAGTCTAGCTAATCATATATAAAAAATCTTCTTCCTGTTTTTAATGCATTCTCTCTTTAACGTCAATATCAAACACATTGTACTTCCTACACATGTGTTTAGATTGGGAATGAGGAACCTATGGTCCTCCAGATGGGTTGGGCCAACTCCCAACAGTCCTGGGCAGCACACCCACCGTCAAAGAGATGGTCGAGGTATCAGATATTGGAGGACCATGACACAGAGATGTACATAAAGAAAGGGTTTTGGCATTCTAGGATTCGTGTTCAGTCATATGCCAGCATGGAAATATCTAAATATCCGAAGTCCAAATGGCTGAACAAACAAGTCTACTATACTTTTTAACCTCTTTTGAGTCCCAGCATTTAGCACTTAGCCGAAGTAAATGCTTGCCGGTAATTTTTAGGAATTCAGATAGAGAGAGTGGCAAAATCTTAGTGAATTAAATTAGCTTGAGGCTCACCAAGGCTGCAAACGGTATGTGCAACTCAAGGTGAAAAAAAAATTAAAAAAGAAATAATCATTTTTAGACAGCGGGATCCCTCCAGCAGTATTCCAGACAAAGCATTTCCGTCTCTTCATTAAAACAACAACAGCACGAACACAACAGTTTGGGAGACTGTTACAAAAATGACTGGTAGGAAATTAAAATGACTGGGGTGAACACTCTAAAAATGAAGCCTGCCGGGTGTGTACATTGCATATCCAATATTTTAACAGTTGAAGCATTCCTGCCAAAATGGTGGACAGCAATCAGCAGGGGTGGGCGGCTGTAACAAAGGCAGATGACTGTATTTACACAATGATATTTACGTAGAGGCACATTTGCCGCTGTGACCATAAAGCAATATCCAGATGGGCGGTTGTTTGATGTTTTTGCTGCAACACAGACAAAGTCTTATGGCACCTGAAAGATTAACAGATTTATTATGGCACAATACCTAACGAACTTTCCCAGAGGTACAGTATGCAGTGATGGAAGTTCTCATCTTATAACGGGCACAGCATTATAAATGTGTCACTATAAATGCCATAAGACTGTGTTCTCGTTGCTGCCGCCTTCTGTAAAACAAAAGCTTATTCTAATGCCCCAAACAAAACAAAAAAATGAAATGAAAATGTCTTTTCATTTAAACAGTCATTACCTTTTAAGAACCCTGTGGATTCAAACACAGCAGCTGAGCCAAACCATGAATGAAGGCTGTGCTACTTCTCTCTTTCAAAGATGCCAAAAACCACAACGTCCCACACAGAGGTTGGAGCCAAATGCACAGCATTAGAGACCACAGAGGGAAAGTTGGTGCTTGGAGGGTTACTCAAATTAAGTTGAGGGGGGACGACAATTAAATTTGGCAAAAAGAGCTTCTATTTTGCTTGATAAAAGAAATGTGCATTGTTTCCTTTTTTAATGCTTACATCCCAGCCCCCTGACATGTTTAGTTAGGGTGTGTGTGGGGGGGGGGCATGACTTCAGTTACCACAAAACAATTACCTCCTATGATTACTGTAGGAGATATAGGGAGAAAATAAGCACTTGTCTTCTCTCTTGCTTTTATTCTTAATTTCTTTCTACTGGCCTAATACACCATTTCCGAAACATCACTGACACAAGGGCTACCAATCCTGTAGAGCAACATGTGAGATATGAGGAAGAACAAAAATTTACCTCATGAAGCTTCCCACAAATTTCCAATGCATTCCACTAAGAGCTAACCAACTCCTGCCCCTGTATTTGCTCCACACCTCAAAAAAGCCCAAATTTGTTTAAACAGAACTTACAAAACCAGCGTTTCCTAATAGTTTCCCTTTGCATACATGACGGGGGCCAAAAAAAAAACCCAAGAGGTTTTGAAGTGTGGCTGTTCAACAGTCCACTAGTCTTTACTTGGCTGACAGAAAAAATAGAGGACAATAAAGATGTCATGTTGGCACCTTGCATTTAAGAGTTTTTTATTATTATTATTACTATTATAGTGTTCCATTCATCAATAAAAAGTGGTCCAAGAAAAGTCCTGTGGTTTCTTCCTGTCGTTAGCCAGGTTCCAAAGAGTAGGAATGTTCAAGGCCAACTCAGATGGTTTAATAAAAAGGCAGCCAAAAAGAAAAGTACAGTTCCAACGTTTCCGAGTTGATTAGTCCCAGTGTTCAGCACAGGTGGTGTAACCTCCAAAGAAATCAACGACCGAAAATAAAAAAATAATAAAAAATAAAAAATCCCACCAAGTCGTGCGTAGCACATAGCCAGTCCGTTTAGTAAGAGTGGTATCCTATGCGTGTTACCAGAGGTCCACGGTGCAGGGAAGGAGTGGGTGGGGAATAAAGATACCACTTCTTATTTGGTCTCAGACTTATCTTGCAACAGAGGTATGATCGACTCCCACGCCGTAAGGCACTGTTGAAATAAGAGACAGAGACAACACCAATAAATGAGTAACTGATATGGCCATTTTCAATCAGTATGTACAACTCAAAACTATTGCACCAGCCATGGCTGCACCCCCCACAGGACCTACCAGCAACATTTCATTAACGCCCTGGTTTTTGTTCATAATCTGTCTGTATCTTGAGGCCTGACAGCTGACAGCTACCATTTTCAGATTCTAGGCAAAGCACTTAACCTAAGGCAGGATTCTACACAGCACAGAAATTAGTTAATCTGTCCAATGTCCCCTTTTACATGTAGCTCTGAAGGTAGTGCTATGTAGGGACTCCAGAACACTGTGAGGCTAATGGTATGAAGTGCACATATACAATGCTTTCCAATGCAACACCAAGCTTTGTTCATGGGTCATGCTTTGCTAAATTCCAATTTTTTTAAAAAAAAAGCTTTCCAGGCTCCTCCAGGTGAAACTATTCTGCCAACTGTCAAACAGATGAGATGTATGTGCATCATCAGTAGTCCACCAGATTTGAAATTCCTCAGAAGGGACCAAGTCTCATACTGTACGTAGAATTAGAAAGCAAGCCCTCCCAGCCCCCCCTAACATGCAGCTACCCAGCAGAGCTACCCAGATCAGGTAACTGTGCACTGCTGAAGCTGACAGGCAGATGATTCTCAGCTGCCCCACACACACACACACACTTGTGCATGTGCTGCTACGTTAGTGTCGAGCAGGCCACAGCTCCGGGTCAGGTTCTACCCGACACATGCTTCACCACAGCAGTGGGAAACATTTCAAAAAGTTTCCAGCATGCCATAACTTCATGGGCCAACCAATCTAGTCTTTGTGACCTTCAGCCCACAGCTTGGCCTAGCTGAGACAACCTTCTAACTCGGGATGAATAATGGGCTACTTCAGGGAATGACCACTGGCTGGATCAGCCTGCAAAGGATGGTTCTAGAGCAGTGGTTCTCAACCTGTGGGTCCCCAGATGTTCCTTGACTGCAACTCCCAGAAGGCTCCATCACTTGCTATGCTGGAAGTGGTTTCTGGGAGTTGCAGTCCAGGAACATCTGGGGACCCACAGGTTGAGAAACACTATTCTAGAGCATGAGGTGCTCTACAGAACCATCCTTACACTGCTCCAGTAGCACCAAACCTCATTCTCTGTCTCCCTGTGCCCGTTGGCGACTTCAGAGAATTACCTTCTCATAGTAGTGGATGTTTTTGTCAGCCATTCCCATCAGCAGCTGCCTGAAGTCCTGGCGCTTATTGTTCTGCCACCTGTCCATATCCGCTTTCAGGTCTGCATTGAAGCACTCCACACGGTCTTGACACTTTTCCACATCTGCAGGCAACTGGCAACAGAAGAGACCTTTCACGAGGCCAGCTGGGCTTCCGACCCAATTCCACCCCTTTACAAATAGAAAATATCTGGGTCTCCCCACCCCCACCATATTAGAACGACACGAAGGGAGGTGTTGCAGATCTTTGGGGAAATTTTTCCTTTTGCAGGGAGGGGGTGGACTACTACTTCCAGAACCTCTTCACCAGCATGGCTAATGGTCATAGTGGTCAATCTTGGTGAATAATTCTGGGACAACATACACACATATGTACTGCTTGAACTCAGAGAACAAATTTATTAAAGAGCAGATTCTACTAGGTTGACATCAAAATTCTCCTGGCATGGTATGGCTACTTTTCTCTCAGCTGTAGAACCAGTACTATTATTTATTTGACTCATAAGAATTCTTGTGCTAAGGTCAAGGTGGCCAGTATTTCATTTGGATCAGGGTGATCTGAATTCAACCTCCAAAACACGGCCACTATGAAAATTCACTGGCTGGCCCTGAGCCCAAGTCTCTTTTCTCTTACTCCAACCGCTGAGAGGATAAAACAGACCCACTGGCACTGGCCCCAAAGGATTTACACCTTGCTGCCAGCAACACTGAATTCAAAGTCAATACTCTAGGTTCCATAGAGCTTATTCTTGGCAAGCTGCCCACAGCCCTTTCTCAAACAACATTCATCACAGCTCTAAGATGACTTTATACGTTGACCCTTCTGCTATTTCCCTGCAAAAGCTGCGAAAAGCGTAGCTACTCCTCACAAATGACTGGCAAAACAAGCCCAAACACACACAAAGCACACAAACTGTATGACAAGAACTACTGGGCTTGATTGGGAGTTGAGTCATGGCTACTGGACTTCTTTTTTGAGAGATAGAAACGTTTCGCTGTTCATCCAAACAGCTTCATCGGTCTGAATACAGCTAGTGCAAGACGTACTGGGCTTGATGGATCTAAAAGATGAATTTTATCCAGAGTTCTATGTCTCACAATAGAGGATTCTAAGCACTGAATTCTAAGACTTGGGTGAATGCCTTTTCAACCTTGCTGTTATGTCCATCATTAATGGCACCTGAGGGAAGCTTTTAGTAAGATAAAAATTAGTAACAATAACAAGATTTAAAAAAAAAAGTCCTAGACTGTTCAATGCCTCCACTAGATCACAAAAAAGTTCAAGTTAAGGCGAACATTTGTGCTCTCCATAAGTCAAAGAGGGTCTAAAATGTAAAATTAAGCCTAGTATTTAAAAATCGGAGGCAGATTTGAAGCGCTTGGATCACAAAGCCAGACTGACAGGATGTCAAAATGGAGTTCTAGATTCCACTTGAGATGGAAGGAAAAAGGCATCCGTTTACAGGCTCTTTTCTCTCAGAGACCTGTGGGGAAACTGGGAGATCTGAGGAGATCTGAGGAGATTGGGAGTTGGGAGCAAATTAGGCTTTTTCCCCTTGCAGACAAGCGCTCATAAAGCAATACTTCTGATACCTCCATTTTCTGTGGAATCTAAAACTTCATTCATGCTAATTGGGTTTCAAAACTGGGTCTAATTTTGGAACTACATGCTTTAACCACAAGTTTCATACCATCTTTCTGTGATGAAACCTTCTGGAGAACTCAAAAGATCACTTTAATTGTAATTTTTCAGGGATCCAATCAAGATGCTGAACAACCCAGCACGTTTCTCTTAATGGCTAACATGGCCACTTTTTTGCATCTGTTGCTGGAACGATAATTTTCACTTCCCTGTTTGGAACGCAGGGCAGTGGACCTCTCTGACCGTTGTTACAAAAAGACTAACCTTGGGCCGCTCTTCTCTTTTGAAGGCCACAGCTTCTAGTTTGGCTTCATATTCTGCTTGAACTTGATCTCTTTTCTTCAAAACATTCTAAAGCAGAGTTGGGGGAATAAATATTAAATCACAATTAAAGGAGATCCCAAAGGGGGGAGCCTTCTTTCTGTTGCAGATAATTTTCAAATTTTGTAGACCTCTTGAAATTACTTTTACACATCATTGCACCAAGCCAAACCCAACTCACTTGAACCCACTGTCACTGAGCACGAGGGGGGGGGGGGCATATCCAGGGCCACAAAGCTTTCTTATATTACTCAGTTCTTTTCTATCTCTTCAGTTTTCTTAAAAAGTTATTAGGAAAGTTATGAACAGCAGCAGTAAGCAGAAGTGATATGTCATCAAGGGTTGGCATTGCTGCAATGCCTTTTTCCTGTTAAAGAGAAAGGGTGACCTCTTCTATATCACACCTCCTTCCTAGAAACAGAGAAGGGATTTTTTTTACAAAACTGTAAAAACATCATATATTTATCCAATTCATAAGCTGTATGATTATTAACAGAAAAGTGTATGCATCTTTCAGCTTCCTCTCATCAGGAGGAACCAGAAGTACAAGAGTTCTTCTTTCATTTTAAAAAACATTCTGCACATATACATCTCTACAACAGCACACACTCTCTCTTTCTCTCTTAAAAAACAGGGTAAGAAAAGTGCATCCAAAAATACACTTAAATTTCCATATGGCAAAACTGGAGGAAGGGAGGGAGGGAGGCGTGCAACCCAATATGGAATAAGGAAGCAATGAGAAAGTTAGTGGGATTCTTAAAGCTGCCCCTGGTGAACATTCCATTCATTGGCAGTACACAGGAAAAAGACGGCAGAGATGACACAGGCCTTTTTGTGCATTTAAGAGATTGTATCTTAAGTAAGCAATAGTGGTACTCCCATCTCCTTTTACACGCAGAAAGCCTTAGTGTTCCAGTGATGCCTACACAAAACCCGTTCTCCAACATTCACAACCATGCCAAGTTTTTCATTCTGTTCAAAAATTCTGGCCCAATGCAACATCGTACACATTGTGCTAATGGTCCGGAACGCATGAAAGGGCTGGTGCTTCAACATCTGGAAGATATGGTGTGTACCTCGTCTGATAACAACCACTGAGTGACATCACTGGGTGACAAAATGCAGACTGGGGTGGCAAGAGTCTCTCCTCCAAGGCTACTCCTTCAGCCCTATCAAACTTTTCAAATTCACCATAATCAAAAAGGAGTTTTCCCGGGGGGGGGGGAGTGACACATACCGCATGGTTTCCTAAGTCTGAAAGTAGATTTCCAGCCACTTATACTGCGGGGCAGTTGCATTTTGGTAGTACATGTGTACCGTGCAGAATTCCAGGGGCAGAAAACTTGCCCCTCCCATTGCCTTCAAAGGTGACCATCCTTCCCTGAAAGAAACCTGGCTCACCTCCTTAAATGCACCGGGCTAGAAGTCCCATTGTCTATGCTCACTGGGGATGATGGGAGATATAGTCTAATTTGTGTGAGAGTTATCAGATTGGGAAAGACCCATTTCAGGCATGAAACTGGTAAGATACCCACTTCCTGTAGTTAAAAAGCAAATAGAATGTCTAAAACCCTGTTGCTTGACATAGTACTTCACAACCCTTTGCTCAGGCATGTCCAAACTTCGGCCCTCCTGATGTTTTGGACCACAACTCCCAGAATTCCAAGCCTGTATTTCCAATGGCAAAGGACTATGGGAGTTGTGTTCCAACACATCTGGAGGGCCAAAGTTTGGACATGCCTGTCTTTGCTGATTCAATGGGCCTACTTTAGTAGCAACTCACTATGTAAAGCAACAGGATTTCAGTCCATGATTATTTGGTTTGGGAGAAATCCACATCATGGTAGCTGTGTGGAAGATTTGCCTGTTGTTATTAAATGGTTGAGGATGAATAATTCCAGTTAAGCACCTATTTTTGCTTTGGTACAAGGATGGAAATACTAGTTAATAAGCCAACTGCCTTTGGCTAAAAGAAGGTGGGCACAGAACTCCACTTAGGGATTAATCATTAATAGACAAATTACATTAGAAAAACATAGGGCAGCAAACATACAAAAAGGTGCACAGATCTGGAACAAATACTATTTGTTTTTCAGCCCTCAGCCCTCAGAGAGAGAGAGAGAGAGAGAGAGAGAGAGAGCAAGGCCCAGATTCTAAATATCAAGCAAAGCAGGTTTCATTAACAACTACATAAATACTTCACCACCCCTGAAAATAGCAATTTCAGCTCAAACACCTGTTAATGCAAAGGCAGCATGTATGACTTCATCTATCAGCATACAAACGTTTAAATTGTGCCTCCCCCAGGTAGCTGGAACATATATCATTTGTCTTTGGCTGTACAAGCTTAAAATCCACCAACTCAAAATTTGAAAATACAGACACTAAAAGATCCACTGTTTTTCTAAATGCTATCCTCAAAAACTGAAGAAGAACCGTACATTTCTTTATCAACTGCAATCGAACCTATTTTATTAGAATTCCTGATTTAAGGCGGCACAACAAACTAGTACTTATGATGAAGCTGGACTGTCTTTGGTTTGCATTTCTAATGCTTTCCCATCATTTCCTTGGAACATAACAACCCTGTATAGTAAAAGAAGGAAGACAGGCAAGCATCACAGAAAGCTGTCTCATACTTGGTCAAACTATTTATCTTACCCAGCACTGGCCACTTCGACTGGCAGCAGCTCTGTCGAATGTCAAGCCTAGGCCCTTCACTATTATCCGCAGTGAATTTTTATTTTTCATCTAGATATTGGATATAAAACTGCTCTTTCTGCAGTTAAAAGGTGTGCTCTACTACTGGGGCTGGAGTCTCTCCAGAAAGATTACATATATTAGTTCTAAGGCACTGCTCAAGTTTACATTTGGAGCCTGAAGAAATTATTTACAATCTAAATTTCCCAGAATGTCTTTTCTGAGGAAAGCCTGGGTCAGTGGTTTTCATGGTTCTCCAAAGATAAGTTTGCAAGAAAAGGACTATGGTCACACACTGTTAAAAAATACCATGTTTCAGTGTAGTTAAACCTCTTCATTACATCGGTAACATATAATGTCCTTTAAAAAATGTTAATGAGGAGAGGTATATAAAAACATCTCAGGCTTTCAGGAAGTTGGAGAAGGCAGCTGAGTAAAATGCCAGAAAGCGTCCTTCTGGCTAATGTTAAAATTGCCCTAGCATGAAAAATTATAAATATTTAAAGTTAACTTCATTTACCTAATATCCAAACACTTCACTGGGGACTAGATGCACTAACTCTGCCCAGTATTCTCTGTCTCAATGCAACGATTTCTAATGGACTGTTCAACAACAGTAGTAGTAGTAGTTAGGACTAACAAGCCCCTTGTTATCCCTCCAGCTTATCGAATATAATTGATACATCAGGGACACTCATTCAAGAAGCAGTGAATTCTTGATAACAGTGAAGGTGGCGGCAGCTTGGCAAAAGCCACAGCATTTAAAAGAAATAAGCACTGCTCCGACCGCAGAATTCAGCCCACATCACTCGATCCTCTCAGGCAAGTCATTTGAGAATGCCAACTCTGAGAGACTCCCATAAGGTAACAACACGGAACCGGGCATTCTCTGCTGCAGACCCTCAGTTATGGAATCATCTGCCATCAGAGATTTGCTTGGCCCCCATGCTGCTGGTCTTTAAAAAACAACAGAAGACCTGGCTATACAGTTTTGCTTTCCCGGGGTTGTTAATCATTTCCTGATTCACTGACTTTTAAAATCTCTTCTATTCCGTCTTGCCGACTTTTCCTCTGAATATGATTCTATGATATTTATTGTTGAGTTAGTAATGTTTACTTTGTTTTCTCTTTTAGTTCTTTATTGTATATTGTTTATGTTTGTATTATGACATATACTGTAAACCTCCCAGAGTAGCCTTGTAGCTAAATGGTGCGGTATACAAACATATACATATACAGTGGACCCTCGTATAATAAACAGTTTGTATAACATAAAATCTGTACAACATAAAAAATTCCAGAGATAGGGAAAATTTTGCTTAACAGAATCGCCTATGGAGCGAATCCATACAACATAAAAATGGTTGTGATTAGGGATTACTCTGTTTCAATGCATTCCTATGGGAAATTTGTATAAAGGAAAATTTGCTTAATATAATTTCATTTGGAACAAATTAATTCCTTTATACAAGGTACCACTTCAAAGACACTGACTGTGTTGGCTGGTGGATTCTGGGAACTGTAGTCCCAAAAAACTAACTTTGCCCCAGCTCTGGAAGAAAAAAGTATGCAGGCAAAGAGACAAGATGTGTGCATGTGTTTGTGTGCGTGTTTTTGTGTACGTGTGCATGTCCCCATAAGACCTCAAAACAGTGTGACTTACCAAAGCACCTAACTATCCCAGAATCATCTCTAGCTGCAAGGCCAACTCCTCACTCCAATCAGATCCATGGCTAATGACTTACAGATGTATATACGAAGAAAGCAAGCATTCACCAAGAAATACTTTGTGTGCCTCTAAACATCCATGGATATAAGCCATGGCTCTCTGCTCACTATGAGCCAGGGTGTAACTCTCCATATGTGAAAATACAAGAGGCACACCCTATGCCAGTGTTAGTGAACCTGTGGCACGGATGCCAAAGGTGGCGCTCGGAGCCCTTTCTGTGGGCAGCCGACATCGCCCCTTCACAGCCACCTGTATTCAGGTTAAATGGCTGTATTAGCACTTTGCGAAAAATTAGTGGGTTTGGAATTGCAGTTTGGGCACTGCATCTCTAAAAGGTTTGCCACCACTGCCCTATGCCTTCCCTGAATTTACCTCTGCATCCTCTTAGTGTGCTCATCACCATGCCTAAACAAGGTTTAGACTAACAAAGGCTCCTAGTAAACAGAATCTAAGGAGTACCAATGCGAAGTGGACTTCTATATAAATGTTGTTTAGCATCTGTAGCAGAGTAAGGGAACTTCTGGTCTTCCATATGTTTTTAGACTACAACTCCCAAATGCTCTACAGAGTCTGGTCAATAATAAAGGATTATGGGAGATATAGTTCAAAATATCTGAAAGGGAAGTCAATCTGCTCCGGCTGTAAATTTTAACACATGCGTCTTTTTAAAAGGTACACTATCTTAAAGCAAAATTTAGGACAGAATGAGAGGCAGCGGACAGAGAAAGAGACTTCTTCTCAAAACCATGACACGTTTTTCAGGATCCTGAGACTACAGCCAATGCCTTTAAAAGGAAGCAGTTGCTCTCTGGAAAGAAAATAATTTGATTCGTACATTCCTAAAAAAATATAATCCACAGAACATAAGGCTCTTCTGACAATGCGGCTGTAATAAACAACTTCTGCCTCAGAGCATTTGCACTTTACCTTCATAGATTCTGAATACAGAATATACTCTCTTAGAACAGGCAGGAAATCTTCAGTCATATCTTCACTTAGTTCCTCCAGGGCCGTAGAACAATTCCCAATACAGGCCGACACCCCCTCCAGAGGTTCAGACAGCTCACTTTCTAATGCGCTCCAAGTTGAGTAAATGGGGCCGTACTCTCGAACTTCTACCAGGTATTCTGCAAAAGATCCAATGGGTGACAAAGAGGAGCAGTAAGTTCTGATTTCCGGATTCTAAAGAGCTAAAAAAAAAAAAAAATCACACGCCTAAGTCTAAATTTCAGGTGAGAAATCTCATGTTTCCCAAGATGTTAGATGTTTCCCAAAAGAAAAAAACACCAGTACGGGGGAAAGGGGGAAAGATCCACCAGCGCTGGAGAGCCTGAGCAATACAATTTATCTCACAACATTAAAAAGAGAACACTATGAACCACCTGCTCAGAACTTTTAGCCCTTCTGAATCAGCGGGTTTCTCATGACTATCTGAAATCACTTACACAGCCCTTGATGCTTTGTGATATAATCGCACATCTTAGAGCAGTGATGGCGAACCTTTTAGAGACCGAGTGCCCAAACTTCGATTCAAAACCCACTTTTTTTTGCAAAGTGCCAGTACAACAATTTAACCTGAACACAGGTGGCTGTGAAGAGGCAATGTCAGGTGCCCACAGAAAGGGCTCTGAGTGCCACCTTTGGCACCCGTGCCATAGGTTCGCCATCACTGTCTTAGAGAATATGCAGCAATTATATGTGCACCGATGATGAACCTTGTGGCACAGTGGTTAAACTGCTATACTGCAGCCAAAAATGCGCTCATGGCCCAGGGTTCAATACCAGGCAGCTGGCTCAAGGTTCACTCAGTCTTCCATCCTCCAGAGGTTGGTAAAATGAGTATCCAGCTCACTGGGGTGGGGTGGGGCCAATGTGTAACCCCCATAATTAAATTGTAAACCAGCCAAAGAGTGCTTTAAGCTCTGGGGAGGTATATAAGCAGCAGGCTTTTTTGTTTGTTTGTTTTGTTGTTGTTGTTTGCTTTTCCATATATTACTCAAGACCAGGCACTTGGATACTTAGGGCGTTTATACACGACCCCTAAGCTCCGCCGCAAATGGCTGCAAGCTCCAGACCTTAAAAATGTTTACCCACCAGCTCCGGAGTTTGCAGACAATTAAGTGCGACCCCACCCACTTTAGCGCGACCCAGCACACTTTTCTTGTACCTGCTTTTTGATGGTGAAAAATATTTGATGCGGAGAGTGCCTGAGCTCTCCTCGCTGCTTTCTGTTGTTTTTCTTTTGCCTCCGCCCCTTAAAGAGGAACCAGGAAGTAAACGGAGGTCGGAGCAACCTCCATTGGCACCGGAGGTAAGCCTTTATTCTTTTGTCCCTGTCTAAGGCTTTTTTTTCCTCCCTCCCCTCACGCAGACAGAAGCAAGGAAGTGCGGAGTGGGTGGGGACGGAGGAACAGCAACGAACCCTCAAGATCTCTGGTCCGAATTTAAGGGACCAGCGGATCTTAGGGGTCGTGTGTAAAAAGGCCTCACTCAGACCTTCCCAACATTACAAAACAGTCTTGCAAAGGAACATGCGTGCCCTACTCACCTACTTCTTCCTTTATTATCCGCTGCGCTATCCTATCAATGGTCCCAAGCTTCAAAGAAAATGTATCTAGGTAGTCGCCAATGGCTGCAAACTCCAACGGTCGACTTCTTAATTTATAGCTTCCTGTGACATATTTTACTGATTCTCCCATCTTGGAAAGCAGGGCCATCCCTTGTTTTTTGTAAGCATTAAGATCCTGGTGGTGACAGAACAATTAATCAACTTTTTGATTCACACATGTCGTGTCTCTCAACTGTATCTGTTACAACTCCCCCCCCCACACACAAAAAACACTCAAAAAACACTGCCACTGTATTCCCCCCCCACGCACACAATCATTTACATTATGAAATTAAAATGTAATGAGTTGCTATTAGTCAGAGGTCACTTGACGGTGCACAGTAACAATAAACATCAATAAGACAAACATACAGTAACACAAACAAAGCTTTCCACAGACATATATATACAGAATATTTTACGTTTTAAGCATATACTGTATGTCCTAATTTGAAGCAAGTAAATATAACCAGTTATGCAATAACCTGTTAATGGAAAGAGGTGCATGCATGCATGCGAGCGTTTATTTTCTGCTAATGAAATATTAAGTCTTCAACATCAGGTGCTCTGAATATTGTATAGAATGACAGTCTTGTGTATCATGATTTAAGACCCCAGAAATTACATCAGATAGGAGGTTCTGTTTAAACTAGAAAAAGAAGATTTGTACATTTCATTGCTGGACTTCCAAGCAGAACTGTCACTTCTGTAGTGATCTTGACTCTCACAGTATTTCCTAAGTCTAGTCAGAAGAATTATTATAACCCAGTACCCAGCACTCAGAGAGAGGCCTCGGCAAACAAGAAACAACCTGTTCTCTGAGAGAGGGAACCTATTTTGATTTTCATAAGATTTGATCAGTTACGTGCATTAGCAGTCACATTTGCAAGTTCAACCTATGTTTGCCTTTCAAGTATTAACAAAAAACAAAGGATGCTAAATGGATGATGAGCAACTGTCTTTTCACCACTTGAGGGAGCACCTTCCTAAAAACATATTAAACATCTTGTCTAGTTCAACCTCAAAATACAGTGTGACAGTTAGATGCTTATATTAATACTAAACTCAGCGGTGTTCTTCAATTTTTAAAATCTAAACAGTAACAAATCCTCCCCACCCCGATGCTGTATCTTAAGAACACTGTCAGAAAAATCTAAGGTGCTTTGCAGGACATGCACAGATTTCTATAAGGCACAGTATAAAAGAACAAAAAAGACAAACAAAACCTCTCTGATTTATGAATGTGAAACATTGTGCTTCTGTGTCCAAGATTCAAAACACCAATATCAATGGCCTGATTACTGCTGCACAATATTGTACAGTCGTCCCTCGCCATTTCGCGCTTCATATACTGCGGTCCCGGAATATCGCGGGGCAAGCTGCTTGGGCCTGTTTGAGGCCTCCTGAACTTAGTCCAGACCATTGCGCTGCCCCAAACGGGCCTCCGACAGGCTTTCCGGGCCTGTCGAAAGCCCCAGAAGTGGTTTCCGGTGAACCAGAAGTAACTTCTGGATCACTGGAAACCACTTCTGGGGTATCTGACAGGCCTGGGAAGGCCATTGGAGGCCTGTTCAAAGCAGTGCCAGGCCTCGGGTAAGTGTAGGAGGCCCCAGAGAGGGCCCCCCAGTCCCAACCCAGCCCAGCATCTGCATATCACGGATTTTCAATTATTGCGGGGGACGAGAGGTGGGGGATTACTGTACCTATGTTGCCAGCAGAAAACAAAAAGGATGCTAAGCTTGCAAGCTTTAACCGGTTCTCACCCAAACACAAAGCAATTGTCAGGGTTCTTTTCAACAAGTGTGAAAGTTATAATTTTTGGGAGGGCGCTCCCTCGTTTTTAGAATTGCCTTGTAGAATACTGATGTGCTTTGTAACACTGCACTCTCATTCAGTGATCAACATATCAATTTTAAGTCAATATTTGTAATCTGATTACAAACAGTTACCCTTCCTGAGAGAAAATTCACCCTCCCCAGTTAAAACCCAGCTTTAACCCATTCTTGTTCCTTCCACCTCCCAGAACCCATTAAGGGACTGTCGGGAAGTGGGGAGTAGTAGCTTTAACAAAGACTCAACCACAAATGTTGAAGCTGTTTGCAAAGATGTAAATAAATATTAGGTTATAATTATATTCTCAAAGATCAAATTTGATGTGTTTTTGTTAGCCCACTAGAAATGGCTTTTAAAAACAAATATGGTGGGGGTTGCAGGTTACCTATTATAAAAGAGGGTCATGACTTGAATAATGCTGGGAAACATTGCTCTCAGTAACCTATAGTCCAACTAGATTCTAAGGTGGACTGTCAGCAACTATGCTACAACCAAATTAAGTTTCACCTTCCATGAAAAACCAGCTCCTACATTTGCGATTCAACTGAAGTGGCTTTCTAATAAACTCACACTGAAAAAGCACATCTTTTAATATTGTTTGGAACATATAGGTCAGAGTCCTATTCGGCAGGTCCACCAAATTAGCAGAAGTGACAGCAACAATAGCAGCAGATTACTGCTGATTAGAGATTTCCTGCTTCAACTTCTGGTTGTGCAGGACTTGGTTTTATTGTGAGTCACAAGCAATCTGGAATCAAAGCAGAGACTCCTTAATTATCAGCAATCTGGTGCTGCCGGTGACATTCCTACTATATTAGCGAAGCTACTCAACAGTGTATGTGCTGCCTAGATGCCCTAAGCACATCCAATCTCGCCCGATTTTGGAAGCTAAGCAGGGTCGGCCCTGGTTAGTACTTGGATGGGAGACCACCAGGGAATACCAGGTGCTGTAGGCACCTGGAGTAGGAACTGCAAGCCACTCCAGTATTCCTGCCAAGAAAACTCCATGGACATGGAGTCACGAAGAGTCGGTCACGACTGTAATGACACAACACACACACACTCAACCGTGTGCTGGCTGTCAGAAAGCACCTCTTACAGTTGTTTAAGGAATCTTTCATTCTTCTTTCAATAAAGGCTTCTCAACCTCTCAAGGCATTTGTAGAAAAAGAGCTCCAAAAGGACATATTATACTTACTTTGGCCGTAAGGAACACGTGAAAGTGTTCATTGAAAGAAAGCACAGGATGATCTGCGATCCTTTTCAAGAATTTGTCCAAAGCCTTCCTCCTGGTCTCAACAAATTCTTCTGAAAAGCGGTCAACCACTCCCCTTTACCACAAATTTCTCTGGAAGGGGCTAGAGGTGGACAAAAATGACATAGAATTTCAAAATCATGAGCAAGAGCTGGTGAAAATGTCTTCGTCAACATGCATCTTTTTCTCTCAGAGGGTGGTTTGAACTCAATTTCTTCCTCAGCTGAAAGGAAATAAACACTTTCCCCCTGCATGTCTTGAAAGATTTCTTCGGTGACTAAATTTTAATCTTCACAATATTATTCTGTGCAAACATCACTTTTTAAAAAGTGCCTTATATAACAGAAACCTGAGCACAATATTCAGCAATATCCCCACCCTTCCGGAAATCTTCATAAAGTAGAACTCTATGCAGGTGGCTAATGGCCAGTGGAATTTTCTCCCAAAGCCAACATAACTGCATGTTACCGGCTTATTCTTACACTTATTCTATTAAAGAACTTAGAAGAAACTGCAGCCAATTGTGGATTCTGGTATTAGTATATCCCGACAATTAGACCTGGCCCGACCCACCCGATCTCCCTTGGCCCTCTCGCTCTGGACCGTCACTCCGAGGGAGGCCCGCAAAGCAAGTACTCGCAAACAGGCCTTCTCGGTTGCCAGTCCCGCCATCTGGAACCCCTTGCCGAGCGAGTTACGGCAGGCTCCTTCGCTGGCATCGTTTAAGAAAGCTCTTAAGACAAGGCTATTTAGCGATGCCTTTGGTAACGGCTAGGGATGCACTCCCCCCCCCAATTCCCCTCTGCCCCTCGCCAAGACTTGCTTGCTTGCTTCGGATATTACTGTTATTGTTATAGCTTTTAACCTTTTTTAATAACTTTTGTGTAAACCGCCCTGAGTTCTCGTCGGGGGGAAAAAAGGCACGGTATATAAGTCTGAAAATAAATAAATAAATAAATAACTAGTATTATATCACTTCCTTACATTTTTGAGTTGCTATGCATTGTCAATCTGTCCAACAATCCTCTTCCTTTCCCTCCCAGCATCCTGACTGGAGATGGGAACAAAGTGCTTCGTCACACTTCGTGCCCATCTATAATCCTGAATCCATCCTCGTTTTAAGTACTGTGACATTTATTCAGAGGCGCTTTTAGCTTTGGTTTCTTTGCTTTCTTCTGACTTAATTCTCCACGTAAGCCTCCTTTAAGTCCTGCTGTTTCGAGTTCCCTGCTCTTCCCCTCATTACTGGGATTATGGCTTTTCTACCTAAAAAAATTGTTCACACTCATTACTTTTCATTTTTTTCCCTTGAAGCTGGAACTGACCAATACTCCCATCCATCACATAAGTGGGTTTTCAACTTCCTTGGGCCAAAATCCCATTCACCCTTTGCACGTGGAGTTGGGTTCAGCCACAGCAATTGTGCCAGTCACTGCACAGCTGTATGCCTTCAAGCCCAGATGCTCGGGGGGGGGGGGAGGAGCGCAAATAGTCACAAAGTGGAAGAATTGTTTCAGCGAATATGCCTAGAATGCAGCCGTTCCACAGGTGCTGGGGGGAAAAACACAGCCACACTTGGGCAAACATGATGACACAACAGAATCTTGTTTTGTTTCCGGAGCAACTAAAAATTCCAAGCTGAAACATCACTTCCCATTGCCATAAGTGTAACAGAGGTCAGATTAAGGAGGCTGCTACCAGATTCAGGGCCTCTGAGTGAGACCATCTGGCAGATTAAGCTCCCTCGTTTCTCTTCCCTTTCCCTAACACTCCTGATATTAAAGACTGTTTGGGGGGGGGGGAACCACCTACTGACTTTGTTTCAATTACCGTATATACTCGAGTACAAGTCGACCCGAGTATAAATCGAGGCCCCTAATTTAACCAACAAAACTGGGGAAACGTATTGACTCGAGTATAAGTCTAGGGTGGGAAATGCAGCAAGACCTGGCAGCTCTTCCTTTGTGAGCTGGGGGAGTGGTGTGTGATGTTTAAAATAACTTTTAGCCACTGATGCAAGTGCTTGGGTCAGTGGCTAAAAGTCATTTTAAACATTTTGTGCCACTCCCCTGTGATGCAGAGGGGGGTCATGAGAAGCGGCATGCAATGTTTAAAATGACTTTTAGCCACCGACCCAAGCACTTGCCTCAGTGGCTAAAAGTATTGACCCGAATTTAAGCCGAGGGCCCCCTTTTTCAGCCCAAAATTAGGGCTGAAAAACTAGGCTTATATTCGAGTATATACAGTAAATACAATTGACTTTGCATTCTGAAAATTGTAATTGCTTGCACACGTACGATCTGCCACACATCACAAGTATTTCCCAGGCATTCATTTTTAAATCTCATTTTATTTTTCTGTTCTGACAGGCAGCTCATCAGACTAGTGGACGCAGGAGGTCAATTTAATTCAAGAACAACTGAACCTGGAGTGAACATGAAAAATTCCGGAGGTCATGACAAGCGAACTGTGGTATTTCAAAATTCAATAAACACGTTCATTTTGCAACTCACTCAAGAGGAAAAAAGACTACTAAAAGAAAGAAAGCTTGAAAGCAAACACATAAAAGACAGCATCTACATTACAAATAAGCAGACAGAATTATTTCCCAGCCAAGAAACCTTGGCATATCCTCTTAGGAAACAGTGTCCATGAATCCAACAATATTTTGGAATCTAAGCAAAGCAATGTTTTTACATTGAGCTGGGGTTTTGGTATGTAGGGATCCACCAAATGTCTGGCTAAGCAACTAAAATACAGGTCTGGTATACTAAAAAAAAAAAGTAATATTTAGGCTAAATTAGACCAATGCAAGCATGGCTTTGAGTAATGTGTGAATATGCAATCTATAGTACCAGAAAATTAATGCATCAACTGTTGCATTTTTATCCCCTTTCCACCCATTAAGCCAAAATATGTGTGCTCTTTAAAAGCAGAACAGTGTAAGAGTTCAACAATTGGTTTACTACCTACGGGAATGAGATGGGTGGGTTGCGATTCTTCCAATTTATTCCTAAGCCAATCAAAATCCTGGTATCTTCGGCGCATGGAATATTCTGGTAAGTCAAACTCCGCTCGTGTGGTCTAGAAGAAAATGGAAAAGACAAAGAAGCAGAACAAGAGGCGTTATGATGAATCAGAACACTAAAGCCATTGAGAAGAAAATATTCCCCCTGCCTACAGACACCGTGTGTTATCATTTACGCCATCTGAAGTGGTTCTTCCGACTAAATGCACAAACCAGACCTCATCCCGAGGCATTCCAACAACAACAGAGAGAAAATTCAAATTTTAGTTTTCGTGCCTCTGGCAACAAAGGGATACATAATCTGAGAACACTCTCAATATTGTACTTGGATGGGGGCTAAATGAAAGATTCTCATTTGAGTTATTTGACTGAAATGTTCCAGGGAGAAAGCAAAAATAAAATATTTTAAATAGCTGTACAGCTTGTTGGAAGTGTTAGACCGTTGACAACTTGACCGCTTTCAGTTGTCTTGGATTGGAAATCAACATGCATTTATATGCCTCTTACTGAAACTTGTGATTTCCCAGGAAAGACAAGAGCCCACAAATCAGAACAGGCTCTTCATGTCAGTCTTGTCTATAAACATGGCCATATGTTAGATCAGAGGGAAGGCTTAGATAGCCCAGCATTCTATACAAAGTGGAAAACCAGGTAGCCTCCACCCAGAACACCTTCAAAGCAGGACATGAGCATACCAGAACTCTCCTGAGAACTCTGTCCTGCAACTGGTGCAGAGAAATACACTGACACTAAGGGTCATATATAGGAACAATGACAAGCAGCTTCGTCCTTCATAAATCTGCTTCCTCCTCTTTTATATTCTTCCAAGTGGGCAAAGAACGCTACACGTTGTGGTTGCAAATGCCACCAGTGAATGACCAATTCGGAGGACGTTCCTACAAATGACTCAAGATCTTGCCAAGTTATAACACAATATAATGCCACCAAACTCAACAAAGTAGATGGCACTCATGTGTACATATTCATCATATGGAAGATCAAATTTACTGCATTGAACACACTGTGCAAAGGAGCTGTGCGCCCAGCCTGAGAATGATTTCCTCTTTCTTTTAATTGCCAGATTTTGAGTTTGAAAGTGTAACTGATATGGATGAGGCAAATAAAAACCTTCCAAAAACATATACTTCAGCAGCATATTTACACAACTCTCGTCAGCGGTTTATCTTCCATTTCTCCTTGATGACACTGAAGGACAGGACAGGACTGCTGAGTTTATTCCCTACAGGGTGAAACTGCTTTGTCAGGGGTAACAGAGGAGGGTTATCAGAAGAGAAGCAATTTGATGAATAAGCAGGTTGTCACCATTAGATTGTCACCATTAAATTGTCACTATTAGATAAAGACAACGCTTCCACTCAGCTCAGGAGAATTGCTTATAACACTCATCAGCAAACACACATATACACAGGCAGTCTCCATGTCAGTGGCAAGAAGTAATGCATATTTTATATACATAAAAAGAAACACCCCCCGAAAACAACATTTTATGAATGTGGGGTGTTGTGGTTCTCTACCCACTTATAAAAAAGCCAGGAAATTGCCCAATATTGCTGCAAAATGTTGCACACCCACTGGAAGCAAGAAAAAAAGAATAACAAAATTTACATAGAGAAGGACAGTCTAAATGTTGACATCAGCGGTCACAATGGCCTATAGCAGGGCTGTCCAACTTTGAACAGCCCATGTTCTACCTGGAGCTCCCAAACGTCCCCCATGGTTGACTCCTGGAGCTCCTGCACGTCTCTGCGGGCTACTTTAAGGGAGGTGCGTGCGCGCTCGAACTTCACCGGTTTTCGAGATTAGCTCTACAGAAGAGCCGGATGAGGAGGTGGGGCATTATGGTGACAGGCAGGGAAACCTGTCTGGACCAAACGTCCAGGCGGGCGGGCCAATTTATTTTCCCAAACACACTGCCATGGGCGATAGATTGGGAGGCCAGCGAAGACCGCACAGAGCACTTAAAACAGCCGCGAGGGCTACCAGTCACCCACGGTCGATGTGTTGGGCAGGCCAGACCTTTGCTGAAAGCCACAAGACACAAAGAACAAATGAAGATGCAATACCTTGGTTGTGACCCTGTACGTGATGTATGTCTCCATGGTGCAGACATGTTTTTTGGGATCATCAACGGTGACGAAGAGGTCTCTCATCTCCCCATCCAAGTCATCATCCAGCTGCAGTCTGTTGAGAAGGGAGGAGGAAGATGCTGGGCTAGATGTATCAACAGGAGTACCATTGGGCAAACTGAGATCCTGGAGAAAACAGAAAGAGCCAGGTGGGAAGGGAGAAGAAAAAGAGAAAACCAGTTTTAAAAGCATCATCCATGCTAGGCTGCCTAAATCAGAGGGAGAATAATGTGATGTGTTTTGTGAAATCCACGTGCCTTGTTAGTAATATCTGGCAGATCTTCAAGTTCAGCGTTTCGCATGCTTTATTTATCTTGTAATCTGTACAACAGTTCAAGGTTAGTTTATGATAATACTGGCCTTCTTTACATGTGAAGGACTGAAGCCAAGGAATGATGACTTTTCTAAAGCCACCAAGCAAGTTCAAGTAAAAGGAACTTCAACCTGGGAGCCTCCTTTGTGAAACAGCAGTATAGCTGTACGCACTGACAGCCCTCTTTTGTTTGCCCTGCTAGAACTGGCTTTCAATTACAGTCAGAACCTTCACCGAGGTTTTCATCCTACCACACAGAGACCTTCCACTCTGGGATACAACACCTTCCACCAAACTCTGCAGCATTTGACATGTTTGTTCTATGCGTCCTTAAATCCCACAAGTAGTCTACAGCTGAAAAGAAGTTGAAGAAAGCACTTCATCCTTTCCTGCCGACAACAGAACACAAACTTAATACAGTAACCCCCCCACCGATCGTGGGGGTTAGGGACCCACCCCACCCACGATCCACGAAAATCCGTGATATGCGGAAGCGGGTGGGGGGGCCTGGGGGCGGGGGGGGATTGCGCACCTGTCCCAAAAGGCTCGGAGGAACATGGGGGCGGCGCGGAGCGACCTGATCGCCCCCCGCAGCCCTTCCGCGCGGATCCGAAGCCCTCCGGAGGCGCCGGGGGAGCTGCGGAGAGGGACGCCATCCGTCCCCGCAGCCCTTCCGCGCGGCTCCGAGGCCCTCCGGAGGCGCCCGGGGGGTTGCAGAGGGACTGCGTTGCTCTCCGTCGCCCTCCCACACGGCTTCGAGGCCTTTCAGAGGCGCCCGGGGGGGCGACGGAGAGCGAAGCCATCCCCCCCCGCAGCCCTCCCAAGCGGCTCCAAGGCCTTTCGGAGGCGTCGGGGGGGCAATGAAGGCCGACATGATCGCCCCCCTGTAGCCCCCCGCCCCTGAGGCTTCTCGGATGTGCAGGGAGGCACACAGAGCGACCACATCCCCCCCCCCAGCGGTGCAGGTACTGCGATCCTGCAATGTAGTGGGACCGCGGTACCTGAACCGCGAAATGGCGGCGGGGGGGGGGGGGAATAACCACAAAGCCACGCATAAGCACAACAGTTGCCTGCTCTCAAATATGGCACACAGGGATGACAGATCTTTCACACACACTGAAGCTACTGTAAGCTGTTAAAACTAGGGTGTCTTTCCTCCTTGCTAGATATCCTTTGCTTTCGATTAAGAATGATGGGTGGAGATATTTCACTTGGCAACTGATGAAGTCAGCGGCCACCTCTCAAAATCCACAGCTCAACAGACAACCATTCAACTCCTGTTCAGACTCTTCTGATAAAGAAGAGCTCCCTGTCTTCCAAAGTACTCCACTGCACTACTAAACAGGCCTTAGTGCCAGGAAATTCCTCCCCATGGTTCAATGGAACTTCCTTTGCTTTTATTTGAACTTGTTAGTCCAGGTTCCACAGTTTGAAATGGAAGAGAAATACCGTAAGTTTCCTCTCTCTTCCATGCAATATATTTTCAAATACAGTGGACCCTTGTATAACAAACAGCTTGTATAACATAAAATTTGTACAACATAAAAATGGGATAACTCCATTTTCAATGCATTCCTATGGGAATTTGTATAAAGGAAAATTTGCTTAACATAATTTCATTTGGAACGAATTAATTCCTTTATACAAGGTACCACTGTATCTGTAAACTGAGATACAAAATAGGCAATACCTTTCAGTTCTTCTCATTGGAACAAATCTGATGAAGTGCTGTTTTTACCCATGAAGGATTTGTTTTATTTTATGATAACTTTTTAGCAGTCTATAAAGTTATCACATATTTTTGTACAGTATTTGCATTTTATTTTGCCTTGACCACATGGCTACACTTTACTTCAACTGTAAACAGAGGCTAGTCTATTGCCCCTCACTTTCCCCTTCTCTAAGCCAAACATACTCAGTTCACACAACTGTTCCTACTAGGGCAGGACAAAGCAAATACGCTGCATGTTGCCAACCAGGGGTATCTGTGCTGACTCGAGAAACACCTGGCCTAAATAGGCTTAATTCCTATCAAAGAAGCTTCCTGAAGTGTATTTCAGCACTGCCAATCTAATACAAGAAGTCCCTGCCCACAAAAAATCCAAACAAACAAACCTAATGTTCCAAATGTTGACTGGGACTGGTGACATGACACTCCACCCCACCCCATTACAACACTTCTACTGATGGCCAAATTGATTGGACCTAAACTATCTCAAGGACCTCATCTCTCCTTTTATGAATCTGTGCCAAGTGTTAAGATCATCGGGAGAGGTATTTCTGTTGGTGCTATTACCTTCACATTCCATTTGGGGAAGGACACAGCACAGCGCCTTCTCTGTTGCTGCTCCCACATTTTGGAACTCTCTCCCACAAGAGGCCTGCCTGGCCCCATCTTTACTGTTCTGCAAGCAGATGAAGACTTTCCTCAAGTGGCCAGAGTGAAGGGTTTTTAATTAATTGCTGTCCCTTAGTGAATGTGTTTTGGTGTTGCTTATGATTTATAATATATCACCTGTTTGATCTTTTTAAAAATACTTGCAGACACATTGTTGTTTGTTATAAGTACTGCCTTTTAACGATGTAAGCAGTCTTGGATTCTTTTAAAGAGAAAGATGGAGTATCCATCCATCAATCCAGGTACTCCTAGATTTTTTTTAATATGCTCAAGTACTTTTAGAAATGTCTTCATTAAATTCTAGATGGGTGATGAAAGATAATCAAACCTTACAAGGCACTAAAGCTTTTAGGAAGAAACATTTAACACTCATCAACTCAAAACATTTATATAGCCAGGATTTCTAGAATTACATCATGATTGCTTTCTAATGAAGTGAGGCATTCTACAGAGCAAATTTTCATGGTACAAAAGGCCCCGAGGAAAATAGAATGGCTCCTACAGTGAGACTTTAAATAAAGCTATTCCAACAAGTTCCAAGTTTGGCAATGAAGACTTACCAAAATTATTCTGTAAACTTGGAACAGAAAAAGGAAAACCTACTGCAAAACAATAAGCCACAAAATAAATGTTGAGGATGGAAGAAGACTGTCAGCAGTTTATTTATAGCCTGTGTTTTAGTTTTCCCTCCAATCTCCATTAAGACTCGGCATGCCTTTCTCTACCATAATCTGACTATGTCCAACATAATGCTTTTAAAAGTAAGATTCGGGAACTGATGTACCTTCATTAAACATCTCCACCAAAGTCCTGACCGAAACACAAACCAGGAGCCTGTGCTAGGGCAGGGGCTACCAGGTTACTTTCATTTTTGTGAAGGGAAGAGGACTTTTTGTACATACCGGTAAATATTCCCTTTAAAAAATCCAAGATCACAACTCATAACTAAATGGTTCAAAAATTTTACACAGGACTGCACAACTAGCATTTTACCTGTATTCCTATATGTTTTTTAGAGAGAGATTAACAGACACCAAAAATGAATTACTTACATGCGAACACAATAACAGTCCTGAATAGAGATGGGCACAACCAGAAAAAATTACGTTTCGAGTTGTCGTTTGTTGGGACGGGCCCGTTCCGGCTCATTTCCGTTTGTCGCGAAATTTTTCAAAAATTTGTCGTTTTCGTTTGTCGTCTGTCGTTTGTACAGTGGTTTAGGGAGCGTAACGTGTAGCCGCCGTTATAATTATGTTGGGGTTGTTAGTGTGACAGGAAACCTCGTCGGCACTTCTCTGTCTCACTAAGAACATTTGGGGGTTAGTGTGTCAGAGGAACCTCATTGGCGCTTCTCTGACTCACTGAGAAGGAAAGCATACTGGTGTACTGCCATACAGGTTACGCTTAGGGAGGGAGGGAGTGGGTCTCTGGAGTTGAAGGCACCTCTCTGGGTGCATCACTCTGACCCACTAAGAAGGGAAGTGTACTTGCGTACGAATCTGGCTTAGGGTTGGGGTTAGGGTAAGGGCTAGGCTGAGGCCAACGGATCAGGTTAGGGTTAGGGTTAGGGTTAGGGCTAGGGCTAGGCTTAGGGTAACGGTTCAGGTTAGGGTTAGGGTTAGGGTTAGGGTTAGGGCTAGGGTTAGGGTAACGGTTCAGGTTAGGGTTAGGGTTAGGGTTGGTGGGCTTTTTATGCCCTCTCTGGCACATCCAGAAGTCTCAGCAAAACCTGGCCATGCGATTGGTGGAATGGCTCCAAAAAATTGCATGGTCCTATCCCATGGCCAGCCCATCATTGCGCGTGCGCAGGTGTAAAAAAATAAAAATAAAAATAAAAAATAAAATAAAATCAATACAATGTTTTATTGCTATAAAAACCCACTGCTGCTACTATAAAAATTCAGGCATTTAAAATACCTAATTTTCACATGTTTCTGTGGTGCTTTGGTGGGTTTTTGGACCACGATTTCAAAAGAAAATTTGTGGTCGCCATTTTGGATCCCCCCCCACCGCATGGCAAATGGAGACGACGAGGATGACCCCCCCCCCAGCCTGGTGCAAGCAGCCCAGGACAGGAGAGGGGGGGAGGCCGGGGACCCCCCCCCCAGAAACCACCCCTCGGTAGGTGCTCTCACTGAGGCAGGCATATTTTCGCCTGCTTTTATGGCCGGGAATCGGGTTTTTTTTAAAAACTTTTTTTCTGTGCTGCTTGGCATCGCGCGATCGCCACGATGCCATGAACGACAACGAAAAATCAGACCCAATTTTTCTTTTTCGGTTCGGGTTCGAGCTGGAGCGGAGTAATTCTCGTTACCGTTACCCAACGATAACGAGAACCGAAAACGGAAACGAGAATTTCGCCTAGTCGTGCCCATGTCTAGTCCTGAATGCAGTAACTTATATCACTAGCTGACACTTTCAGTGTGAAAATGAATATGGTTACAAGCAGCGCCAACCAAACTGGGCTCTACACCCCTGATTGGCAAGGATAGCAACTTTCCTAACTATATCACTGTCATCCAAGACTTACGCATTTTGCTTCAGACATCCAACTCTGGCCTTGATTAGGACGACAGCCAATTCGAGTGATTTTAAAGGGTCTGCTCTGGGCAAGATTAACCTATTGTCTTTTTCTTTGCTCTATGCTGCGTCCAACCTCAAGAAAAAAGAGCAAGGGAACAGATCTTTCTCCATTTCTGTCCACATGTAGTTTTGGTTTCTACCTTGAGCTGTTGCAGATGCCACCCTCAACAATATTTAACACACTATAGGCCCTTCCTGATTCAATGCCCAAGGAACCATGATCCATGCACTGCTTGGCCACTGTGGAAAGCAAGCATACCAAAACTGACATTGGCAACTCACTGACTGAAATCCAGTAGTAAGTCACAACCAGTAGTAAGTCCCAACTTGAGTAGATCCACTGAATCAGTGCAGATCTGGTGAAGCAACACACTTGTCAAGTTCCGCTGACTCAGTGGGCCTACTCTAGTTGCTATTTGCTACTGGATTTCAGACAATGTGCACATGTAATCTACCACTTTTTATTTATTTATTCCACTACATTTATTTCTATGCACTGTTCCCATGGTGAAGCAACCCAAGGAAGCTCACAAATAGTTAAAGGCAATCAGATGTGCTATAAGTTATAACTTTAAAAACATTTAAATAAACAACGGTGTATTTCAAAACAGCTAATAAAAAGATTTTAAAAGCACTTAAATGGTCAAAAACTCCATAGCAATAAAAAAAGACACAGAACCCTGCAATTAGGCTTGTCTAAAAGCAGAGGCCTTTGTCTGCCACCGGAAGGTATGAGGACAGGACGCAACCTCTCGTGTCTTCATCATACATGTCTGTGAAGGCAGTGAGACCAAGAGAAGGGCCTCTCTCAAAGATCTTGAAATTCATGCAGGATCACATAAGGGCATTCTTTGTCTGGAATCAAAACCACATACAACTCTATAGATCATAACCAGCACTTTTGAGTTTTCACATGGTGCACAACTTTATTCAAAAGAAGCCAATTCCCTATTCTGCAAGATGGGAGGTATAGGAATAGAATAGAATAGAATAGAATAGAATAGAATAGAATAGAATAGAATAGAATAGAATATTCATTTACTTGAGTTTGTTCATCTTCACCCACTGAATTATTGATGTTACACACTGTTATAAAAGGAAAATGGGTTTCTTGGAATTAGGGTTTGGTTCTAGGAAGGATGGCACCAAACCACAAAACTCTGAACAACCAACTGTGGCGGTTTCATGTATATTCTGAACCACATAAGAGACAAAACTGAATCCTGAGGGAACCCATAGTCCAATGGCTAGGATGTGGAAGAGAATCCTAAAGCATCATCTTCTATGTTCACCCTTTTTGGGAATGCCGGGAAGTGGGAACCACAAAAAATCAGTGCCTTCAAATCCCATCCTACAGAGATGCTCCAGAAAAATGTCCCAGTTGGTGGTACTATGCAGTCAAACATAATCAATATTTATTGACACACCTCTTCATCCAGTTTCTAATGTAGGTTGCTCTCACCCAGGCCACCAAAGCTACTGTATATCTATTCCATAACTAGACGAAGCCACTTTGAAATGGCTTCTAAAGCACATCTTCAAAAAGGTATCACAAAAGGACTGGCATTGGTCAACCACTAGAAATCCAGGTTGTTCCAATGACAACAATCCCATTCTCTACAGAAGTACAGAATTACCTCTCATACTGTGTCCAGACCTCACAATAGCCTATACATTAATGTGGTATAGACCTCAAACGAAGATTTTTCATGGCGTGTTTTTTTTTAAAATTCTTCCAAGCATATGACTACACTGGCAAGCTAAATCTCTCCAATTCGGCTTTGCTGCAGGCTGATTTACAGCTTCTTTTATCTTCGTAGCCAGCTTAGAGCTTAGTCAATCACACAAAGAGTCCAGATTCACCACCAGCGCTTGTACTGGCCATCAATTTGATGTGATTTGGTATGTGCCCACAGCTCAGCTCCCTACACCCTTTAATTCCAGCCACTGGGGAATCCCTGGTTTCCTTTTCCTTTTTGGAGGATCAAGGGGTCTCTGGATAGGTGTTCCAGTGCTGAACTAATTTATCAATGCAATGATAAGGTGACCTAGGGCTAGCTTATTTGTTTGTAAACAAATTCAAATACGTTGGAGCGACTAAAGAGGAAGATCACATGGGTAGGTGTTCCTGATGTCCCAAAACATCACACTCCACAGCTTAATAAGACACTGTAAAATCATCCAGAGTCACAACCCCTTCCTTTTGTAGAATAAAACAATGACAAAGAGAAAATACCATTTTAAATAATGCTGGCTTTAAAAATGTAGAAGCCCTCAGCAGCAGGGAGAAAAACTTCAAATCAGATTATTTGTATCGACATGTACACCATGTGATTATTGAAAAAATATCTGAAATTCATCCATGCTAATTGCATACCAATTCCCAAAATATTTGTCAATGTAGTCACAGCCTACATTGCAAATAGGATAAATGTCTAGAACTGCAAAGCAAATATTCTTCATGCTTGAATCTATAAAACACAAACCTACAGACGCAATGTTTCCAGAAACTTTGGAGGAAAATCTGTTTTCCCTCAAATTTTTCCATTCCCCCTGGAAATTTTACACCTCTACACATACCTTACCATTTACCGGTACTTCTGGTGAAAAGAGAAAAGTTGTTTACAGAAAAGGAGACAAGATAAGAAGTGGATGAAACTGTTATCACTACATGTAATATTTTGGCAACAGCAAATCTTTCGTAAGTATCAGCCCATCCAGGAATTTATTACCAAGAATCATATGCATGTTGAGAAGGTCACAAATAATACTTTTTTAAAAATTACTGCAAATATGTCCCATGAGTTTCTAGCCTGCAAGGTTCTATTCTGGCTTGTTTTTAGCATCCAATCTTCTGACATAATCAGCAAGTCATTTGTGACCTCGCAATGACCTAAAAGAGAAAATAAAAAAATCCCCCAAAGCATAGTGATAAAATCTTGCCTAGCCATCCACTGAAAGCAGACCTTATTCAATGCCAGGCTATTTAGAAGCCCATGTAATTGTCTACCTTTTCTTGCATATGTGTGTGTGTGTGTGTGTGTGTGTGTGTTGTGTTGTTATAGACCTGACCGACTCTTCGTGACCCCATGTCCATGGAGTTTTCTTGGCAGGAATACTGGAGTGGTTTGCCAGTTCCTACTCCAGGCACCTACAGCACTTGGTATTCCCTGGTGGTCTCCCATCCAAGTACTAACCCAAGCCGACCCTGCTTAGCTTCCAAAATCAGGCGGGATTGGATGTGCTTAGGGCATCTAGGCAGCTTTTTGTTGCCTAGACACATCCTACTTTATCATTCATTGTTTTGTTTTGTTTGTCCAAAAAAATATAACACCAGAAAGTGGCAGGGCAAGAAAAAGGAAAAAAACGAAGATAGGATATAAAGAATTTTTTGGTAGGGGGAAAGTGAGGGAAAGACAGCAGTATCCCTTATCACACAGCGAACAACAAATCTACCAAGTATAAATACTGTAACAGAATAAAATGAAACCCAGATACTACATGGTCATATGGGTCACGCTGGGCTAAATCCAACAGCTAATCCAAACTGGAGCAGACCGCTGCATCAATTCACAGGATATTAACTTTTGATTTACTAGGTACCTATGGATTTCGTAGCTGAAATCCTGTTGCTTGGCTCAGTGAACTGAACTAGAGGAGGCCCACTTAATCGCTGGGGATTTGGAGAGTCCTTGTGTGGGGGGGGAGTGCCGGGGTGCACCTCTAGTGAGCCATCTGGCCCCTGCACACAAGCCCTTGCCAGACAGGACAAGGGCAGCTTTTTCCAATAACCAAGCTGACAGAGGAGGCTGCCTGATGAGGAACAGCAGAAAGAGGCTGGGTCAATGGGGAACAAGAGACTGGGAGGCAAAGCAGGAGAAAGTGATGGTACACCATTAATAAAAGCTATTCTGAAGCTGTGGCTGGAGCCAATGGAATCGTTGCCAGGAAGCCCTGTGCCCACCAGCGCCACAGGAAAGGGGGCCGAAGGAGCACCAAGTCCTGTATTAGTTCCTCTTGGGCAGAGCATGTGAAGAGCTGAGCATGGCTTAAAAATAAAAATCTTCCTCTGATTATGCAGTAGATAAAAGTTCAAGCAAGGACCTATAGAGCAGGTTGTGCTATAATCTTCCCACAGTAGATCACCTGTTATTGTTTATCATGTTCCTCAACTGACACTTAATGTCTCAATCATTGAATCAAAGATGCTATGAGGAAAGAACAAAAATGTTTCAGTTTACTGACAGTTCTTCATATGTTAAAAAAAAACACATTAAAATATGAACTGGTTGACTAGCTTTATTCCTACATAACTGGTTGCATAGCTCACACAACACTTCACTCTATTTTCAGACTCCATTACGAACCACAGACCAAACCTGGCTGTAGAAAAGGCCAGATAATGAATTTAAAGTAGAATAGAAACCACTGTCTGATTGATTGGCATCTGCCCTAGTCCAGAAAAATCCCTTCCAGCTAAAAAATTCATAAAGGCATATATAGGTTGCAACATTTGAATAGTTCAATTTAAGATTCACCAGGCCCACTCTAGTACAACTTGCTAAGTTAAGCAAAAGGATTCAAGGCAATTCCACTCTGGTTTATACTAACAACTGATTGTACTCATTACCTTTTGCATTCACTGAATGTATACTTAAGGTACAGTAATACCTTGATTTACAAGCATAATCTGTTCTGGAAACAGGCTTGTAAACCAAAACACTCTTATATCAAAGCAAATTTCCCAATAAGAAATACAGTAATGGAAATACGGATTATTCATTCTGGGACCCCATAGACTACATACTGCACACGCAACATGTCAAAACTCACAAAATAAGTTGGCTAAAAGTCCACGTCCACACCATGGTTTGGGGACCTGACTGTGGAATCTGTTCTTCTTGGGACTAACAACTGGATTTTACTTTGTGTTTTTAATCTAACACTAATAAAATGCAATTTATGCCCTATATACCAGTGATGGCGAACCTTTTAGAGACCGAGTGCCCAAACTGCAATTCAAAAAATCCACTAATTTTTTTTGCAAAGTGCCAATGCAGTAATTTAACCTGTATACAGGTGGCTATGAAGGGGCGATGTCGGGTGCCCACAGAAAGGGCTCCGAGTGCCACCTTTGGCACCCATGCCATAGGTTCTCCATCACTGCTATGTACAATTGACTAGCTGCCCCATGACTTGAAATGGTTCAAAAAATAAAGGACATTGAAAACAAATGAAATAAAAAATAGAAATACAAAGAAAAACCTGCACCCTTCTTAGAAACCGTTCCTGGCTGGTGCAAGGGAAACCTGCCTTCCTCTCTCCTCTCTCTGCTTTGGAGGCTTGCCTGAGACGGAACGTTCCAGACAATCACCTACAATCCAGCAAGGGGGGGAGAGATTCATCACTGGCACACTTGCAATCATCTGATCTGCTCCAGTGCTTGTATATCAAGACATTGCTTGTTGATCAAGACAACGCTTGTTGATCAAGACAACATTTAGAAGAAATGTTTGCTTGTAAAATGTTCTCAAACCAAGTTACTCTTAAACAAAGATATTACTATATTCTCCAGAGCTGGACAAGGACTAATCATGTTTTATGACCATGGAATCATGACTTCTGATGGTGGTAAGTGGAAAGCAACAGTACACCAGGAAAGGGATAAACAAATAGATCTAGCCTCTTGGCTGGCACCTAAAAAAGGAATTCTGCACTGCAAAATTTGGTTGCAGGACACACTTCCGTTTCAAAATCCTTAACACACACACACACGTATCCCTGAGGACAGTTGTGCAGGCCCTCGTGATCTCGAGGATTGATTACTGCAACGCACTTTACGTGGGGTTGCCCTTGACCCTTGTCCGGAGACTCCAACGGGAGCAGAATGCGGCGGCCAGACTGGTGGTGGGTGCCCATAGATACGATCACATCACCCCAGTTCTGGTTCGCCTGCATTGGCTGCCCGTGGCTCTCCGGATAAGGTTAAAGGTCCTGGTTTTGGTTTTTAAAACCCTCCACGGCCTGGGTCCTGAATACCCTGTCGGAGCTTATCTCCCAGAGGTCAACTGAGGCCAGGCCCACTCAAATGTCGCAGGTGCGCTCACTCAGGGTGCCCACCCTAGGGAGGCGCGGAGGTCAGCTACGCGCAGCCGTGCCTTCCCCATTGTGGGCCCCTCGTTATGGAACCACCTTCCGAGTGAGTTGTGCCTTGCACAGTCCCTGCCCGCCTTCAAAAAGGCTTTGAAAACCATGCTCTTTAGGGAGGCATATGGCGACCTCAATTTAATTTAAGTTATTTAAGTTATTTAACTCTGCTTTTTTCCCCACCCCGATATACCTTGCTTATGCTTTTCCCTCTTTTTTGTATACTGATGTTTTTAACTTGTAAACCACCCAGAATTCCAGTCTGGAAGATAGGCGGTATAAAAATTTAAAAAATAATAAATAAATAAATAAATAAATAAATAAATAAATAAATAAATAAATAAATAAATAAATAAATAAATAGTCCCTGCCCTCCTACCTACACCAAAAAATACACACAACACATTCTATCTGTAACTGATCAGTGTGCTTGTCTCATTACTCATTCAACAGCCTACCATGCCTAGTTTGTGCTTGTCACATGAAAAGAAGGTCAAATCTGCCTGCTCAACACTTATGCAAGCTTCCTTCCCCTTTCCTATGCAAAAGAAAAGCAGAAAAAGCCTCTGAATTAAAGAGAATGAACACAGGAGATATTGGGTTTTTGATGTGTGTACATTTTATATATCTCCTTGAGCAGCTCATTTCTCTTCCCATCTGCCAGCTATTCATTAAGATTAGTGGAAGGGAAAACCCTTGAGTTCAGTGGGAAAGGAATGTTCTAAATTCACACATACAGCCCTCTGTGCAGAAGCATTCATTTCATAAGAGGCCACCACTACGAACCTTAGCCAGCAATCTGCCACTTCTCGTTAATACCAATGGCTGCTGAATAGATACAGAGCAACCGTACCTCTTCTGGGCAAGAAACCGGGATCTCATGTAAGTGGCAGACAGGTACAACTAGAAAGAGAGACAAGCCTATTCAGAGAGCCAGCATCTGTGCTACGTTAAGTATTTCTATACTGTATTCATTCAGCGCCACACAACAGCATATAGCTTCTTCCCTAGGCCCACTGGAATCAGAATCAGAATAATTTTATTGGCCAAGTGTGGTTGGACACACCCAGAATTTGTTTTGGTAAAATATGCTCTCCATATATAAAAGGAAATATAAGAATTGTATAGTCAATGATAAAAACACAGTACAACAATACAATATAACCTATTATTTAAAAAGGAAGAAGAGAAGTAAAAATTAATTATTCAACAGTTTGATAGCACTTGGGAAGAAACTATATTTATATCTAGTTGTCCTAGTGTGCAATGCCCTAAAACGTCGCCCTGAGGGTAACAATTGAAACAGGTTATGTCCAGGATGTGTGGAATCTGTATATACTGTATTTTCATCGCCCTCTTTTTAGCTCGTGTGGTATACAATTCCACAATAGATGGCAGATTAGTAGCAATAAATTTTTCTGCAGTTCCTCGGTGGTGAGTACAGCCCGCAACCTTGGCCCACCAGCTGGGTTGCCAACTGCGTGAGCCCGGAATATAAGCCAACTCAATTAGAAGCCCTCGACTTATACCGGAGTCAATACGTTTTACCATTTTTGCGGTAAAAAATCGCCCTTCGACTCATATTTGGGTTGACTTATACTTGAGTATATATATACAGTACAACACCAGCACCTGAAACGAGGTGTTGGAAACCTTGCTTTAGAAGTCATTGGGGTGTGCCATATTTTTGTTGGATCCATCCATAGATAAGTTCTAAGAGCTACAGATACTTCAGGTATACCGTTTCAAAAGGGAGTGTCATCACTAAGAATGCAGAAAAGAGTGAGAGTGTTTCACATCCCTTCGACCGATGCATTGCAAGTTGAAGGGGAAGATGCAATAGAACTTTATCATAAGGACTTGTGACGGGGGGGGGGGGACACGCCTGAATCAAGGACTTCCTAAATTGCATCTTAGTTGCAAGACATCACTGCCAACATGTAAACTGTCACAAATAGGATTGTTCCAAATCTAAATAAATGTGCATTTTTAATTATTTTGAGTATTTTTACCCCAACTTTCTCCTTGGAAAAGGACTCAAGGTAGCATGTCTGTCTTAATGCATGTGTAACTCTATCTGTATATACACATAGTACCCAAGGTTATTCCTGCCTTCTCTTGCACAATATGTCAAGGTATTTCATGTCAATGTTTCCCTGCCATAATTTTCTCAGGATGCAGCCACTTCTTTTGCCAAGTTGCTTAATCGAAAGCCCTGGAGCATCTTCTCTCTTCCGTGGAATTTTTGAGGCCAGGCAGTACATGGACCACTAGGGCTTTCTTGGTGGCAAAGGACACATTTCAACACAGCTGCATCTGTTCACTATGTCACCTGAAATGGCCATTTCATTGACAAACGTTGTCAGGAAAGTGGCGATTTTGAAGACAAGAAATGAGGGAGATGAAATGCTAAGTCTGTCCCCTAGGATTCCCACTGGATACCTTTACCTCACAATATTTTGCAGCCAAGAAAGAGTCTTTAGGCTAACCTTACATTCAGTATTTCTTGTGGTTCTTCACCAAGTTTTCTGTGCCCTCAAACAACACATACGAAGTTCCATTTTTGCAGCCAATTAAATGATGGGCCCTCACAGTTCAGCAAAAAACAGAAATATACCCATGCGCACACGCATGCAGGCATGCACACATGCACGTGCGTGCGCGCACACACACGGTGGGCATTAAGTCAGAGGGTTGTCCTAGCAACAGCTGCCTAGAACTACTGGAATTAGAAACAGCAACTTCCACAATAATTTTCTAACTTGGGAAAGACGCAACTAATTTTTAAGGAGCTCTCTGATCACAGACACAACCCCCCCACACACACAAACACACACATCTTCTTTTCTACCGTTTAGCTAGAGGGTTCATCTTCACCATAAGCAAAGATTTCCAACACTTTAAGTCAAGAGGGAAAAAATCCAACTCAGAATTCAAAATTTTTCATTTGGATTCTGTGCTTCAGCTACAGAAAGCAGAAAAGTTCTCCTGCAAAGATAAGAAGAACCACTACATTTTTTATGGACAGGGCTGCAAGGAGCCAAGTCAAACATAAAGTTCTGCAAAATGCATGGAAGGGCTTTTTCAGAGCTTGTGCAGGAAAACACCTGGCACATTCTAAGGCAAACATATACCAATAATCAACCACAAAATTCAAATCACTGACCAGTGAAGTGAATAGCACTGATTGGCACCTGTGAAGGGGTGGGATGTATACTAGGCAGCCAGTGACCAGTCCGTTCTTGACTTCCATGGGTTGGAAGTAGGAAATATGGGCAATTTATTTATTTATTTATTTGTTTCTTTCATTTATATACCGCACTGTCTTCCTACAGGAACTCTAGGCGGCTCACAATATAAAAGCACAATTTAAAGAACAGTATGATCCAAAAGTGGGGGGAAACCCTCGGCAGGATGGGGCAAGGATGTGCAGGGGGGGGAGAAAAGGGGGGGGAGAAAAGATTGGAGGGATTTTTAAACATGGGCCAAACAGTGACAGGTGGAGGACTGGGTCAGAGAGCATCTCCAAAAATGGCAAGTCCAAGGTGTTGCCCAAGCCACCAAATTCCCCAGATCTCAATCCAATGGAGCATATATGGAATGTGCTAGAATACTGAATCTCATCCATAAAGGCTCCACCTTGCAACCTGGCAGGTTTAAGGGATCCACTGCTGGTGTCTTGGTGCCCCAGGGCATATTCAGAGGTCTTGTGAAGTTTATACAGTACCTTGATGTATCTGACCTGTTTTGGCAGCACAAGGAAGATCTACATGATATATTAGACAGGTGGCTTTAATGTTGTGGCTAATCAGTTTAAGCCCCATGAAAACCAGTAATCCTGGCCTTGTGTGACAGGAAGCCAGAGGATGCTGAAAATCCTTGCGTGGAACTTTGTGCACTGCCTGCAGAGAATACTGGCCAAGAGGGAAAGAAAGGGCGTGAGGAACAAGTCCTCTCTTGGGATGGCCTTTCCTAGAGGACACTTCTCCAAGGACAACACCAAGGTTTCACCAGCCAGTTACTTTCCCAAACTACTACAGTATTTACTAGTTAGAAGTCCGGTGTTCTCAAGCTTTGCCAAGCTGGAAGGAATTCAAGTACAAGAAGTCAGCCTCAGCTTCTACAATGTAAGCACAGCTACTAACATCCAAATTGAAAAGTCTGCTGAAACCACCAAAACAAACAAACAAACAAACAAAACAGAAACCATCTTCTACACTATTGCTGCTTTTCAGCTAGCAAGGGTTGCAAACACAGGTCAGAGCTGTGGCACACAAAGCAGCCCTGGTGTTCAGGGGAGGTTTTGTTGTTGTTGTTGATGTTTGGCCCCAGGGCTTTTTTAAAGGGGTGACTAAAAGAAAAGCAGGTCCATATCTAGTTATCTCAGAGAGAAGGCCTTGTATGGCAGGACAACAGCTCTCCTAGCTGCACCCATGCAACACAACTTGGCAATTTCTCTGTTTCATCCAGACAGGAGGAAGGAGCATTTAATTTGACCAAGGCTCAACTCAGAGTAATTGTCAGTATCAGTGATTAGCTTTGGAATGGGTACACTGGCACGTTTCTGAACATTGCAAAGTATATTTTTCTACAAACCTGCAAAATTATCCCACAAATACTGTGTGTGTGTGTGCGAGCGCGCTGGCTTCGTTCCAAAACCCTCTCCTCAACTGAGGCTACACTTCTGTAACCCCTTGCCTCAGAGGGAGTTAGAGGGGTACTTCGGACATTATCTCATAAGTATACCAATGATACATCCACTCTACGCTGATTAATGCTTTGAGCTGCAGATCATGAATGGCTCCTTCACTTCGAGTGTAGGAAGGAGCTACACTAGAAATTTTACCCATCCAATCTTGTGCTCCTGACATTAGCAGACTCATTATGGGAAGAGCACGAGTGACAACAGATTCCCACTGATATAATACTGTGGCGCCCGGGGGTCGGGGGAGGTAACAGGGACTAAAAAAGAGCAGCCACAGCTTCCATCAATGAATCCTAAACTATGTTCCTAGGAAGACGGAGGGATTGTAATGGTCTGTTACACAACAGTGTCCAGGAAGGCAAGTCAGTGTCAAAGGGGGTTACCTGGATCTATCAGTGTCTGAGGCATCCATCTACAGAGCCAGAGGCTTGGGGGGGGCTCAATTCTCCACTGTGCAACCTGCAATTACAGCCAAACTGTGTGGCCTTGGGAAATCCCAATATGGCCCCAGAAGAAGGGAAGGGCAAGCAATTTCTGAATACACGCTAGCCTGGATCAGAACCAGTAATCTCGGCCGCTAGAGCAGCTAGCATCAATAACACTATTTATTTATTTATTTATTTATTTATTTATTTATTTATTTATTTATTTACCACACAGCTATCTACACTGGATTTTACAATGCTGAGCCTGCTACCGTGGGGTTGAACACCAGGTTGTGAGCACAGTTTTGACTGCAGTATAGCAGTTTAACCACTGTGCCACAAGTACTCAGCAATTGCCTAGATTTGGGTCTTGGTTTTTTAAAATTATGAGGGTGTAGGGAACCATCCTAGGCCCCTAATGAAACCCTACTAATCTTAGGGTCTTAGAGGGCTTCGATAGGTAGATCATCATCATCATCATCATCATCATCATCATCATCATCATCATCATCATCAAATTATCACACAGCAGACTAGATAACTACGCTGGATTTTATATTACAAACCACTAGTCGAACGTTTCCCAAGTGTTTAGGACTACATGATGTATCGGCGAATTATGCGAGCAGAACCCAGTAAGGTGGCTTTCTGTATCTGACTGATGGTGACTTTGTCAACTCCAATTTCTTCTAAATACTCGCTTAGTTCTTTGGGCACCGCACCCAGCGTGCCAATTACCACTGGGACCACCTGTACCGGTTTATGCTAGAGTCTCTGAAGTTCTATTATTATTATTATTATTATTATTATTATTATTATTATTATTATTATTATTATTATTAAAGTTTACAATTCACTGGCGCATTGCGAAAGTGGAAAAGCCAGATTGAAACACCGCATTTATCTGCCATCGTGGGGCTGGGTTGTAAAGAATGAGGACCCACTTGTTCATGCAGCCAGTGGACAGGGCTGACACCACCTGGGAAGCCAGTTACATGAAGCGGTACCAAAAAGATCTGCACAACTTAGGGCCTTTTTACACGACCCCTAAAATCCGCTGGCCACTTAAATTCGGACCAGAGATATTAGGGGTTCGTCGCTCTTCCTCTGTCTTCCTCTGTCCCCACCCCCCTCCGCACTTCCTGGTTGCTGGCTGCCTGAGGGAGGGAGAAAAAAGAAAGAAAAGACTGCCGGTTTACCTCCGTTTTGTTCCCGGCAGCATTCAGATCTCTTAAAGGGGCGGGGCGCAAAAAAGGAACAAACGGAAGCCAGGAGAGCCCCGCAATCACTATCCTTACACAGGATCAAATATTTGTCACCATCAAAGACCAGGTACAAGAAAACTGCTGTTTGGTCGCGCTAAAGTGGGCGGGGTCGCACTTAATTGTCTGCAAAGTCCGGAGCTGGTGGGTAAACATTTTTAAGGTCCGGACCTTGCAGCCATTTGCGGCGGAGCTTAGGGGTCGTGTATAAACGCCCTTAGAAGACTTACTTCTTGGGTCACAACATCCAGAACTTCCCCCAGGTAGCCTGGCTGCCAGAGTCCCCAATAGTTGGGTAAATTCAGCATCATGTGCTGCTCTACTACTCTAAATTGTTCTGAAAAGACTCCAGCCTTGGAAAGCTGCTGCAGAAGCATCTGTAGAAAATCTACACAAGTTATTTCTCCCCTCTTATAATTCATGAGTGAGTAGAGCAGCTAGCGGCAAGAATATAGGGAACCACCTAAGGTCCCAGCAGAAATGAGGCATTCATATAAAAACCACGGCAGAAGGCTGGAGCAGGGAATAAGGCTGCTGCTGCTTCATGCATACGGTACCGTCATGTCTGTAACCCAAAAACTTAGTCTTAGAGAGTACCTCCTGTTACACACTTGTCAGAAGAGCTCTTATTTAGGGGGAAACTGTCCAATATGTTGCTGACAAAGCTTCAAATTCCAGGGCATACTGTGATTAATGCACATATCTGAAATCAGTTGGGTCTAAACTAGGATGAGAGCTATGCTGAAGTCTTAAAAATGTATCCGGGAAATCCAGTCCAGGTACAATTTCAGGCCCCAAACCAGCTTCTAGGTTGGGCACAAAAGCATCCGTGAGAGTAGCCCACAAGTCGACCTGCCAATATTATTGTTGCTCATTCCCACTTCCAAGGTCATAGACAAGTTAATTTAGATGCCACAGTAGTGGACCACTAAGAGGTAAGGGGCATGCTTTCCCTACAAGTTCCCAAAAAGCAAAGGGTTAGGACAGCAATCTTGAACTGTAAGTATTTTTAAAGCATCGCATTATAAGCAGCCTTGCAAAAAACCTCGCCTTGCAAGGCAAGATAGAGCAAAGCCAATGAAGTAGTAAACCAACACCAAATCATCCTTGTGGTGATGTGCAGACATCAATTCACACAAAGTAGTATGTGTCAAGTGGGGGAGGCTGGCATAATTTCAAAAATGGCTTCACCAAGCACACAGCTGGCTTGCAACACTGACCGCATCTGTGAGCGCACTGCAAGCCAGCCAGGACACAAGCAACAGTTCTGTGCCAGGGTCTCCCCATGCACGGACGCTCCCCGAGTTGCGTGTTTCCCATGCCACACGTGCAAAGGCACACTCGCGCACCCTTCTCGTTCACACCACGAGGGGGGGCGTGCACTTGGGAAGTCCAGCTTGAATTTTAAGAAAATAAAAGGCAAGGCATGTTCCCGCTCTGATAACCTAGTCGCAGGGCAAAGTGAACGACGTCGAAAGAGCAAGAGAGGAGGGCTGAACAGAGGAAACCAACCCCCCCAAAAAAAACGATATTAAAGAGGAAGTACAAAAATAGACATAAGCGCGTGGCTCGCTGATTTTGAAGGCAATATTAAACTAAAGCGTATTTTTCAGGGCGACTGCCAGGGTTGGCGAATCCTGCAAGCCGCGCCCCCTCTTTTTGGGGGACGAAGAGCGCTCGAAAGCTTGCTCACTTCGGTGTTTGTCCTAATATTGGGGGAGAGGGTGGAGGACCCTGCCCGGTTCTCCTTATCGAAAGGCTTCAGCTACTGCTGTTTGGTTGATCCCCCCAGGCCGCCCCCCCCGTCCCTCCCGCGTTGCATCACCGCTGCACTCACACGACCGGGGGGGCACGGCAACACCCCGGAGGACAATCCCCGGGGCTGGCCCGAGTCAACCGCTCCTCCGCCCCTCCGGGCCCTGCCGGTCGCCATATAAACAGACCCCCCCCCCCCCCCCCCCCCGGGCTTACCTTCTCGGCGAGGCTGCGGGGCAGCTGGAAGTCCGGGCTGGGCGTCAGCAGGTCGGCGGCCGCCTCCTCGCTGCTGGAGGCCGCCAGCGGGTGCGGCATGTCCCGCAGAGACTGGGGTCCCGAGGAAGGCAGCGCCCTGGCAGTCCCCGCCCCGCCGCCGCCGCCGCCCCCGGTGGTGGCAGCAACAGCAGCAGCAGCCGACATCGCGGAGGCGGAGCAGCGGGCCAAGCAGCAGCAGCACCACCACCACCACCAGCAGCAGCTCCGACCGGAATCCCGACAGCGAAGCCGAGCTTCTCCGGCCGCCCCTCGGCTTTGCACCGGGCTGGGCGGGAAGGAAGGGAGGGAGGGAGGCGGAGCAGCCGCGGAAAGCGCGCCCTCCCGCTCCGGCGGGGGCTCGCCAATGCCCAAGGCCGCCGCCGCCGCCGCCTGCCTCCGAGAGGCAGCAAAGCCGCGGCAGATGTAATAATCTCACCCGGGGAGCCTCTGCACGCAGGCTCCGCCTCCGCCTCGTCTTCTTCTTCCCTCTCCTCCTCCTCCTCCTCCTCCTCCTCTGAGAGCCTACCCTTCGCCCGCCCACTTGGCCATAAAAACGCTCCTGGGCTCCTAGAGGCTTCCCTCATTTTGAATTTTGGGCTGATTTGGAGGCGTCTGTCTTTCCCAGCCCTCCTCCTCCGTGTCCCCCTCCCCAAGTGAGCTCTCTTTTTCTCTCTCTCACATCCCACTCCTCTCCGACTTCATTCGCCGGAAGCGGGCCTTGGTTTCATTGACCGGGGGGGGGGATAAAATAAAAATAAAACATGGACGACGTCTTGCCATAAAAACATGGTATTTTACCAAATAAAACATGGACGATGTTAAAAATAGAAATGGACGCCGCCACACATCTCTCAGCCCCGAGGCTGAGGATGCGAAGTTCAGATAAATAAAATACGCTGCATATTCATAGTTGCAGTACGGGGTCATTCTAGGGCTCCTGGCCATAGAAAGAAGGCAGGCCAACCCCGCAGGGCCACAGGAGTGTCCTGTGGGCACTCTTTCTCCATTCAGGGATTGGTGGTCTCCATGGGAGCTGCCTGGTGAGCCTTACTCCCTTGGGCCAGACACTTTTTTGGCTGCTGTTGCCAAGCGACCCTATGGAGGAGCATTCTCCAAAATATTCAGACACCAACAGCGCTGCTCAGGCTTTGCAAAGGCAAACCTGTGGTTTCCTTGAGGGAGTCAGTCCATCCCCTAGTTGGTCTGCCGCTTTTCCTGCTGCCTCCCACCTTTCCCAGCAATAGTGTCTGTTCCAGATAATTCTGTCTTCTCTTTATACACAGAAAGGACAGCTGCAGTTTCATCATCTTTGCTTCCAGAGATACTTTTGAAGAACAAATAAAATGAACTAGAGAACAAACACTTAACGGTATCCCCCCCCCCAAGTCATGCACCCCCTGTGTAGGTAAATGCTGCTACAAGAAGGAGTCTTGAAAACAAGGGCCTTAAATCCAGACATTTCTATCACACTAAGTTGGTGTAGTGCTATATCACTTGCTTCATTTAACAAAAAGTGGGGAAGCCATCACAGCCTGTATAATGACAGCTGCAAAAAAATGCAGGGACAGGAATGAGGGCAGACAAATTGGAGCAATCTGAAGAACTGTCTGGTTCCTTCTCATGGGAGAAGAATATCTCCTGTATGAAGGGAAGGATTTTTGAACTTAAATAAAACAGGTCACACCAACAATAGGAACCTTATAAGCATGAACTGTATTGTTCCAAATTCCCCCATCTGGTGACTTCTTCAGCTTCCCATAACCTTGTATGTACACATATCCATTGTCAACCTTAGTAGGAAGCTAAAAATCCTTAGTAGACTGCCCCTTCCAACAATGTGGTTCTCAATCAGCTCTCTTTTCCCATGCATTCAACAGCCAAGTCTACCAGTCATTACATTGGTAGCTGGTTCGATATGATTTTTAAATGCACACTGGCTATTGGTTGCCAGCCAGAGGATCTCACATCTGTTTTAGTAGTCCTTGGCCTCCATAACATTCCTCTTTACAAAAAAGAGCACATTGTACTCCTTAAGAGCCTCAAGGACTGGTGGCTCAACTTTTCCACAGCTTGCAAAGAGCAATTCACACATATCTTGGTGGGTTTTTTTTTTAAACTAGAGCTGACTTCTCTGTTGAAGGCGTGGGTAATCCCTGGAGGACTCTGTGGGCAGAAAAGTGGCCACTGGGTCTATTGAAGTTTCTCGCCTCAGCCATACACATATACTGTATACGTTTTTACTCGTTCTCACCAGCTATATCTGTGTACTGTATATATGTGTTTCTGCATACATACTTCTGCAACAGTTGCTCCCATCCAAACAAGCCAGATCCAACCTGCTTCTTATCTGTTATGTTGCCTGCATCATTACATTTTAAACCGCCCAGAGAGTGCTTTAAGCATTATGGGGCAGTATATAAGCTGCATGCTTTGCTTTGCTTTTTAAAGCCCAGGAGCCATACTTTCACCCACACATAGGGAAATCTGCAAGGTCCATTAACTGTGATCTATTTCTCATTGCAAGTGGAGTATTTAACATATGTAACAGTGTGTGTACGCTTCTCTCTTTATCTGTTTTTCAGCTTATACTAATCTTGCCTGTCTCCAATTATCCCTTTGAGGGCTTGGCTATGATACACATCATCCTTATGTTCACATTTGACACTAAATACATCGGAGAAAGAGCTCGTGTGCTTGCTGGATTCCAAATACCAAGAGACTTGGAGCTGTGTATTCTGGGATGTAGAAGCAGACTGACATTTTGCTGAAGTGACAGCGAAGGCTCTGAAACGGTACAACAGGGTTGCCAAGATCTTACTGGCAATGCTACATAATATAGTCAGATTACTAATACTGTATGATGTCAGAACAGCCGCTATGTACCAGATTCTGCTTTGGCTTCACTCATATCCTATTATGTTTCTGTTTGACTCCCAGTAGGTTTCATCCTTGTTCCCCTCTCAAGCAAGCATAATTCGACCCAGGCTTCATCCCAGTCGGCAGCCTGTCTTGATTTTGGCACTCACTCCCATAAAAGGACACATCATTTAAAAATAATAATAATCAAAATCCACAACTTTTACATAGCTCCAGAAATAGACTCATCAGAATTCTCTTGAGCCTGCTGAGTTCTCACAGTTGGATGGCGGAGTGACATCGTAGCACAAGATTTGCATAGTGGTTAGGCACAGGTTGCAGTGCCTCAAATAAGGATTCATTCTGCACCCCGAGAAACCTTCCCTGGAGTGAAAATTAACTTGGCCTTGCCAAGATGGTTTGAGAAGTGACTGCATGGAAGGGTTGTATCGAATTTTGCAAAATTAGACATGCCTCATGAACTATAACTGGGAACAGCATTAGCCACAATACCCAGGTTCTCGGTTCTGAAATACTACCCAAAATAAGAAGAATGGATGTGGGGCCTTATGCTTTCAAGCAAAAAGTTATGGTTAGAATTATGCCCCCAAACCAAGGAAGCTCCGATTGCTAATATTCCCCTTGTGTGTGTGTGTGTTGTTACAGTCATGACCGACTCTTCATTACCCCATGTACATGGAGTTTTCTTGGTAGGAATACTGGAGTAGTTTACCAGTTCCTACAACCGGCACCTACAGTGCCTGGTATTCCCTGGTGGTCTCCCACCCAAGTACTAACCAGGGCCAACTCTGCTTAGCTTCCTAAATCAGGTGAGACTGTATGTGCTTAGGGCGCCTAGGCAGCTAATATTCCCCTTACTCGTCTACATTACTTTATTGTGTTTGTATATACAACCAGTAGATTTGCAGCACTGTTTTCTCCACAATTATACAACCTTGACTAGCACTGTCCAGTCAGTTGGTACTGGGGAAGGAAGTCTTGAGTTCAGCCTATTTAGTTCTTTGAGAGCCAGATTTTCTTTTATCTTTGGAGAATGAGACCAATTGTGTTTTTATGGAATGGAATGCAAGGTACAAGAAGGCCCATGAGGAAAGGTTAATAATCTGAGGTCTGAATTTTCTTGCTTTTGGAGGTATAGCCTTAACTATATATTTTTGCTTTAACTCACCCTCTTTTGAGAGATTCCCTCAGGTTTGAAATGTGTGGTTGAAGCTGCACTATAGCAACAATCTGGGGACAGTGTCCTTGCTGAGTTTTCGCTGCAAGCAAGGTCTGTTGCAACGCCTTTTTCTTTCTTCTAATCTGGCATATTGATAAACATGGTGGCCTTACAAAGGCAGATGCCATAGTGTGGCTGGGTGGATGGGGAGTCACCATGGGGGTATCAGGAGCTGGGTGTAACAGCATAGGCCAGGAAAGTCATGCACTGTGCCTGTCCCACTTTTTAATTATTATTAGTTCCAAAGTTGTTTATGTGCATGGCCAAAGATTCAGTCACCACTTCTTAACCTCTGTATCTGCCTATGTATATTAAAGTACATAGATTAATAATTTAGGGCGAGGGAGCAGCACCCCCTTTTCAATCTCAATAGAAACCCAAGTACGCAATACACACAATAGACACAACAAGGACAAATTCCTTGGAAATGCTATCGGCTGTGATAGTTCCTTCCGCAAACACTCCTGCACTCTTCTCTTCACCAGATATAGAGTAGATCTGCTACCTATTGGGGAGAACCCAACACACCACGACCCTTTGAAGAAGCATCCTCTGTGATGAAACCTCATCTTCTAAAGATTGCCAAATCTTCAGATGGGCAATTTTTTAATGCCATGGTAAACAAAAGGAATGACACATCCATATGTGCAAATGGAGACACAAAGGAGAAAAAAGTGCTGAGAAAGGAAAATTGGCCTTTACTAAGCACCATAAGAGAAATAAATAAATAAATAAATAAATAAATAAATAAATAAATAAATTTTTAAAAGCCACTATTGGCGGGGGGGGGGGGGTTTTTGAAACCATAGACAGCACTGTAACACTTTGGATTCATTGTACAAAGCAGCCCAAATGCTCTTAACCTAGCTGGATCTGTAAGAAACAACAACAACAACAAACATTTCTAAAAAGATATCACAAACAAGGGGATAAGTTTCCACTATTTGTTTCTGTGAGGGAGACAACATGGAAGCCTGCCATCATCAGCCATAACTATTGTAATTGTAGCTGAAAGACCATATGCATTTATTGCAGCGTACTCCAAAACAGCTATATTTGTGGAACCATCTGACAGAACTAATCATATATGTTATGCATTCTATGCTACATTTCTGTCTGGAGAGCCGTGAGTCTACTAGTAAGGAATGGGTCGTGATAGTTGACTACATCTAAAGGGAATCTCTGATTATTGTATACACTTCTGGTTCTTTGTTAATTGCTTCTTTTCTTTCACTTCTTCATTATTTTCTCATAGTGCTCCATATGCCTAAAATTCTCTACCAAATAGTAATCAAGGAAGTGACTCTACGCACATTAGCCAGCTGATTTGAGGTATTGTGAAACAGCAAGAAATTGTTAATTACTATAACCTTTGAACCGCAAAGCTGGGAAGGGACCCTATGAATTATCAAATCCAGCCCCTCTCAAGGACTCCCAGTGGGGAACTGAACTCCCAAACTATGGCTCCGCAGCCAGAGATCTACGTACGCTACTGAGTTATCCACCAGTTCATTTATTGTTGTTTATTGCCAGTGAGCTGAATAAACTAGAGGCCTACTTGCAATAAGCTACTTGTTCTTCACCCAAAAAAGGTAACACAGCTATATGTAACATTTGCACTAATGATATGCATAGATGTAGATTCAGAAATAATGGTTACAATAGAAGCAGAAATACATCTCACCATAATCAGGAATACTGTAAGCATATGACCCGTGTGTTCGCTCTGTGATTCTACCCTAGGAAACTGGATTTCTATTGAAATTATAGCCATTCTGTCTTCATTTGCTTACGTAAATTTGAAGTACATAAATATCCTCCTTATTGTGGTGCATTTCTTCTTTTCTGCTGCAAGTGGCCACTCAGATAAGCATTTTCTATTTTTGTTTTCTTAGGAATAGTTTTCACTGAATTCCTTGGGGCTTACTTCTGAATAAGAATCTATAAGGCGACACTATTATAAAATGGCATCTCCTTAGGAGACAGACAGGGCAGATAAAGAGGCTGAGGAAGCTACTGATGATAAAATAACATTTTGAAATCCCACTAAAAATACTAGGTGAAAAATAGCATTGTGCCAACACAGCAAGGATCTACCATTTTGAAAAAGAGGGGCCTTTTCTCCTCAGCAGGGCTTAGATCAATTTTTCTACTAATATTTCACAGTAATAGGAAAATATCTACAGAGCACTACGTGTTGCTTTGTGTCTTCTGCTCTACATTTATCACAGGTGTTGCAATTGCTCCGTAGCAGGAAGGGGGGCAATCTATTACCTTAAGCATTAGGAATCCTCTGTGCTTTAGTTAAATAATTATACCTAGTGGCAATGCTTTTTGTAAATTGAATACAGAACAATATCTTGAGGTTCAATTATTCAGAATAACTAAAGCAGCATTTCCTCATTTTACTACATACAAGCAACATGGCATTTAAAGTATATCCATAATTCAGATGAAAGCAGAGTGAAAATGGATGGAAGAAACGGCAATTTGCTTTCATACGACCACTAAAATCCGCAGCAAACTTTGAGCCGGATCACCCCCTGGAGCGGTTACATGGTTGCTGTTGCAGACTGGATGTTCCCTTGGTCACGTTTTGAAAATCCGCAACCGTTCTGATCCCACAACTGAGAACCGCAGCAAAGATACCATAACGGGGGTGAAAAGGTTTTGCTGCGGATTTTCCATGTTCCCACGGACTCGAGTAACAGTTTAAAATCTGCATCGGAACAGCGACAAGGATTTTACCACCTCAAGACCAGGTACTTGTAAAATGCGCTGGGTCATGTTTAAGTGGATGTGATTGCACATTTTTGTTTTTAAAGTCTGCTGCACTAACTTCAAGGGCAGCCCTGCATAAAGAGTTTTATAGAAGTCAGTTTTAGAGATAATTAATGCATTAACCTGTTGCAGAGTTTTTGGATTTTTGGATAAAATTTCTTGTGCTACACATGAGAAGTATAGAGACTCACAGAACATAATTCCCTGAGCTCCTTGCCCTCTGAAGATGCCAGCCACAGAGTCTGGCGAAACGTCAGCAAGAAAAACTTCCAGAACACAGCCAAACAGCACAAAAAAACTCACAACAATTATCAGATCCCAGCTGTGAAGGCCTTCGAGAATACATAGAACAGAATAACTTCAATTTCCCAGATAGTCCACTCCTTATAAACTGGCAGTTAAAATCTCAATAACTCACTCTGAGACATTTGATGGAGAAAGCACAAAAACATTTATTTACTTAAGAGTTGTTTGAAGTTGCAGACTTGTATATGCTGCTTTCTCAAATATATACAGGTACATTTCATTTTCCGCGAGGCCTTTGGTGACCTAGCTTAAATAGTTTAATTTTTCCCCCCGCCATCTGTTGTTGTTACTCCCACTGCTAGATCCCTCTGACCTGGATAAGGTTTTACAAGGGTGCCATATGGTTTTATTTATATGACAATTTGTCTGTGTGTTTTTATGTGTTTGTATTATTGATTGCTGCTGAATTCCTCAGCTTTGTAAGCTGCCCAGAGTTCCCTTGGGAAGATGGGCAGGGTATAAATTCAATAATAAATAAATAAATAAATAAATAAATAAATAAATAAATGCTAGCAACCAACTGAACAGATCAACAGCAAGCAGCCACCAGCAGACTAAAGAGAGGGAAAGAAATGGTTGACTCTTTGAATTAAGAGAATGAAAGGAACAGTTAGTGCAGGGTAGATAGACAATCAACCCAGCTCAGAAAAGTCACTCCAAATCAATCAATTTTATTTATTTATTTATCAAGCTGTAGATAACATTCAAGGCTGCAAACAAAACATCTTGTTCCAAGGAAAACTTTCAATTTAGCACTGGCCTACTGGAGTAAGGAGTAGAAATGGGCACAAAATGAAAAATGAAACACTGTTTTGTCATTTCATTACATAACAAATTACTTTGTTATGTAATGAAACAATGGGATGCATTTTGTTACAAAATGAAATGAAACACCATTTTTCCTCTAGGAAAAAAAATGATTCATCCTAGAGAGAAACCAAAATGGCAGGGTAGCTTATCCGGACTCTTTGCTGTAAGCCCCGAAAACTGGGAGAGGTATGGGGTGCAGGGCGATGAATTATTGAACTCCAAAGGGGGTACCCCTAGGAAAAACCATTTCTATTTGAGTTGGAAGCCAATAATAGCACCACCACCACCCCGCCAGCAAGTGATAAGCAGCTTCCTGAGTCAATTAGAAATGACTTTCTCCTAGGGGGACCCCCTTTGGAATTTAATAACTCAATTCCCTGAACTCCAAACCTCTCCACATCTGGGGGGGGGGGGGCTTACAGGGAAATATAAGAAGCTAGCCTGTCACTTTGGCATCGATACATGGCTGTGATACCTATTTTCAAGTACATAAACATAACAAAACATTATGTACTTGAAAATAGGTATCACAGTCATGTATCGGCACCAAAATAGCAGGGTGACTTCATTGGACTCTTCCCTGTAAGCCCCCAAAATCTGGAGAGGTTTGGAGTTCAGGGGCTGAGATATTAAGCTCCAAAGGGAGTCCCCATAACTAACTACAAGAGTGTGTACAGTGTGTGCCAGCAATATAGAGGTTAATTAATTTGGGGAGGCTTACAGGGAAGAGTCCAAAAAAACCTCCCCTCCCATTTTGGTGCCTCTAGAACCCAGGGCAGCATAGTGTTTAATTTCGTTTAATTTCATTTCATTACAAAACTACTTTAAACATTTGTTACTAAAGAAACGAAACAAAACACTATATTTTTGTTTTGTGCCCATCTCTAGTAAGGAGAAAAAAAAGGATACAGCAGACCATGCCATTTTAAGAATTACAAAGAGTTTACACTAGTAATGTAGTGAAACTCTAATTTGCATTTTAATGCAGTTGTGTTTTTTGCTTATTTTAGTTACTTTGTTGTTTGATGTCAATATACAGTACCTGTATTTTCCCATCTATAAGCCTATAGATTGAGGGTCTTTTAGATGAAACTAAGTCATTCCCCACTGAAAAGATGGCTTTTATGCAGAAACAAACAAAAACCAAACAAACTGGAGAGGCATTTTGGAAAGGCGTAGGGCAGTGAAAGAGCTGCCAGTAGGTTTTGTTCATTTTGTTATTTGGGGGTTCAAATAGCCAGGGGATCTTCTACATGGCAGCATCTTACAGACAGAAAAATATGGTATGTTGTAAACCACCCAGAGTGGCCTTGCTGCCAGATGGGTGGTATAAAAGTACAATCAATCAATCAATCAATCAATCAATCAATCAATCATGTTTCATCAAGCTTTTTGGAAGATATATATTTTTGAACCATTTCTTAAAGATATGCTGATTTCCTAAGAGAGAATGGAAGTGAGCAGTGTAAGTAGATGTCCCACCAAGATTTAGGGCATCAGCAGCACTGAGCATTACTGGCACCACCAGCCAGAAAGGGGGAAGGAACAAACACTCCATCTGGACAAGCCCTAAGCTAGGCCTAGGAATGCATGAAGCAGGGCTTGGAAACATGTAGCAGCTTGTAGACCTTCAGAGATGGCTGGACTATGACTTTCATCCTTCTGGACTATGACTTTCATCCAGAGCAGCACGACCTGGAGGGTCACCTCTCTCCCAGGTTGCTGCAAAGGGAAAACGTAGGACAGGGGGTTGGTTTCATTTTTAGAGCACTTAACGTCAGGATTAAAGCATTTCAAGAACACAGCATGGATAAAAAAGCAGTGTGGTATTTCTTCCCAAGGCAACTGGGTCCATCCCTTCTCCCAGTGTTCCACTTATGCATGAGACATGTTGATGCTGAGTAAATGGGAGTGGAATCAGATCGCCTCCATGTCAAGCAGACATGTTCTGGCACTGCATTCTTCATACAGTTTTAGCTTGACAGATACTTCTTGCTTTGTGATATTTCGTTTTTATTTTCGGTTTCCAACCGCTAATCTTGAATCAAGAACAGAAAGTGACATTCTTAGGCAGATGTAGGTGGACTCCAGGCTAACACCTCTAGAAGAAATTAAATGTTACATATGCAGGCACATTTAAAAAACAAAACACAAAGTACCTTTTCTGAAAGCAGGCCCACTTCAAGCAGCATTTTAAAACAGAACGTTTCTGATCCAAAGAAAGTATATCCCCCATTGTAAGGATACATTTGAGGTAGTAACGCATCAGAATATATGTAATATATGTAGTGGACAGAAAGAACTGCATTTTAAAGGCACATCTTAAGACAGCTTAAGAAGGTAATATTAAGAGACACAATGTCTCTGTTGCTAAGGTAACTGTGACTCATCTCCATTGTGACATTTCCCTCTGTGGGTTCCCCCTCTCAGATAACCAGAGGCCTTGTGCCAGAGTAAGTACAGTATTTAATTGGCATTTTCCACAATAACACATTGCTATCTATTTCACCTCAATATTGTGGTGTACCAAGAAAACAGGAAGGCACTTTGTCCCTTGACATCTAGATAAGAAAGGTTTGGAAGATGCTACAGAGTGGTTTAGACTTATTAACAACTGCTGCTAAACATAAAAAAACTATTTTTATTCCGAGTCAGGAACAAAAAGTATTGGGAGGGGGAGTTTAAAACCCTGCCTTGATTAAATTACTCAGGGACCCTAATTCTCACAATACAGTGGACCCTTGTATAACAAACAGTTTGCATAACATAAAATTTGTACAACATAAAAAATTCCGGAGATAGGGGAAATTTGCTTAAGATAATTGCCTATGGGCAAATCTGTACAATATAAAAATGGAATTACTCCTTTTTCAATGCATTCCTATGGGAGATTTGTATAAAGGAAAAATTGCTTTACATAATTTTATTTGGAACAAATTAATTCCTTTATACAAGCTACCACTGTATATGGGTGACTTAGACTGATATGTTACTTCAGTAAGGAATGGTGTATCTGTGGGTGATAAAATGAGTGTTGGAACTTGAAGCTGTACCAAGTCAAAGCTGTGGTCCATCCAGCCCAATATGGTCAAAACTAACCAGCAGCAACTCTGGGATTTTAGGCAAACGTCTTTCCTGTCCCTACCCAGAGATCCTTGGTAGCCGCACCTGGGCCCTCTCCTTCAAGTACTAAAAAGGCCCAACCCAAGTTGGCTGCTGAAATAAGATGAAATTGTTGTATGATAAGGGTGATACAGTTAAGACCCCCGTATCCACTGATTCATTATCCAATGATTCAGTTATCCATGGTTGGCAGAGGAAAAAAAAATAATTCAGCAGCTGCAAAGCAAGCTACTGTCACAAAGAGCAGCTGTAAAGCAAACTACTGTCATAAAACAGCAGCTATAAAGCAAGCTACCATCACAAACAGCAGCTGTAAAGCAAGCTACTGTTGCAAAACAGCAACTGTAAAGCAAAACGGCAGTTTTGGGGACATTTTTGTGTTCTCTCTTATCCACGGTTTTCATTATCCACAGGAAGGCTTGGAACCAATCCCCAGCGGATACTGGGGTCCTACTGTAACTGGCAAAATGGTCATGTTCCAGGTGAAATACCTCAAGGGCTGCATTTTCTCACTGCTCCTTTTTCATCCTTTTTGTTTTGTAGACTTTGCCAAGGGGACTGAGAGCAAAGTTTCCTCAGAAGCACGCCGTGGAGTGGGAAGGAGCAAGAGGGGATAAATATATACATTTGGAAATGTGAGTGGTTTCCCCTCCACCTCCCCACCTCCCTGCTTCAGCATTCTTGCTCTGCTTCTCTCCATGCTGAACGCCATTGCCTCACGCTCTCAGGTTCCTTTCAAAATGCTACTCTGACTGACAAGACACGTTCAGTACTTCACAGAAACCAGAATGTTCACCTTCTTCTTGCATCATTCAAGGCATTCCAGCTATTGCTGAGGCCTTGCAAAAGGAAGGCCTCCCAAAATGATCTGCGCTCATAGGAGTCCTGGAGTGGAGAACATGTGGACTTGGAGATGTTGTTCATCCCTACACTGCTCATTAGGCCGGGCCGATATAACCAATGGTGAATGACTATGGGAGGTGTATTTCAGAAGCATCCGGGGGAGTCACATATTCCCTTACCCTACTTTATGCCCTCTTGGGCTCAAACCATTTAGAATTCCCTTCCCTAACCCGCCACTTTATGAATTTGTTGGATTACAACTCCCAGAATTATCCAGCCTAAAACTGAAATCCAACATATCTGCCATGAAGAAAGGAATCTTTAGAACTTTCTGAAGGCAATAGCAGCACTTTAAACTGGGAATGGACACTGACTCCAAATCAAGGATGTTATTGGAACATTATTATTATTATCATAGTGCCACCAGCACTGAACAATAGCCTTGTGGCCAAAGTTTGAGCCAACTGCACTTACCCAGCATTTTCCCAACATCGGATCCATACACACAAGCAGCCTACAGCTCCATAATCTAACCTACATGTACCCGAGGTGCAGCAAAACTTTGTGGCAAGTGTGCCATTGTGATGTGCACATCCTTTCACAGTAATGTTAAAACAGAAACATCCTCTGTCACCTGGGTGTACTACCCTCCAGTTGCCACACCTTCAGTTCACTAAACGCAATAACCCCCCATTACTAAATATTTTATTTCCATTTACAATTTCCTGCATAGAGAACTGTCACTCTTTATGAGTGGGCTGGATAGTGGTTTAGGTATCTGGTAGCCACAGAGTCAGAGGTTGGGGGTTTGATTCCCCACTGTGCCTCCTGCAAGTTCAGCCATGTTTTGTGGCCTTGGGAAAGCTGCTCAGTCCCTGGGTGCCCCCATAAAAAGGTACAGTAGGACCCCCGTATCCACTGATTCATTATCCACTGATTCAGTTATCCACGGTTAGCAGAGGAAATAAATTAAATAATTCAGCAACCACAAAGCAAGCTATTGTCACAAACAGCAGCTGTAAAGCAAGCTATTGTTACAAATAGCATCTGTAAAGCAAGCTACTGTCTCAAAACAGCAATCATAAAGCAAGCTACTGTCAGGAAACAGCAGTTTGGAGGTGGGTGGGCAGGCATTCTCTCTTATCCACGGTTTTCATTATCCATGGGAAGGCCTGGAACCAATCCCCAGCAGATACTGGGGTCCTACTGTAATGGTAAACCATTTATATTCCCTACAAGGAAAACACAGAACTGACTTGATGGTACATGAATATTATTATTATTTTAAAAACTGTGTCAGAGTGTTTAAAAAAAATCACCCCAGGGTATGTATTTTATTGACATAATGTTTTGATGGCGAATCCAATAAAATAACAAAGGCATGAGCGAAGCAAGAGGCTACTAAAGAGAGGCCTGGATGGTGTTACTCCTCATCCCCTGATAAACATGTCTGATACCTACCTACAAAGAGTGTGTTACTAGGCATCCCAGCTCAAAAGCCTCCCCACTGTTCAATGGGAGTCTTTTGTGTCTAGGATACATAATGAAAACAAAACAGGCCAGCATGTTTATTTCACTGTGAACCTTTGTATAATATGATCCTCTTTTCCAAAAGGCAACGGGCTATGGTCCTTAAATCCATTTGCCTGTGAAAAAGATTGATGAACTCAGTGGGATTCATTTCTGAATAGAGATCATGTTGCAATCTTTGTGCCTCTGTTGGTGTCAGGCAAAAGCAGTTTCATTTATCCAAGCTTATGAGATATACATTTTAATCATGTTGATTATATGGGCATTACTATCTGGTGTTATTGTTGGTTGTATAGCAAGTGCATGTTGATATACATACAGTATACAGTGGTACCTTGTATAAAGGAATTCATCCGTTCCAAATGAAATTCTGTTAATCAAATTTTCCTTTATACACATTTCCCATAGGAATGCATTGAAAACAGAGTAATCCCTAATCACGACCATTTTTATGTTATATGGATTCACCCCATAGGCAATTCTGTTAAGGAAATTTCCCCTATCTCCGGAATTTTTTATGTTGTACAGATTTTATGTTATACAAACTGTTTGTTATACGAGGGTCCACTGTACACTGAGTCCTCACTGGGACTACTGTATATCTGTTTCCTTTCGCAAGTACATATGCCAAGAACAGCTTCCAGATAACTTGAAAAACGTTGATATGAGATACAGTACACCTTTGCTTCCATGTTCCATATTTCTTTATACCAATCTTCCTTGTCAATTTTCCTTGTCTTGTCAATTTTATCTCATGATTAGCTTTGCTACAGTGCCCAATGAGTTCCTGATCCCTCCAGTTTGGAACGTATGATTAGTATAGCAAAACTGAGCTGGCTTCTCAAGGTCCAGTAATATATTTTCCCTGAGCCTGCCATGCTAGATTATAAGGATGGCTAGAGAGTGTTAGAAGTCACATTTCCTCCGCAGCAGATGGCCAAGAGTGAAAGTGTGGAAGCCCCCTTAGACCAATATTAGGAACTATCCTTCTTCCATGTGTTAAATGTTACTGAGTTCAACAGTCGTATCATTGCAATGAAGAAGTCAAGGAACAAAAGACACATTGGTTGACTCCACTGTGTCCTTCCCTAGATGGTCTGTGCATCCTAAGGGATGGCTTCAATGTCTAATGGGTTGTTTGTGAGACAGTGAGGCCTTGTTTCTAGGCCTGATGCCTTAGACTCGGGGGACAGAAAGATTTGTATGCCTGGAAAACAATTGAAAAATAGGAAACAACTATGTGCCTCAGTGTCTGATCTAACCCACACCATCGGCTGGGACTTCATTTCCCTCCCACCCCTGCTCAACCACCAATGGGAATTCTCCCTCACACCTCTTGCCCTTCCAATATGAAAGACCATCAAGAGGGGTGGAGGGAATCTCCTGGCAGGAGATCTGGCCGAGGCAGGGGTGAGGCACAGGACCATTCTTCTCCTGTTCTACAAGATGCTCATGACAGCACATCAGTGTTAAGCCTAGAGAGGTAAGGTGGATTGAAAGTCAACCGAACCACACAGGATAGCAAAAGCCCACTTTCGCCTCTTCTTTCCACTCTTCTCTAGGCTGGAAAGGCTCCGGATCTTTGTTCAAAATAGGAACGCCACCGTTGGTTCCTCAGAAGAGGGCAACAGCTGTGGACCCCAAAGAGGCCCTGCTGTGTCTTCAAGTTCCTTCCAGGAGAAAGAGCCGTCTGCAAGCGTTTGCAAGAGAGAGCCGGTCACCCAGGATGCAGAAGGTCCAAGTAAAATGCCTTCAAGAATCTGGGGCTTCAGTTTCTGCAGAGGAAACAGGGACGCGGCCTTTGGGGATGGGGAGAAGGTGCGGATGCTCTGGGACTGCTGCAGGAACTGTAAAATCAGCCCCCATGGCTCTAAACCTCCAGAGGGGAGGCTGCCGCTGCCGCCACCTCCCCAGCAGGGTTCCAAACCAGACCGGCTGGGGGTCCATGGCAGAACGGCTTGCCAGTCAGCAGCACTGAGCATCATCAGCACCACGGACAGCGCAGCTTTCTCCGAGACTGGAGGTAAGCCAAGAGGTCCCTCTGGGGTTCAAGAGGCATTGTTTGGGCAGGAGGGGAAAGCAGGCCAACAGGCTGTGATCTCAGTTGAGAGACAGTTACTTCGGGAAAGTTATCAGTTTCAGGCTGTATGCTAAGAAAGTACAGTACTGTAGTTGGATACAATTGTCTGTGCATTGAAACAAACAAAGAAAAACCCCTCATTTTCCCTACTTACAAGTATCTAAATTAATTATTTTTGATACAAAAAAAATCAAGCATGTCTAATTACAGTATACGTATCGGGGGGCGTGGTTTTGCTGTTGTGGAAAATGGCAGCATAGAAGATTACCTCCCCTCTATGCCCCAATATATTAGTCAAAATAAGCTTGAATACTCGTAAATAGACATGGGCACGACTAGGCGAAATTCTCATTTCCGTTTTCGGTTCTCGTTATCGTTACGTAACGGGTAACGGTAACGAGAATTACTCCGCTCCAGCTCGAACTCGAACCGAAAAAGAAAAATTGGGTCTGATTTTTCGTTGTCGTTCATGGCATCGCGGCGATCGCGCGATACCAAGCAGCACAGAAAAAAAGTTTTAAAAAAAACCCCGATTCCCGGCCATAAAAGCAGGCGAAAATATGCCTGCCTCAGTGAGGGCACCTACCGAGGGGTGGTTTCTGGGGGGGTCCCCGGCCTTCCCCTCCTCTCCTGTCCTGGGCTGCTGATACCAGGCTGGGGGGCCATCCTCGTCGTCTCCATTTGCCATGCAGTGGGGGGGATCCAAAATGGTGACTGCAATATTTATTTTTAAACCGTGGTCCAAAAACCCACCAAAGCACCACAGAAACATTTGAAAATTAGGTATTTTAAATGCCTGATTTTTTTATAGTAGCAGCAGTGGGTTTTTCTTGCAATAAAACGTCTCCATTGATTTTATTTTGTTTTATTTTTATTTTTATTTTTTTACACCTGCGCATGCGCAAGATGGGCTGGCCATGGGATAGGACCATGCAAATTTTTGGACCCATTCCACCAATCGCATGGCCAGGTTTTGACTGAGACTTCTGGGTGTGCCAGAGAGGGCATTAAAAGCCGACAAACCCTAACCCTAACCCTAACCCTAACCCTAACCCAACCCTAACCCATACACCAGTACGCTGTCCTTCTTAGTGGGTCAGAGGCACCCAGAGGTGCAGCCCACTAACCCACCCTAACCTTAACCATAACCCTAAGCCTAGCCCTTACCCTAACCCCAATCCTAACCCAGATCCGTACGCAAGTACACTTTCCTTCTTAGTGGGTCCCAGGCACCCAGAGAGGTGCCTCCCACAGCCCACTATCCCCTATCCCATTCCCTAACCTGTACGTCAGTACGCTAGTACGCTCCCCTTCTTAGTGAGTCAAAGTGAGGCCCCCAGAGAGGTGTCTCGCAGAGCCCACTATCCCCTATCCCATTCCCTTACCTGTACGGCAGTACGCTACTATGCTTCCCTTCTTACTGAGTCAGAGGCACCCAGAGAGGTGCCTCTGCCACCCCACCCTAACATAATGTAATGTAAATGTATGGTACGTGGCGGCTCTGCGAAACGCTTCCCTTGCTTCCCTTCTTAGTGGGTCAGACGTCAGAGAAGCACCCAGAGAGTTGCCTCCCAGAGCCCACTTACCCCAACCCCAACCCCAACCCAAACGACAAACGGAAATGACAAATTTTTGAAAATTTCCTCGACAATCGAAAACTCGAAACGTCATTTTTCCTGGTCGTGCCCATCTCTACTCGTAAATAAGATAATAAAATCGCTTTGAACTACATAGTTATGGGAAAGCCAAGGAAAACACCAGAAGAAAAAAAAGCCAAAACTCACCTCTGATGAGGAGGATCAAAGAGATCTGACCAGGACATCAGAGGAGTCCGAGAGCGAAGCAGACATGCAGGGTAAGAAGAAAAAAGGGAGAGGGCGGAAAAAAGCTGATGCACCTAGCGATGAGATGCGACTGCTTATTAAACAATTAAGAAAAGACTTACAGGATCATATGAAAAGTCTTATGGCGCCCTTAACACAAACCCTTTTGGAGGTCTTAGGGTATTTGTACACGACCCCTAAACTCCGCAGCAAATGGCTGCCATCTCCGGAGCTTACAATTGTTTCCCCACCAGCTCCAGAGTTTGCAGGAAATTAAGTGCGACCACGCCCACCTAAGCGCGTCCCAGCGCACTTTTCTTGTACCTGCTCTAGGAGGGTGAAAAATCCCCAGGTCCGGATTTAATCTGGTGAGTGCGGGGCTCTCCTCGCTTCTGTTTTTTTTTTTGCCTCCCGCCCCTTTAAGAGAAGGGGCGGGAGGCAAAAAAAAAAACAGAAGAGAAGGAATCAGGACAGATGATGGGGCTCCGGGCGGCTTCGGAGGTGAGCCTGCATTTTTTTCCTCTCTTTCTTCCTCCCTCCCCTCACGCAGACAGGAGCAAGGAAGTGCGGAGGGGTGGGGACGCAGGAAGAGCAACGAACCCCCAAGATCCCTGGTCCGAATTTAAGTGGCCAGCGGATCTTAGGGGTCATGTGAAAAGGCCCAAAGAAAGCATTAAAAAAGTAGAGCAAACTGCTGATGCTGCTTTTGAAATGGCACAGGGATTGCAGTCTAGAAATGATGAACTGGAAAAGGAGTTGAAGCAGTTAAGGGACAGAGTTGTGGATCAGGAAAATAGACAAAGACGTCAGAACCTTCGTTTGAGATTTTTTAAGGAAAATGAGAGAGACAGTGATCTGAAACAAATAGTCTTGAACTGGTTCCAAGAACTCTGTCCCGATATGGAGATAAAAAATAGAGATGTGTGGACCGGTTACATCGAGTCGGACCTAACCAACAACCAAGGATAAGGGATATAATTGTGAGATTTGCCTCATATGCTGTGAAAGAAGAGGTGTTTCGTGCTTTGAGTAACATCAAAGAACTGGCATTTGAAGGACAGAAAGTAGAACTGTATCATGATCTCGCACCAGAAACAGTGGGAAAACGTAAACAATGGCGATTATATACGAAAATTCTGCAGGAGAAGAAAGTGAAATACAGGTGGGGTTTTCCCTTCAAACTGATTATCTGGTACGGAAAAACATCAAAGACTATTGTTTCAACTACTCAACTGGTGGATTTTTTTTGAGCAAAAGAAGATTCCTCTTCCTGAGACTCATTTGACAGAGATGAAGGCAGATCAGCTAGAGAGAATGCCGCTTCGCTGGAGAAAAACAGAAGGAGGAAAAAAACTTGAAGGATATTGGTGGAACATAGACTGGACTAAGCAACTGAACTTTTCAAGGACAGTGTAAGAGCCGTTATCTGGAAGGGATGATAATTGCCAACATGAAACAGCTGCAGTTTGTTAAACAAACTCCCAGAAACTATGTGAGCAGGTCTATTAGTAATGAATAGAAAATGTAACGTAACAGTAGTTAATAGTTAATAGTTCACGCGTAAAAAAATGATTAAAAAATAAATCAGTGTTTAAGTGTGTAAGTAGTTAATTAAAAATAATAAGAGAAGTGAATATTGTAGAATATAGACATATGAATAGTATATTTATGAGTTAAGAGAATGCTGTGTTTAATATATTGTTATAATTAAGGGCAAGGGTGGGCTGTAAGGCGGGGTTATCTCAACTCAGGAGTTTGTTTCAACTCTTGGCTCCACATACCCCATTAGGCTCAGCTCAGACTTTTATGAGCTGGAGGTTTCATCTCATAGCCTATATTGGGGAGGGGAGGGGAGGGGAGGGAGGGGGGGAAGCAAGGGAAGAGGGAGAGGGGGGGAATAAGGGAGAATTTAGCAAGACAATTCAATTTAGGCAAAGACGTGTGTAATTATAAGGCAAATCGTAAAATATCTCAAAGGACAAAACTGATTATTATCGCAGTTTATATAATCCAAGTATGTAATGTTAGATAATCTCAGTATTGTATCGTACAACACAAATGGACTAGGCTCAACAGTTAAAAGGTACCAGGTTATGAAAACGATTCAAAAGCTGGGGGCAGATGTTCTGTTTTTACAGGAAACACATCAAAAGAAGCAAGCAAAAAATATTATAAAGCACCCAATGCTAGGAGACCAATATTTTGCAAATTGGACGAATAAGTCAAGAGGAGTGGCTATAATCCTCAAAAAAAATAAAAAAAATAAAAACTTGAAGTGATGGACCAAATAAGGGATCCTGAAGGAAGATATATTCTAGTAAAAGGAAAGTTTGAAAATAAACTGCTAACATTGGGTTCTTATTATGCACCTAATACAGGACAAGCAGCTTTTATGCAAAAATTGTTGAGAGTGGTAAAAATTTTTGCCTGGGGTGATATTATTTTGGGTGGGGACACAAATTGTATTTTAAATCAAAAGCTGGACACAACATCCAAAAAAGGAAAGTTTCAAGTGATGGAAGCAAAATTGAAAAATTAATGAAGAAAGCTGGTTTAATAGATGGTTGGAGACTTTTAAACCCCAAAATGAAAGATTACACATTTTTTTCAAAAAAATATGCCACTTACTCAAGGATAGATCATATTTTTATCTCAGAAAATTTGATACCCCATCTAGAGAGCATATATTTTGCTCCTATCATAACTTCCGATCATGCAGCAATAAAAGTCACATGGTCTAACAAGGAAGTAAGAAATAAGTCTAGAATCTGGAGATTAAGTTCCAACATATGTTTAAATACAGAAATCATTAAAAAAAGGGAAGATATAAAGATTTTTTTATGAAATAAATGATAAAGAAGGAATGAAACCTGCATTACTGTGGGACACCCTAAAAGCATTTTTAAGGGGGAAATTTATTATGGAAAGCTCCAGATTAAAAAAAGAACGAAATAGATTGCAAGAACAATTAGAAAATAAGATAAAAAATCTTTCTGATCAGCATAAAAAATCTGGATCAAACAAGGTATATAATGAACTAGCAAGAGCCAGAACAGAACTAGAGGCACTAGACACAAGTAAGACTCAGATAGCAATGAATTATTTAAAGAGAAATTATTATGAACATGGGAATAAGAATTCTAAGTTATTATCTCATGCAGTAAAAAAAGAAAGCAATAAAGAGGACAGTTGTCTCAGTGAAAACTGAAGATGAAAAAATAGTAACCTCACAGTAGCAAATAGTAACAACATTTATGGAGTATTATAGAAATTTATATAACACAGAATTAACACCAGATACAAACATTAAGAAATTTGTAAATACATTACCAGTTAGTCAAATTACAGAGAAGCATAAAGAGCAACTTAACTCCCCAATATCAATAATGGAAATAAAATCAGTTATTAAAAAAATTAAAAAAGGGAAATCGCCAGGTTGCGATGGGTTTATACCAGAAGTTTATAAAATTTGGGAAGAGGATATTATAGGGCATTTGTTAAAATTGTTTAATTCAATAATGGAAGGTGAAGAAATTCCAAAATCATGGAGAACAGCTAGAATAATAACTATATTAAAACCAGATGACCCAACCCTCCCCTCGTCATATAGACCAATAACATTACAAAATCAAGACCAAAAGATTTTTTCTTCAATATTGGCACAGAGAATAAATAGTTTTATTACTGAGTACATTCACACAGATCAATATGGATTTATGCCAGGAAGGCAGATGCAGGATGCTATTCGTAGAGTTCTGAATGTCATAAATACAGCAAATAAAGAAAAACGGAAATTAGCAGTCCTCTCGTTAGATGTACTTAAGGCTTTTGATCATGTAGAATGGCGGTATATGTTTGGTCTATTAGAAAAAAATGAATATGGGTGGAAAATTCATTAATCTTTTGAAAATTTTATATATAGGAGCAGAGGCTAAGGTCCTTATCAATGGAATAGATACTGATAAATTCACTCTTTGTAGGGGAACGAGACAAGGGGACCCTTTATCCCCAATTATATTTGCAATAGCAATTGAGCCACTTGCTTCACAAATAAGAGAAAATGGAAATATTAAAGGATTGGTGATTAAAAATAAAAAACATAAAATAAACCTTTACGCAGATGACATGCTCCTGTTTTTGGAGGATCCATTAAAAAGCATAGAATCATTAAAACATATATTACAAGAACATTGTTATTATACAGGCCTAAAAATTAACTATCAAAAATCCAAATTGTTATGTATAAATATTTCTACAGCAGAGCAAAGTCAAATCTGGAGTTATGCTACTTAACTTTCAAATATTTGAGAATATGGATAACAAAAAGTAAAAACCAATTAATATATAGAAATTACAAAATAGTATTTAATTCAGTTAAAGAAAAATTAGAAAATGGACAAAACTGAACATGTCAATGCTGGGAAGAATAGCATTAGTTAAAGCATATATATTACCAAAATTTTTATTTTTATTTCAAAATATACCATTACAGCCTGAAATTAAAAAAATTAAACTATGGCAAAAAATATGGAGAAGTTTATTGGAGGAAAGGGGAAGAAAATAAGGTTTATAAGCAGTGTTAAATATGGTCAAAGCAAAAAAGGGGGCTAGGAATACCACAATTAATAAAATACTATGAAGCCTTTCAAATCACTCAAGCTATAACGTTTATTCAGACAGAAGAAATCCCAGATTGGGTTGAAATGGAAAAAGGCGAGGGAACTGGAATAGTTAATACCTATATTTTTACAAGGGAACTAATTAGAAAAAAGGAGCAAATACAGTGAGACACTGAAAATTTGGCGTAAGTATATGTACATTTTTGCTCCACCTATATCTCCTTTGTGCCCTATGCTAGATTATCCTAAATTTAAATCAAGAGAGAAATATGCACAATTTAAAAATTGGAAACAAATTGGAATTTATAGAATAAGAGACTTATTTGAGGCAGGGAAACCAATAACAATTAGACAGTTGGAAGATAAAACAAAGGAAATAAAAGCTAATTGGCTACAATTAATACAAGTAAGAAATTTGGCAAACCAATTATATCAAAGACACGGACCCATGAGAACACTTACAGTACTCGAATAATACAGTATAGAAAAGGATCGAAATAAAAGAAAGGGTATAACTTCAATTATATATAAACATTTGATTGAAAAAGCATTTGTTAGGGGCATGGGATCTAAAGTAGCCTGGGAAACAAATTTAAATATTAGTATATCTGAGAAAGAATGGATGGGAATATGGAACACATATCCTTACAAATCAATATCAACTAAAGCGAAAGAACTGGTGTTAAAAGTAGTTCACAGATGGTATTGGTATCCCACAAAATTACATAAAATTAATCAAGAAATTCCAGACAATTGTTGGAGGAATTGTGGAAGCAAAGGCACCCTAGAACATATGTGGATCTCTTGCCCAAAAGTAGGAGCATATTGGCAGGAAATAATCAGATGGATAGAAACCCTGTTAAAACAAAGAATAATTATAAATGAAGCTTTACTATTATTTTCAATATTTAAGGATGGAAATGAAAAATTATCATATAAAGACTTAATAGCAAATCTGATTGGTGCAGCAAGAGCTGAAATTGCAAAAAACTGGAGAAATGCTCAAGATCTCTCACTACAAAAATTTCTGAACAGAATCTGGCAAATGGGCTCTTATGGAAAAGTTGACCTATCAAATTAAAATATATAGAGGGGAAATAAAACATGATACATTTATGAAAACCTGGAAGCCCTTATTAACGTATGGAATTAACACAAAAAATGAGGAATGTGTTATGGGGAATAATTTTGACTGCTGGAATGTAAAATTTTAAAAGAATTAATTTATTTGTGTGTGTGTCACAATTAACTGTGTTGGAAGATGAATTAGTGGGTGGATTTTGAAAAGGATATTGGTCCTATAGAATGTATAAATAATGAGACGCTATTGTACTGTTATCTTAACTTGTCTTGTAAAATAAAATAAAAAGTATTTTTAAATAAAAACAATAAAAAACAATTACAGTATACGTATCCGCCTTCAGCAACAATCAGTTCCATGTTACATAACTGATATGAAGATTAGGAAGGACTTGGTTTTCGTTACTTAAATCAAGCTGCCCAAGTGCCACGTGCTCAGATGTTTATGCGGCCACCATTTAGATTTGACCTGACTGTATTACTAAAATCGTGGAGCCTCACACGTTTTATACTTTTCAAAAATAAATAAGTGTGGTTTATTATAACAATAAATTTCAGTACATTAAAACAATTAGGACGTTTTCTTCAGTAACACACACACACACACGTCAAAGTTCTATCTAACATTGTCCCATGTCAGGTCCTTATCTTTACACTCATCAGTTCCCTATCTGTCCCTATCTAAATGATGTTACATCAGCCATTCCCTATCTGACATTTACATCTTCTTGGCCCTAACTAACTTATGCAGGCTGGTACAAAGGTATATAAGCACAAGTTGTCTCCGCCCCCAAATGGGTATGCAAATGTCAGATCATTACATCCCTCTGGCATGTCCAAACTTTGGCCCTCCTGATGTTTTGGACCACAACTCCCAGAATTCCAAGCATTTATTTCCAATGGCAAAGGACTGTGGGGGCTGTGGTCCAAAACATCTGGAGGGTCAAAGTTTGGACATGCCTTAGGCTGCACATTGCACCAAGCAGCTTCATTTTGGCTGAAATCTCATGTTCTCCGTGTTCCTTTCTGGACAGATAACAATCATGTTGAAGATTTGTGTTTGGCCTTTCGGGGGTGGCATTTCTGGCAGGCCAATTGGAAAATTCTGACACACACACACACACAGAGGGAGGGGGGGCTAATGCCTAGGTATGATGCATATTTCCAAGCCTCTCATACCTCTCCAGTTCAGTAGTGGGGGGGGATGTAAGAGGGAGAATGCCATTGCACTCATTTTCTGCTTGTGCTCTTCCCACAGTCAATGGGTTAGTCATTGGAGGAACACATTCCTTGACTAGATATTTATCTACAGTATTTACTTCATTTTTATTTCCTTATAAGCCCAAGGCTGGCACCTAACAGCTTAAACATTTGTTTTTTTTTTAATTTAAAAATCACAGTAAATTGAGGATAAAACCAGTATTAATTATACTGTCTCACAAAAATACATGAGGCTGAACCAAGGGGAAAGTATCCCTTATCACTGGACACAACCAAGGACCCAATACAGAACTTACATTCACCATCCACATCAGAAGAGAGATGAGCAATTTTGTCTGCCAAGTATTGACAGGCCTTTGGTTTGAACCAGGAGAACACTTGTGTCCTTATAGATGCAACAGAGGCGATCAGCTGCTCTCCTTTTTAGAAAAGCTGCCACTGATTCCTCCTCCTGTCTTCTGCCATGTCTTATCCCTCAGCTTCCACAATGGACACCTTGGACTCGGCAACTCCATCAATCCCGTCAATAGATTCAGGGCATGACAGCCTAATGGATGTGGAAATCATCCTGAACACCATGCAGCGCGCTCACAGCGGAGATAAGGTACAAGGACTTCTCATCTCAAGATCGCAAGCCTGTCCTTGGAGAAACCTAAGCCCAGGCGGGACTCCAGAGCAGTCACTCATCTTTTCTTTGTTTAGGCCAGGCATGTCCAAACTTTGGCCCTCCAGATGTTTTGGACCACAACTCCCACAGCCCTTTGCCATTGGAAATACAGATTTGGAATTCTGGGAGTTGTGGTCCAAAACGTCAGGAGGGCCAAAGTTTGGACATGCCTGGTTTAGGCACTGGAAATGTCAGCTGCCAAATGACTGACAAATGCAAGCATATCTAGTCATTCCTAGCCTTTTCCCTCCTGTCCCTCTAGGAATACAGACAGGCACAATTTATGGTGTACAATATATAAAATATAGAATATTTGCAGGTACAATGTGTAACGTAAAATATATACAGAATAATATATACAGTGGACCCTTGTATAACAAAAATGGTTTGTATAACATAAAATCTGTAGTGTACAACATAAAAAATTCCAGAGGTAGGGGAAATTTGCCTAACAGAATCACCTATGGGGCAAATCTGTGCAACATAAAAATGGTCGCAGTTAGGGATTACTCCTTTTTCAATGCATTCCTATGGGAAATTTGTATAAAGGAAAATTTGCTTAACAGAATTAAATTTGGAACAAATTAATTTATACAAGGTGCCACTGTATATTATGACTCTTGAGGGAAGCTACCACACTTTTTAGGTTTCCAAGAGGTGACAATTGGATACAGGCTTGGAAACCAAACCCAAAAAAGGTTGCTACATCATCATCATCATCATAATTATGCACTCTCATTTTTTTTAGTTTATCCAGAAGCTGTTTTCAGAGCCTTTTCAGTTGAAGAGTGGGGACTGATCTTTAAAGTCAATGCTACCAGTAATCCCTAATGCCTTTCCAGGTGGTCTTTGACAACAGTGAGGAGAGCATTGGTTTTCTTCGTGCCATCTCGGCAAGCTGCATGGAGGCTCTCCAGAGCGGCAAAGACACCTTGGAGCTCCCGTATACAAAAGCTGAGCTGGCCGAGGTGCTCGTGGTGAGTGAGCCCAGGGCAGTGCCAGAAATCGGGCAGGGAAGTAGCGTTGAAGAGGTGGGCTTGGAACCGTGAATTTTAAAGCTGGTAAGCAAGCTGACAGACTTTTAAGGATGGAGAGAGAGCAGATGTTGCAAAGGTTTTTTTTTTTGAGGGGGAGGGCTTCGGGGTGGGGCTTGATGTTTGTGCCCCAAGCCTCCACCCAAGTTCCTACATGAGCCTGGAAATGCCTGTTATGAGGCCACTGGGCCAGAGTAGAGCAAAAGCAAAAGGCAAATCATGCTCCTTATATAGCACCCCATAGTGCTTAAAGCTCTCTCTGGTCAGCTTACAATTTAATTATGGAGGCTACACATTGTCCCTCCCCCAGCGAGCTAGGTACTCATTTTACTGCCTTGGAAGGATGGAAGGCTGTGTCAGTGCTGAGCCTGCTACCGTGGGGTTGAACACCAGGTTGTGAGCACAGTTTTGACTGCAGTATAGCAGTTTAACCACTGTGCCACAAGTACTCAGCAATTGCCTAGATTTGGGTCTTGGTTTTTTAAAATTATGAGGGTGTAGGGAACCATCCTAGGCCCCTAATGAAACCCTACTAATCTTAGGGTCTTAGAGGGCTTCGATAGGTAGATCATCATCATCATCATCATCATCATCATCAAATTATCACACAGCAGACTAGATAACTACGCTGGATTTTATATTACAAACCACTAGTCGAACGTTTCCCAAGCGTTTAGGACTACATGATGTATCAGCGAATTATGTGAGCCAGTAAGGTGGCTTTCTGCAGCTGACTGATGGTGACTTTGTCAACTCTAATTTCTTCTAAATACTTGCTTAGCACTTTGTTGTTGTTGTTGTTGTTGTTGTTGTTGTTGTTGTTGTTGTTGTTATTATTATTATTATTATTATTATTATTATTATTATTATTATTATTATTATTGAACTCTTTAAAAAGTGGAGAGGGCTTGCCTGGAAGGCTTCAAATATGCCTCTGGGCTAGGGGCAACACAGGCTAGAGCCTGCACTTTGCCCATCTCAGAGACAGACTTTGGGAGAGCATTGAAGAGCTGAAACAGAATGGCCACATATATTGTCCAGACAGAGTCCAGTAGTAAGTCACCACTAGAGCTGGCCCATTGAATCAATGGAACCTGTGGGCCAGCTGTCTCACTAGTTTTCCTGTGGGTCACTGTGTCTATGCTCGTTACTCCTGGATTTCTGGTATCGTTCCTCTTGCTTTAAGAATGGATAATCTGATGTTGGTTGAAGAAGCTGCTTTAACTAAAGAGCTTTGTGAAAAATGAAGAAGTGAAAGATGCAAGAGACATGTGATACTTTCTAGGGAGGGCACCTGATGATGATGGAGTGCTGACTCTCGTCCTTTGTATTGTACCTTTTCATGTCTTTCAGATGGTGATGGAGACATTGCCCAGCTACTCTGTGCCATCTGGAACCTTGTCATACTCTATGGTCACTGTGTACAACCTTAGGTGCCTGATACTTCCTATGACAATGCCATCCCAGCATTTGTGTTCCTTATCCCCATAATCTTTTGCAGTGGAATTTTTTTAGAAGTCCATATATGGCTATCTATAGGCTCAAGCTAAACATTGGTCAGAAATCTCTAACACTTCTTCTTCTTCTTCTTCTTCTTCTTCTTCTTCTTCTTCTTCTTCTTCTTCTTCTTCTTCTTCTTCTTCTTCTTGAATAGGCTAAAAAATCCAATTTCCTCTTGTTTTTTATTTATTTATTTATTTATTCAGTCAGCAGGGAATCCAGAATTCCCTGAATTTCACTTTAGGTCTTTTTTAAAAAAATCACATTTAGTTCTGTATCTTCTTCCATTTTCCCTCCAAACTGATTTGGCCCTTTACAGTCATTTTCCTTTGAGCTGCAGCAGGTACTGAAAATACAAATGCAAATCTTGAAAGGGAAATTCAAAAGCAGAGGAAGAGACATGCCCACTACTTCCTGGACTGGTCATGAAGTAGAGTGCATCAACTGCAAACTGGCCTATGTTCCTTTCTTGGCCCAAAATCTAGCCATGTACTGCTTGTTTATTTGTTGTTTTCCATTCCACTACGTCCTCCCAGAATTTCACAGATGGTACTTGTAGACAAGGTGGCTTTGTTAGGCACTTTGAGCTGACCGGATCACATGGAAGTGATTACCTATATCAGTGGTGGCGAACCTTTGGCACTCCAGATGTTTTGGACACCAACTCCCAGAATTCCAAGCCTGTATTGCTAATGACAAAGGACTGTGGGAGTTGTGGTCCAAAACATCTGGAGTGTCGAAGGTTCGCCACCACTGACCTATATGGTGCTCATGAATCCGTAGATTTTGTACTAGTACTCAAATTCTCATTTTGGAAAAAGTTCAATGTGTATTATTTATAATTTGACCTGAAACATACATTTTGAGGGTGGCAAATTTCTTTGCTTGCTTGCTGTGCCACTTTCCTCCCCATCAGGGACTTAGTTTGAAAACACAGATTTGGTTGGTGGCAGTCTGGTACCCCATATGTGTTAATTAAACAACATGGTTGGGGGTTAAGTGCAGCATGAAAACGATGTGGTAGAAAGAAGTTACTGCCGGTGCCTCTGCCAAAAGTCCAGCTGGTGGGTGGCCACATCACATACTCCAGGGAACCTCACAGGACAAGCTCATCTCACACATTGCCCCATAACCTTGTTCTCTCCCCCCCCCCCTTTGTCTAACCAGCAAAATAAAGCCACCACTCGACTCTGAGCTGGAGTCCTGCATCTTACGGTTGGCTCTTCATGGCATTTTCAGTATGGATGTAAACCAAGAAGATTCTCATAGTCAGGTAAATTTCTATTTAAAAATGCCTTAGTGCTGGGGCAAATATGTTACCCTGGCTCCATGGTGCTTGATTCTTTCTTTAGTGTGTGTTGGTAAGGAAAGTTCCACCCTCAAGATTTAAAATGCAGAAATGTGTCCTGTGAAAGACACAAAGAAGTGAAGCAGTTGTTATTGGCATGGCTATATCACTGGCCATCTTCTTGTCCCGAATCTATGGAACTGCTTTCTGAATTGTAACCTTACTTGGGATCAGTGTATCACTGAAGGGAATGTATGTTCTTTTTGCTTAATCTGTGCTCGTATTCAGATTAAGATATCCTCAAAAATAGGTGCCTTGACCATCAGACTTGAAAATTAGGGCTAAGGCTACCTGCCATTGACCAATCACAAAACAAAGCATATTAAATGCAAGAGGCAGAAGTGAGGAAAAGCATGTATCACAATGAAAAGATGTTTTTCAGCAATTGAGAAACCAGCTGTTCAGTCACACACTAAAATATCCTCTGGTTTAACCCCTAGATAAGAAAGTTGTATGGCTTTCTATAGCCTGTCTCTTTTAGTTTGCAAGTGCAGAGCTTTTAAATAGTGGCCATTTTAATGTTTCGTGGATAGGGTTACCATAAATCAAAAACCATGTGATGACACATAACAATAGCAAGGTAAGGCAAGTCCCAGCCCTAGATTCAACTTTCTGGATCCCACCTAAGGCTGCACCTAGTTCTGCCTTCCTACATCAAAACACATCATCAGCAGTGGGAATAGTCCAGCAGGCATATCCAAACTTTGGCCCTCCTGATGTTTTGGACCACAACTTCCAAAATTCCAAGCATGTATTTCCAATGGCAAAGGACTGTGGGAGTTGTGGTCCAAAACATATTGAGGGCCAAAGTTTGGACATGCTTGGGTGAGTCCCCCTCCATTCTAGTTCTGTATTTTATTGCTCTCACTTAGGCTTCCAGAACAGTTTTTGTTTTTGGCAGAAAGACAATGATATAAATTAAATACTTTTTTCCCCTTCAATGAGAGGGTCTAAAATGAGGTCATGGCCTTGCACATCCTCCCTCACCCCTTCTTTAAAGTGACCTTTTTGTAATCATGTTGTGCTTGTGGGGAGATAATTCAGCCTTGACAATCTTCCCTACCGCACTCATTCCCAACAGGCTCTCTACAAATCATCCTCAGACACCATGGAAACTATGCTGAAAGGGTTACTATCTGAGGTTCCAACCACAAGCCATCTCCTGTTTATATTAAGGGTGAGTTTAAGAGAAGAATTTGCCTTGAGGTTAACAAAAGGGAGCATCTGGCAGGGAAATAATGTGTAATCACTCTCTTAAAATTAAACCAAACCCTACATTAGAAGCATTGAGTGCAGCTGTATGATGGTCTCAATTTCTACTCAAAAGTAATCAGGTGAGTGTTCAATCCAAATTGGGTCTGCCATCATCAGGTAAATGGTAGACCACAACAATGTAGACCCTGTGATGTAGACATCTATCCATCTGTTTTTAATAGGACAAGACTGGTTTTCAGAAATTGGCTGGAAGGTATCTAACTCTTCCCCGCCTGTGAGCAGGGAGTCTAATCCAAACCAGGCACCGATATACTTACTAGTAAGAAAGAAGATCTCCCATAGAGCATCATGTGTGTTTTAATGTAGAACCCGTTCAGGTTTTTTGGTGTACAGTATTTTTCCGTGTACTTCATTGGGCTATATTTTTGTCTACAATTGTTAGACTAAAAATTGAGGTTTGTCTTATATATGGAAGCAAGCCAAGGAGAGAACCATGTAGTTGCACAGCAGTAATTCTGAGTTGGAAAAGTGGGGCATCTTATAGATGGGAAAATATAGTAAACAGCCGGTGTCAAGCAAGCCTAGGGGACTTACAGACCTGTTGGCACACAAGCATCAACTTGACAGCAGCCAAGTCCATTTTAAAATGTCCATCCTCAAGAAATGGGTCACAGCAGAGAAAGAGACTAATAGGGCAGCCCTACTATTGGCACATTTGATATTGCCTGATTTCAGAAGCTAAGCAGGGTCGGCCCTGGTTAGTACTTGGATGGGAGACCACCAGGGAATACCAGGTGCTGTTGGCGCCTGGGGAAGGAACTGGCAAACCACTTCAGTATTCCTGCCAAAAAGCAAAGCAAATCAACGTGTTCTGCTTATATACCGCCCCATACCACTACAAGTAGTCTCTGGGCGGTTTACAATTTTAATTACAGTGTGCAGGCTACACATTTCCCCCCCCCCCCAGGCAAGCTGGGTACTCATTTTACCGACCTCGGAAGGCTGGAAGGCTGAGTGAACCTTGAGCCTGCTACCAGGGATTGAACCCAGGTCGTGAGCACAGCTTTACCTGCAGTACAGGCATTTAACCACTGCGCCACGAGTCTCCTGCACCAAGAAAACTCCATGGACTTGAAGTCACGAAGAGTCAGTCACGAATGGAACAACACACACACACACACACACACACACACACACACACACACACACACACACACACACACACACAATTAGTCAAAGTGAGGTAGCATTTGTGGGGGGGGGGGATGTGGAGCAGCAGGGGTTGGAAGAGGGAGCTTCAGGCACCACAGAGTCTCTCCTGGACTACGCAGTGCCCTTGGGTGTGGCAGAGACTGTGTTCCTGTCACTGGCCTTCCAGCAAGATTCAACTGCCCATCTGGCCACTTCCAGTACTTGTATAGGAGAGGTGACTGCACCACTTTGACTAGCTTCTTATTCTGCAGATCCTTTGGGCCCACCATGGGAAAAGAGCCCTGTGGAGCCTGTTGCAGTTGTTCTGTACTAGAGCTTGGCTATTTTGTAGGGTCTAGGGTGTGAACCCAAGGCTGGTGCTGCGCAGCTTTTCAGGGGATCTTTCTTCCCACAGCACCTCAACTTCTGGATTCATTCACCAGACGTACAAGAGAGGACCCGAGCTGTGCGATGCAGCACGGTGTTGCTTCAATATGCCGTTCAGCTGCCAGATTTTGAGGTGAGTAGCTCAAAAGAGCAGAGACATCACTTTGCCAACTAAGGTCAGGATGGTTAAAGCTATGGTTTTTCCAGTAGTGATGTATGGAAGTGAGAGCTGGACTATAAAGAAGGCTGATGCTTTTGAGCTGTGGTGCTGGAGGAGAGTCTTGAGAGTCCCCTGGACTGCAAAGAGATCAAACCTATCCATTCTGAAGGAAATCAACCCCAAATGTTCACTGGAAGGACAGATTTTGAAGCTGAGGCTCCAGTACTTTGGCCACCTCATGAGAAGAGAGGACTCCCTGGAAAAGTCCCTGATGCTGGGAAAAATTGAAGGCAAAAGGAAAAGAGGACGACAGAGAATGAGATGGTTGGACGGTGTCCTCGATGCAACCAAAATGAATTTGACAAAACTCCGGGAGGCAGTGGAGGATAGGAAGGCCTGGCGAGCTTTGGTCCATGGAGTCACGAAGAGTCGGACACGACTGAACGACTGAACAACAACAACAGCTCTGCACACCCGCCGGCTCAGTTTGGAGGTGGGGTGGCTCGAATAAGAAAGAAAGGGTTGAGATGAAGCGGTCTGAGAGTACTAATGCTCCTCCCACTTATTCTGGGGAGATTATCAACAGGCCAGGCTAGACTTTTCTGGCTCTCACTGGTTGCAGGGAGCCATGGGAACAGTTTCCACCTGAGAAGGCTCATTGACTCAGCTGGAGGCAGGGAGTGGGGGGTAGCATTGGCGTGAACAGAAAGTGGGTTGCCTCCACTTTCAAGAGATCACTACCTTTTACCCTGCAAGATTATGTTCATTGCCTTCCATTAAAGCAGTGGTTCTCAAACCTGTGGGTGCCCAGATGTTCCTGGACTGCAACTCCCATAAATCCGTTCCAGCACAGCAAGTTGTGGAGGCTTCTGGGAGTTGTAGTACTTACAAACACCTCTGCAAACCATGTGGTGAAGGTCTGCCTTATGACCCTGGGGGTGGGGGTGGGGTGGCACTTAACTGGCATCTCAGTTACCACTGTTATCACAGCCCTACATGTTTTTCAGGAGTCATGCCTGGATAGGGCTCATATTTCAATAGCTGCAGTTTCAGATAATGCAATGCAATCATGGTCCTTGGGAAACTCCCTTCCCCTCATTCATTGTCCCCCCTCCTGCTGTCAAATGCATAGGAGACAATATCTCCTATGGCTTGGTTATCTCACCCCCTAAATTGAGAGATGATTTGCAGTAGCTGAAGAAGGCCTGTTTGCCTGTGGCTCGGTAGGAACAGAAATCCTCTGATGTGGAGATAAAAGTGACTGTAAATTGAAGGTAAATACCAATTCCCAGTTGTCTGCTTTCTTTCTCATTAGAAGACAGGTGAACTCCCTGCCTTGGGACATCAGGTGGCCCAGTATGGAATCTGTATCACAGATTCTTTGGAAGATGTGAGCCACCAGGCCCGGGAGGCCATCGAGTGCCTTTATCAGCTGCTACTTCGTCATGTGGGTAAGCGAGCTTCAAAGGGTGAGACCATTGGAGCCTGCTCGGGAAGACTATATGTTTGCCCACATAGTTCATATACACCTGGATTGCCTTCAGTCCCATCCTTTTAAATCAGTGGTATAAGCAGATAACGTTTTTCGAGGGAAGAAAATTACCCCAGACATCCCTTTCCCTTCTAGGGCAACGGTTGCCAATATTGGGTTCTCGTGTGTTCTTAGACTAAAACTCTCAGAAGCCCTCACCACTAGCTGTGCTGGTCATGATTTCTGGGAGTTGTGGCCCAAGTACGCCTGGGGACCCAATGAGAACCATTGCGTTAGAGCACTTCTGAGTGGTGATATATCTGCTCAAAGGTTTTGGAGAGAACTGAAGGTGCCTCTGAAGCTCTCCCAGCTCTCTACTGGGCCTGAACCCATACTCAGCTGCATGAGAGGCATGGGTCTTAATTTTTAACCTCAATCTATTGACCTTTCTAGAAAGCCTTCTATGCTTTCCATTCCACCATGACAGCTTTGAACCAAATGGCTACCTCAAAAGGGTGTGTGTGTTCATTTTTGTTTTTCATTTTCTTATTTAGACCCTATAGCAGAGACATCCTAGGCTGCTCTGAGAAACTGTTCTCTCTTCTTTCTTAGTTCCTCTTTCACAAAAAGAAGCAATCTCCTGTGCCTCAAAGATGCATTTTGTGCTGCTCCTATAGGCTGGGCCATTTAAGATTAAAACTGCCTTGAGTGTCTGTGAAGATTCTCAGTCATCCATGTGGGATTACAGTATCTGGAAGTTGAGTCATGGCCACTGGGCTTCTTTTCTTGAGTGATCAAAACGTTTCGCTACTCACCCAAGCAACTTTGGTGGGTCACCCCTGCCTGAGCAGCAGAAGCGTTTCGATTAGAGATGGGCACGAATCAAAAAATGGCATTTCGTTTGTCGTTTGTCATTTGGAGGGTCCGTTTCGGTTCATTTCCGTTTTTCGTGAATTTTTGCAAAAAAAATCGTTTTCGTTTTCATTCGTTTTGTTACCATTTCGTTACCATTTATTTCTTTTTTTGTGATTTTTTTAGGATTTTAAGCAATTCACTCATATTGCAGTAACGGAAACAAAAGGCACGACAAAATTTCCGGTGTTTTTGTTTGTTTTGTTTCATTTTAGAGACAAAATTCGTTTGTCGTTTCGTTACGTAATGAAACAAAAAAACGGAAACGGAAATGAAAAATTGTTTGTTTCGTGCCCATCTCTAGTTTCGATCACACAAGTAAAGAAGCCAAGTTGCTGTGACTCAAGTTCCAGACTGCCTTGAGTGCAACTTGGTACTAGAAAGGCATGCTGTAACACATAAACCACCACCCACCACACAACAGGCCGAATCTGGCTTCCAGAAAGCCTCATCTGGCCCATAGTGGCTCTTCCAGAATCAGAATATATCAGAGACAACCCAATAGCACAGAACAATACCATATGTCGAGATATTTTTATTAGGTTCCTCAGAATTTAAGTCAAAGAGGTTAGTTCTTGCCAAAAGGTCTTCTTAGCTCCCTAGGATAAGTCTTCCCACTATCTTCAGTCAGTGAGTGGAGACAGTAGGTTTCATCCGCATGATCTGTCTTTGTTTGCAGCCACTGGCTGAGTCCCAAGGCTGCAAATGTTTCCATCCCTTTGAAATGATATCTGAGAGTATCCAGTGTGCGGAACTCTCTGCCACAGGGTGTGGTGATGGCATCTGGCCTGAATGCCTTCAAAAGGGGATTGGACAGATTCCTGGAGGAAAGGTCCATCACGGGTTACAAACCATGATGGAGATGTGTAATCTCTAGTCTTAAAACCAGGGTACTTCAAGGGCCAGATGCAGGGGAGTGCTATCAGGAGACAGATATCTAGTCTTGTGTGCTCCCAGACACATTTGGTGGGGCCACTGTGAGATACAGGAAGCTGGACTAGATGGGCCTTTGGCCTGATCCAGCTTGGCTCTTCTTATGTTCTTCTTTGTGTGGATGCTTTGGATATTTACCTGAGCCTGCTCACACTTCCTAATGTTACTTTGGCCTGTAGAGGGAGGTGGCAAGAACTCCTGCTTCTCATAAACATATTCCACCATCCCCATATTTCATAAAAACAGGGAGGCTCACTATTTAGCAAATCTGCTCACCGGCCAGACTGAAATATTCATTGCTCAAGGCTTTCCTCCCAAGCACAGCCACAATCAGTTACTAGAGGTATTAGACGATGCACATTGGAAAGAAATCTTTAGATCCTGGGAATAAATTAAAAAAAGATCCCGCAAATTGAAAAATCAACACCCAAAGGGAACAGAAATATCCCAGCCTATCACATCAGAAAGATCCATGTGAGGTATAAAAAGAAAAGAGAGTCATTTAGTGCCTACTGTCCTTGTCAGGGCTGAATACAAGAGAAGGAGGAGAACTGTGGTGCCAGCTATCAGAGGAGCGAAAGCTGCGAGCTTATCTGGACACCTGCAGGGTGGGCGAGGTAAGGAGAGAGTTCCCTCTAGCCAGATGGTGAGGAGGTGCACGACAAGGTTGCAACTAAGAGGAACAGGGTATCCTGTTCCAAGATCAGTTAATTGTGTGTGTTTTATGTGATTTTACCAGCTCCAGTCCTCCAGTTAGTTTCCTTGCCATGTCGGGATTTGAGACCTGCTCTTCAATCTAAGGGCCTCTCACTCCTGGGAAATTTGATCCAAGCTTAAGAGGTTCTTAAGGTGTGATCTGTTTTAACTCTCACTTGAGCAGTCCTTCTGGCGGCACTGGGTGCCAGGGGTCCTCTTCTCCCATGCTACAGATCCTAACAGGGCAAGGCGTACCTGGTTTACCTATAAGTAAGGAGGCGGCAGCAACAGCAGCCAAGGACAGGTGAAGCATGAGGGGAGAATATTGGGGGGAAGGTGGGGGAGAGAGAAGAGGGGTACCCCCCCTTGAGCCTTTCTTCTCAGTCACACTGTATAGAGTGGTCCTTCCTTTTGGGTTGGAACCAATGGAGTCAACACAGCCCCTTTCCCTGACTTTTCTCTCAGACCTCATTCAGGATACTTGGTTGACTTTCTCTTTTGGATTTGTTAAAAGAGTCAGTGGCCTATCAAAATGGCGATGCATCTATCTGATGGTTAAGTATTAAAAATTAAAAGAAGATTAAAACGTTGGAGGGTTCTCCATCCTCCCTTTCAGTGGCACAACCCACCTAATACATCCCAGGGTTGTCACTGCAGTTAATGCTGCTCCCTGTGCCAGTTTGGTGTGAGCTAACCATCCACAAAGGCTGAAGAAAGAGCTATTTTGAATCACACTGAATCATGCCAAAAAGAATGCATGCTGTACTGCTGTGTCAGAAAGGTATGCAGCAGTTCTAAAAGGGGAACAATGGATCACTCTAACTAGAAACACATGGGGATGCCAATATTTGGCTTGATTTTTCTCCATCACTCTAACAACTACACCATGCTGGATACATAGTTTAAGATTAAATTAGTATAAAAGGAACTAGCAGCTAGAAAGCACCTTCTCTTATGTCTGATGAAGTGGACTTTTCCCCCATGAAATACAGAAGTTAGTCTTTAAGGTGTCACCAAATGTTTGTCTTTTTTGTTATTTTTGGTTTAATTTGTTTTCACCTATAATGCTTCCACAGACTAATACGTCTACCCCCTTCTACATCTAGAACGTTCCTATAAATCATTCCTTCTAATATTAATCAATCAATCAATTGGCCTTTATTGGCATACAGAAAAAAAGAACAAAACAGCATAGTTACAATACAGATTTTAAAAGATAATGCTAAATTACAAAACTAGCAACTCAGTGCATCTCTGCCTGCGGGCCCTGCCCAACTGGGCTAAAAAAGCTGCCACATTTTCTATCACAGCAGACTCTCCTGATGACAGAAGATACCTCAAATTATCAATGTCTAAGCAATGCCTCTTATTCAAAAGGAATGGATCAAGGAATTTTTTTTACAAGAATGATCATAAAGTGGGCAGTACAGAACCACATGGGAGAGTGATTCCACTCCACCCAGTACACTGGAACAGCACCAGTTGCTGTATGGAGTCCTATTGACTCTCCCATACAACACTGCTGATGGGATGGCAATGCATCTAGCGAGAGTATAGGTAAAGATAATGAACAGGGTGCTTAGCTTGAACTGGGATCTGCAAGCTCACTGGTGCTTCTAATATGAATTATGGTAGTTTGGCAGGAAATCAGGGCCATCATAAGTAACACAGGGGCTTCTACTTCTGTAAAGAACTCCCTGGCTATGTAGAAAAAAAAACTAGTTTTTTTTCAACTGAACATCTAAAGCCACAGAAAGTTGGTGATTTAAGGGAACATTCACCATCATTTAAAAGGGTGGTAGAAAACGGGGGTCCCCAGCAGGATTATTTTTGTGGTGTGACATGAATGCACTCTATGAAGTAGGATGTAGGGCTGGGGGCAGGGGCTGCACGCAATTCCTAAACTATACAAGGATATCTCTGGAGGAACAATGTGAAAAAGGATACTTGCCCCACTCTTCAAGACCACTTCTCCTCTCAAAGATCAAGCAATCAAATTCTCATATTTTGAGTTAGCAAGTCCTGAAACGGAGACTTTTACTAGGAATACAGTGGGGGACAGCAGGATGTTGGGAAAACAAACCTCCATTTTCCTATTCTGAAATGCACTGTTCTGGCTCAAGAAATACTACATGCTGGGCTAGGTCTCTAAAAACAAAGCTCTCTGGTTAGGGGCATTTAAGACTTAGTTGCAGGTTTCCATTTGTTCTATTCTAGTGCTTTAAAATTGGGGATAAATGAGTGACTGTCAACTGCCTGTTTTATAGTAAGAAACCCTTAATGATCTTAGCTGTTCAGGAAGATCTTCACTGAAGATCAGAAGAGAACTTTTCTGCAGACATCTTTGCTCTCTATGTATGATCCATTAAGGAGACGGAGTGAGGCTGGAGTCCTCCTAGCATATTCTCTCTTGGGGAAGGCAAGCAAATTAATGGCGGATAAGGTAAGAATCAAATGCGGTTCTCTTTTCCCATTCTACAGCCATAGTGGGACAAAGGAGTGCTCAAACCAGGCCAGAGGTGGAGACGGGGAAACCATGTACTTGTTCCTTTACCAAAAGAACCTGACAGGTTTGAATTGGCGCCTCCTTTCTCATCTTTACAGGCAGAAGACATGGAAAGAGAGATCTACGAGGAGCTTTTCAGGCTTCGGACACTCCGACAGGTGCCAGAAGCATTGCAAAGCATTATTCCACGTAAAGGTAAGGCTGCCAAATGGAAGAGAGAGGCCAGAGCTTACTGGTAGAGGACATGCTTTGCACATAGAGGGTCCCAGGATTAATTGTATATAAATATTTCACCTTTTACTAAAGAACCTCCCAGATTACCATTACGGTTAGATAGCAAGGAGAACAACACAGAATTCAAACAGGCTTTTGCAAAAACATTGAATATACAGTATATGTAAACATTGAGTTTATATATCCTGAGCAAGGCTGTTGAGGACAGGACATTTTGGAGGCCACTCATTCATGGGGTCACCATACGTCAGAGACAACCTGATGGCACAGAACAGCACCCTATGTCAAAATATTTTTATTAGGTTCTGCAGGATTTAAGTCAAAGAGGTTATTTCTTCATTGGATACGGAACTGTCATGTTGAAATGGGAAGCCTATAGAGGATCATGTTTAGAGTGTTGGATTGGATTGGTTCATTGGGCCTGATGGGAGATGTAGTCTAACACAATCTCACCATTACAGATACTGTTCTACGGATTCAATTCAGATCAAACTCCAATTTTTCTGGAGTCTTCATTTGGGACGTCAAGGCCCATAGATACCAAGTGCAGGAATGCAGCGGAGGCAGAGATGTTGGCAAGTCTTTGGGCCCAAGTACCAAGTCTGAGTCTTTCGTGCCAAGTCCGAATCTAAGTTCTTGCTATCAAGTCCCTAGTTTCAAGCCCAAGTCCCTATTAAAAATAAGTCCCCCTCTATTAAAAGGGAGGGTTGGGTTCCAAGTTCCAAGTCTTTGAAAAAAAAATACTTACCAGTGTGACGTAAGTCCAACTTGACTGGAGGTCCAGCATTACAATACATGGCCTCCTCCCTGAAAGCCAATGATGCTCCACTGATGTACCCCTTCTACTGCATGCCTTAAGGAGGTTTACATATGTAGATGCACAGTGCTCCTTCAGTACTACTAGGGCAAAATCATGGTAAGTCCTGACCTTTTAGAGAGAGCCCTCCAGGTGTACATCTTGATTTGTGTAGGTCCTCTTCATACTTACAGAGGATGGTATGGCAGCATACAAAAAGATGTCCATTGTTCAGAGAGAGAGAGAGAGAGAGAGAGAGAGAGAGAGAGAGAGAGAGAGAGAGAGAGACCCAGGTACACCACACACGTTTTGCTGTCCTTTTGAAGATACCCCCTGAATGGAGTTTCAGCTTATTTAGAAAAGACCCAGGATCCAGTTCCTAGGTTATGTGGACAAAAAAATTAATGATGTCACGGTGGCCAAAGCTGCTGTTTTTGTCTACTATTTCTGCCTCTAAAAAGGAGGGGGGATATACTGTATTTATTATTTGATTTGATTTATTTATTTGATTTATATAGTGTTCCATTAGTGCCAAGGCACAACCCTGGGCTGTTACAGCAAATACAGTCCAAAGCAAAAAAAAAAAGTTAAGATAAAATCATTAAAAGCACTATAATTAATCCTTTAAAAACAGATGGCACAAACTGATCATATAAAACCAGAGCGGGTGGAGAAAAAGAAGGGGGAAAGAGGTTCGGAAGCCTCATCTGAAAAGTAATGCCTTTAAGAGAGAGAGAGAGAGAGAGAGAGAGAGAGAGAGAGAGCTACTTCTGTGGCAAGAATGGATCTTTGTGACTGGGAGCATATGCTCTGCTGTGAAATGTGGCTTTATATTTAACATCTCCAAAGTGTAATTTATGCCGCTGAAGTATAATTTTTTAGGGTCACTTAAGTTTTTCTGTGATCTCTATGTTCTCTTCCACCCAGTTGATCATGATGCTTGATGATTCAGAGTAACCAAAACACCGGCAAGGATGCTACTTCAGGCAGAGAGAAGGGAGAAGAAGGCAAGGCCCAGCAGCGTGTTTTCATCTGTCCTCGGGTTCCTCTGCTGGAATGCCTCTCTTCCTGCTCTCCATGACAGCTCCAAAGGCCTGCCCATCTCACTCAAGAAGCCAGAAAAGATGACAGGCAGTTTCTGCCTGCTGTTTGTTCTGTGCTATATGTCAGCTAAGCTCTTTGTATAAAAGACACCTGGATGCATCACACGGGACATCAGTCGCCCCCATGGTCAATGGAAGGAAGACGCCAGCAAGGGTTATTCCTTTGGGACAACCATTCAGAGGCCAGAACCAGGACACTTCTGTATTTTTAAATATCTATAATTAAATAAGGCTAATGATTCCACCATCTTCTGGTTAATCTGCAATTCTTTCTGTGGATTGTTTTGGTTGCATGCTAGGTTTTGCCTTGATGGGTTGTTTTTTGTCCCCTTGCTTGTGTTGCCCTCCAAAGCAACACACCTGTAAACCAATGTAAACAATGTAATAACAGTAGTAACAAGAAGAATGTGGTGCTTGGGGTACAGACACACAAGAATGGCTGGGTGAAATCAGAAAGGTGAAAAGATTAAAAGATTTAACTTAATAAAAGGAAGTACGTCCAGAACTGAAGCAGTTATTCTAGAATAGTTCAGTCACTGTTGGATATACCCCAAGCATCTAAAAAATTATGCCTCTGAGTGTACCTGCAAAGTTTGCTCCTTACGTATATTTACAAACAGGTGACTATTGGCAGAGTGGCACTCTCAAAAATACTGCAGAGTTAAAGTATTCCACCCTTTTTTGGGAGGACAGGGGGGAATCTTACCATGCATTAAGATCCATAAGGTGTACCTTTTATATAAGGTTCACCTTATGCAAATCAGAAACTCACTTCTTGACAATTGCACATAAGAAGGATGCTACTGTTTCAATTGTATCATCCAGTGTGGAAGAGTGCATACATCGAACTTGATCCAAATCTGATCTTCCATTTAACTTTAATAAAACTGGATCAAGAAATTTTCTGCATAGCTCCTTGTGTAAGGGACAGTACAGAAACATGTGGGCAAGGGTTTCCACATTGCCCAGTTTACAAGAGCAGCACCTCTTTTCGTTAGGGATACCATTAAATCTGCCAAACAAAATTGCTGATGGCATAATGTTGTTGTTGTTGTTGTTGTTGTTGTTGTTGTTGTTGTTGTTGTTGTTGTTGTTGTTGTTGTTGTGTCTCCTTTACAGTCATGACCCACTCTTTGTGACCCCATGTCCATGGGGTTTTCTTGGCAGGAATACTGGAGTGCTTTGCCAGTTCCTACTCCAGGTGCCTACAGCACCTGGTATTCCCTGGTGGTCGCCCATCCAAGTACTAGCCAGGCCTGACCCGGCTTAACTTTTGAGTTCAGATGAGATCAGATGTGCTCAGGGCATCTAGGCAGCTCGGCATAATGTTACATCTAGCCAATGGCCCTGCATTTTTGAGGAGATTTAAGAAATGATAAGTATCCAGGCTGTTGTCCAGTTATGAAAGTAATGTGAAAATGCCATGGTGAACAGACCCTGTAGGCCAAGCTCCACAGTTTTTGTTGCTCTGTTCCCAGGAACTGACTTTTTATAACCCCAAAAGCTTGTTCCTGACATAGTGATCCAATTTGTTCTATAACTAATCCCAATTCTTTTAGCTTTCTGACCCAAGTAGATGATTCAAAGGGTGGATAACTATCCCTTAAAAGATGGTATAACAAAAGTGTGGGTCTGTGTTATAATAAAATTTTAACAAATATTGAGTTGTTAGCAACCAAGCAGTTGTATCTGACAAAGAGATACCAATCTCAAGACAAAGAACAGCATATGGGACACATCTGGGAAGTCCCAAGCCTTTTCGAAGGAATTGAGATTGTATTTGCTCTACAGAATGGTGTATAGCAGTGGTTCTCAACCTGTGGATCCCAAGATTTTCCTGGAGTCCAAAGCCCAGAAATCCTGGCCTGCTCAGCTAGTGGTGAAGGCTTCTGGGAGTTGTAGTCAAAGAACATCTGGGGACCCACATGTTGAGAACCACTGGTCTATAGCATCCTGCCAAATTGGAGTGCCGTATAGGATCTGTGAAATAATTTGTCTTCCACACCTGCAAGGCAGCTGGTACAAATTAATTGCCTTTAGTATGGTAGAATCAGGGTGTGGACTGCACTGTAACTCTAGCTGTGTTTACAGCGGCTTTACATTGTGGAACCCAAGAGTGTTTAGCATGAAATAGGAGACCCAGGTATTTAAATTGTTTGACCTGTTCAATGGCTTGTCCTTTAATATTCCATTGTGTTTTCCTCCATGATCTGGAGAAGACCAAAATCTTTGACTTATCATAATTAAGGGCGCTTTTACACGACCCCTAAGATCCGCTGGTCACTTAAATTCGGACCAGAGATCTTAGGGGTTTGTCGCTCTTCGTGCATCCCCACCCCCCCGCACTTCCTGGCTGCTGGCTGTATGAGGGGAGGGAGAAAAAAAGGGACAAAAGAATAAAGGCTTACCTCCCAGTGCTGGTGGAAGCTGCCGGGAGCCCCGTCACTTCCTGGTTCTTTCTCTTAATGGGGCGGGAGGCAAAAAACAACAACAAAAAGAAGCGAGGAGAGCCCGGCACATCTGCATCAAGATTTTTCATGCTTGGAGAGCAGGTACATGAAAAGTGCGCTGGGACCCGCTTAGGTGGGCGTGGTCGCACTTAATTTTCAGTAAACTCTGGAGCTGGTGGGTAAACAATTTTAAGCTCCGGAGCTGGGAGCCATTTGCGGCGGAGTTTAGGGGTTGTGTAAAAAGGCCCTTAGTTGTAGCTTGTTTGTAACTAAATACTCCACACCACTACTGATCAATCGCCTCAGAACAATGCATGTTTCAGAAAGTAAAACCACATCATCAGCATAGAGTAATATAGGGATGGGGCGTGTCCCTAATTTTGGACAATGCCGTCAACCTTTGCTAAAGAGGGAGCTAAATCATTGATGAAAAGGTTAAAAGGGTGGGATACATCCTTGCTTTACTCCTTTATTAATAGGGAAAGGTTGGGTTAATTTTCCTTCCCATGATGACTTGGCAAGTGGTGGCGGAATGCAGGCTTCTGATATGAGGCAGGAATCTACTGTCTACGCCCATGTTGTTAAGTTTGAGCCATAAAATTTGCTATCTACTGAGCCAAAAGCTCCTTTTAGATCAAGGAAAGCCACATACAGTTTGGAGTTCCACCACCTCACTGAAAGGTTAACTTTTAGACCACAACTCCCAAAATTCCAAGTATAGGATTGCCAATGACAAAGGACTGTGGGAGTTGTGGTCCAAAACATCTGGAGGGCCAAAGGTCCACCACCACTGATAGACCCTCCCCACTTTGCAGACAAAATCATGTGTTCTTGTTAGTGTGACATAGTGTCTGTAATAGAGAAAATATTTTTTAGATATTTTTCCTTTTCCATTCCTATTCAAAGAAGAATAGGGCATTTTAAAAGATAGAGTCCTACAAAACATCTTAATTTGAAACAGCATAAAACCTGTGTCTTTACCTCTGCTTTTAAATGTGTTTGTGAGAGTGGAAAATGCTACCATGTAAGAGTGTCAGATGATTCTTGGGTAGGTGCAAAATTGCATGAGGCAGAATTTTTAAAATCTTGCCAAGTGTTTTTATCTGTTACTTTTCATTTGTTGAAGTTTGTGTTTGTGTTTGTCTTGTTATTGCTGCTGTTAACCGCCCAGAGTTCCTTTGGAAAGACAATAAATAAATAAATAAATAAATAAATATGAGGTAACTTGGCCCAGTTGACATGCCTATTGTGAATTTGTTTGCATACATTAAAATCATAAATACATGTAAGAGAACTGAAGGGTGTCCCTGCCAAGCTATTCTAACCATATTCTAACCATAAAGTTCTGGCATTAAAATGTCACTTATAATATACTAATGATTGTTTTAATGAACAGCCTCTAACCGGTTGGTCAAGGGACATGTCAATTAAGAACTTTCTTATAATTTGTGGCCAACCAATTAATCACATTGTTCACTGCATTCTAGAGAAAGACTTGGTACATAGGCTTCTCAATACATTTTCCAGCATTTTTCTCTGTTTTCATGGACTTAAAACTGTAAAGAATTGAGATAAGAATTACAAGATCCTAGTCAGTGCCTGTGGGTATAGAGGTGATTTAAAAAAAACACCTCTGTTCCTCAAGTGGGAAGTGACTGTTGGACAAGAGGAAAAAACTGATAAGATTTTAGCAAAGATGTGTGTCTGGGAAGATTCTCAGTCATCCAGGTGAGTTTATCTGAAAGTTGAATCATGGTATCTGGACTTCTTTTCCTAAGAGATCAAAATGTTTTGCTGCTCATCCAAACAGCTTTGTCAGTAGCAAAGATGTGATTGAGCAGCAGTGTATTTCCATACTCATCATCCAAATATAAAGCAGAGTTCATGCCAAAATAATGAGATTGATTTGAGTTCCCCGCCCCATTGTAAATACTTTAAAAGCCATTATTATCCTCACATTACAAATCATCATATTGGGGGCTGTGGCTCAGAAAGCATCATTAATAGCAATCTCATTGTGTGGTTGATTTTAATTATGTAGTCAGGAATGCCTAATGCATGGCACTTGCCCCTTTTTTAAAAAAGTAGGCTTGTCATGATGTTATGTATTCCTAGCACCATGGAATTGTGAATGCTTATACAAGCAACAATAAAAGAGAGAAATATATTCCCATAAATTTAGATTTATCAGAGGATGGAGAGTAAGAATTTAGTGGAATGGAAGCGTGACTAACAAACCAAGACATCCATAGGAAATAATGACAGACCTTTACTGTAAAAGGGGTGCATGGCCGATGCATCATTCCTCTCTACATCTTGTGTGCATTCATGATTTCAAACTGTGCTGACATGCACAACATGGGAAGAAAGTAAAAGGCGGAACTTGATGGAACCTCCTGATTTCATATGATTTTTACATGGGATCCTTACCAGATCACCATCAAATCACACATCCCATTCATGGCCAACTATTATACAGTAATAATCATGTATCCTCGAGCGCATGGTTCGGTAGTGGCACAAAAACATGGTTCCATCTCACGGAACCATCTGATTTCATATGATTTTTACATTGGATCATGATAAATCCACTATCATATATAGAGCCTATTTCAGTCCACAGATTGCACACCCAAAATCAGGGGTCCGTCAGCACATGGCTCCGCAGTAGTGCAAAAACATGGTTCCAAGGCACGGAACCACACGGAACTACCTGAGTTTTACCCAGGATCACCTCCAAACCAGTTTCACATCCTAGACCCCACCTTTACCCACAGACCCTTGATTTTTGATATGCAATTTGTGTGTAAGCATGGGGCCTAGGATGTGAGATTGGTTTGGGGGCAATCCTGGTTAAAAATCAGGTAGGTCAGTGTGGATCCGTGCCTTGGATCCAAGTTTTTGCGCCACTGCGGAGCCATGCGCTGACGGACCCCTGATTTTGGGTGTGCAGTCTGTGTGTAAGGGTGGGGCCTAGGATGTGATAATGGTTTGGAGGTGATCCTGGGTAAAAATCAGGCAGTTCCGTGTGGTTCCATGCCTTGGAACCATGTTTTTGCACCACTGCAGAGCTATGCACTGATGGACTCCTGATTTGGGGTGTGTGGTCTGTGTGTAAGGATGGGGCCTAGGATGTGATACTGGTTTGAATTGATCCTGGGTAAAAATCAGGTAGTTCCGTGTGGTTCCATGCCTTGGAACCATGTTTTTGCGCCACTGCAGAGCCGTGTGCTGATGGACCCTTGATTTTTGACATGCAATTTGTGTGTAAGCATGGGGCCTAGGATGTGAGATTGCTTTGGGGGCAATCCTGGTTAAAAATCAGGTAGGTACGTGTGGTTCCGTGCCTTGGATACATGTTTTTGCGCCACTGCGGAGCCATGCGCTGACGGACCCCTGATTTTGGTTGTGCAGTCTGTGTGTAAGGGTGGGGCCTAGGATGTGATAATGGTTTGGAGGTGATCCTGGATAAAACTCAGGCAGTTCCAAGTGGTTCCGTGCCTTGGAACCATGCTTTTGCGCCACTGCAGAGCCATGCGCTGACGGACCCCTGATTTTGGGTGTGCGGTCTGTGTGTAAGGGTGGGGCCTATGATGTGATAATGGTTTGGAGTTGATCCTGGGTAAAAATCAGGTAGTTCCGTGTGGTTCCGCGCCTTGGAACCATGTTTTTGTGCCACTGCGGAGCCATGCGCTGACGGACTCCTGATTTTGGATGTGCAGTCTGTGTGTAAGTGTGGGTCCTAGGATGTGATAATGGTTTGGAGTTGATCCTGGATAAAACTCAGGCAGTTCCAAGTGGTTCCGTGCCTTGGAAACATGCTTTTGCGCCACTGCAGAGCCATGCACTGACGGACCCCTGATTTTGGGTGTGCGGTCTGTGTGTAAGGGTGGGGCCTAGGATGTGATAATTGTTTGGAGGTGATCCTGGGTAAAAATCAGGCAGTTCCGTGTGGTTCCATGCCTTGGAACCATGTTTTTGCACCACTGCAGAGCTATGTACTGATGGACCCCTGATTTTGGGTGTGCGGTCTGTGTGTAAGGATGGGGCCTAGGATGTGATACTGGTTTGAATCGATCCTGGGTAAAAATCAGGTAGTTCCGTGTGGTTCCATGCCTTGGAACCATGTTTTTGCGCCACTGCAGAGCCATGTGCTGATGGACCCTTGATTTTTGACATGCAATTTGTGTGTAAGCATGGGGCCTAGGATGTGAGATTGCTTTGGGGGCAATCCTGGTTAAAAATCAGGTAGGTATGTGTGGTTCCGTGCCTTGGATACAAGTTTTTGCGCCACTGCGGAGCCATGCGCTGACGGACCCCTGATTTTGGTTGTGCAGTCTGTGTGTAAGGGTGGGGCCTAGGATGTGATAATGGTTTGGAGGTGATCCTGGATAAAACTCAGGCAGTTCCAAGTGGTTCCGTGCCTTGGAACCATGCTTTTGCGCCACTGCAGAGCCATGCGCTGACGGACCCCTGATTTTGGGTGTGTGGTCTGTGTGTAAGGGTGGGGCCTAGGATGTGATAATGGTTTGGAGGTGATCCTGGGTAAAAATCAGGCCGTTCCGTGTGGTTCCATGCCTTGGAACCACGTTTTTGCACCACTGCAGAGCTATGCACTGATGGACCCCTGATTTTGGGTGTGCGGTCTGTGTGTAAGGATGGGGCCTAGGATGTGATACTGGTTTGAATTGATCCTGGGTAAAAATCAGGTAGTTCTGTGTGGTTCCATGCCTTCGAACCATGTTTTTGCGCCACTGCAGAGCCATGTGCTGATGGACCCTTGATTTTTGACATGCAATTTGTGTGTAAGCATGGGGCCTAGGATGTGAGATTGCTTTGGGGGCAATCCTGGTTAAAAATCAGGTAGGTATGTGTGGTTCCGTGCCTTGGATACATGTTTTTGCGCCACTGCGGAGCCATGCGCTGACGGACCCCTGATTTTGGTTGTGCAGTCTGTGTGTAAGGGTGGGGCCTAGGATGTGATAATGGTTTGGAGGTGATCCTGGATAAAACTCAGGCAGTTCCAAGTGGTTCCGTTCCTTGGAACCATGCTTTTGCGCCACTGCAGAGCCATGCGCTGATGGACCCCTGATTTTGGGCGTGCGGTCTGTGTGTAAGGGTGGGGCCTATGATGTGATAATGGTTTGGAGTAGATCCTGGGTAAAAATCAGGCAGTTCCGTGTGGTTCCGCGCCTTGGAACCATGTTTTTGTGCCACTGCGGAGCCATGCGCTGACGGACTCCTGATTTTGGATGTGCAGTCTGTGTGTAAGTGTGGGTCCTAGGATGTGATAATGGTTTGGAGTTGATCCTGGGTAAAAATCAGGTAGTTCTGTGTGGTTCCGTGCCTTGGAACCATGTTTTTGCGCCACTGCGGAGCCATGCGCTGACGGACTCCTGATTTTGGGTGTGCAGTCTGTGTGTAAGGGTGGGGCCTAGGATGTGATAATGGTTTGGAGGTGATCCTGGATAAAACTCAGGCAGTTCCAAGTGGTTCCGTGCCTTGGAAACATGCTTTTGCGCCACTGCAGAGCCATGCACTGACGGACCCCTGATTTTGGGTGTGCGGTCTGTGTGTAAGGGTGGGGCCTAGGATGTGATAATTGTTTGGAGGTGATCCTGAGTAAAAATCAGGCAGTTCCGTGTGGTTCCATGCCTTGGAACCATGTTTTTGCACCACTGCAGAGCTATGTACTGATGGACCCCTGATTTTGGGTGTGCGGTCTGTGTGTAAGGATGGGGCCTAGGATGTGATACTGGTTTGAATCGATCCTGGGTAAAAATCAGGTAGTTCCGTGTGGTTCCATGCCTTGGAACCATGTTTTTGCGCCACTGCAGAGCCATGTGCTGATGGACCCTTGATTTTTGACATGCAATTTGTGTGTAAGCATGGGGCCTAGGATGTGAGATTGCTTTGGGGGCAATCCTGGTTAAAAATCAGGTAGGTATGTGTGGTTCCGTGCCTTGGATACATGTTTTTGCGCCACTGCGGAGCCATGCGCTGACGGACCCCTGATTTTGGTTGTGCAGTCTGTGTGTAAGGGTGGGGCCTAGGATGTGATAATGGTTTGGAGGTGATCCTGGATAAAACTCAGGCAGTTCCAAGTGGTTCCGTGCCTTGGAAACATGCTTTTGCGCCACTGCAGAGCCATGCGCTGACGGACCCCTGATTTTGGGTGTGCGGTCTGTGTGTAAGGGTGGGGCCTAGGATGTGATAATGGTTTGGAGGTGATCCTGGGTAAAAATCAGGCCGTTCCGTGTGGTTCCATGCCTTGGAACCACGTTTTTGCACCACTGCAGAGCTATGCACTGATGGACCCCTGATTTTGGGTGTGCGGTCTGTGTGTAAGGATGGGGCCTAGGATGTGATACTGGTTTGAATTGATCCTGGGTAAAAATCAGGTAGTTCTGTGTGGTTCCATGCCTTCGAACCATGTTTTTGTGCCACTGCGGAGCCATGCGCTGACGGACTCCTGATTTTGGATGTGCAGTCTGTGTGTAAGTGTGGGTCCTAGGATGTGATAATGGTTTGGAGTTGATCCTGGGTAAAAATCAGGTAGTTCTGTGTGGTTCCGTGCCTTGGAACCATGTTTTTGCGCCACTGCGGAGCCATGCGCTGACGGACTCCTGATTTTGGGTGTGCAGTCTGTGTGTAAGGGTGGGGCCTAGGATGTGATAATGGTTTGGAGGTGATCCTGGATAAAACTCAGGCAGTTCCAAGTGGTTCCGTGCCTTGGAAACATGCTTTTGCGCCACTGCAGAGCCATGCACTGACGGACCCCTGATTTTGGGTGTGCGGTCTGTGTGTAAGGGTGGGGCCTAGGATGTGATAATTGTTTGGAGGTGATCCTGGGTAAAAATCAGGCAGTTCCGTGTGGTTCCATGCCTTGGAACCATGTTTTTGCACCACTGCAGAGCTATGTACTGATGGACCCCTGATTTTGGGTGTGCGGTCTGTGTGTAAGGATGGGGCCTAGGATGTGATACTGGTTTGAATCGATCCTGGGTAAAAAATCAGGTAGTTCCGTGTGGTTCCATGCCTTGGAACCATGTTTTTGCGCCACTGCAGAGCCATGTGCTGATGGACCCTTGATTTTTGACATGCAATTTGTGTGTAAGCATGGGGCCTAGGATGTGAGATTGCTTTGGGGGCAATCCTGGTTAAAAATCAGGTAGGTATGTGTGGTTCCGTGCCTTGGATACATGTTTTTGCGCCACTGCGGAGCCATGCGCTGACGGACCCCTGATTTTGGTTGTGCAGTCTGTGTGTAAGGGTGGGGCCTAGGATGTGATAATGGTTTGGAGGTGATCCTGGATAAAACTCAGGCAGTTCCAAGTGGTTCCGTGCCTTGGAAACATGCTTTTGCGCCACTGCAGAGCCATGCGCTGATGGACCCCTGATTTTGGGTGTGCGGTCTGTGTGTAAGGGTGGGGCCTAGGATGTGATAATGGTTTGGAGGTGATCCTGGGTAAAAATCAGGCCGTTCCGTGTGGTTCCATGCCTTGGAACCACGTTTTTGCACCACTGCAGAGCTATGCACTGATGGACCCCTGATTTTGGGTGTGCGGTCTGTGTGTAAGGATGGGGCCTAGGATGTGATACTGGTTTGAATTGATCCTGGGTAAAAATCAGGTAGTTCTGTGTGGTTCCATGCCTTCGAACCATGTTTTTGCGCCACTGCAGAGCCATGTGCTGATGGACCCTTGATTTTTGACATGCAATTTGTGTGTAAGCATGGGGCCTAGGATGTGAGATTGCTTTGGGGGCAATCCTGGTTAAAAATCAGGTAGGTATGTGTGGTTCCGTGCCTTGGATACATGTTTTTGCGCCACTGCGGAGCCATGCGCTGACGGACCCCTGATTTTGGTTGTGCAGTCTGTGTGTAAGGGTGGGGCCTAGGATGTGATAATGGTTTGGAGGTGATCCTGGATAAAACTCAGGCAGTTCCAAGTGGTTCCGTTCCTTGGAACCATGCTTTTGCGCCACTGCAGAGCCATGCGCTGATGGACCCCTGATTTTGGGCGTGCGGTCTGTGTGTAAGGGTGGGGCCTATGATGTGATAATGGTTTGGAGTAGATCCTGGGTAAAAATCAGGCAGTTCCGTGTGGTTCCGCGCCTTGGAACCATGTTTTTGCGCCACTGCGGAGCCATGCTCTGACGGACTCCTGATTTTGGATGTGCAGTCTGTGTGTAAGTGTGGGTCCTAGGATGTGATAATGGTTTGGAGTTGATCCTGGGTAAAAATAAGGTAGTTCCGTGTGGTTCCATGCCTTGGAACCATGTTTTTGCGCCACTGCAGAGCCATGTGCTGATGGACCCTTGATTTTTGACATGCAATTTGTGTGTAAGCATGGGGCCTAGGATGTGAGATTGCTTTGGGGGCAATCCTGGTTAAAAATCAGGTAGGTACGTGTGGTTCCATGCCTTGGAACCATGTTTTTGCGCCACTTTGGAGCCATGCGCTGACGGACCCCTGATTTTGGTTGTGCAGTCTGTGTATAGCAGTGTGGGAGAGAACACTCTCAGGATGCTGGTAGGCAGTATATTAAAAGTTTATTAAAATAGTCCTTATTAAAATAGCCCAACGCGTTTCGGCCCAAATGGCCTTCTTCAGGGACTTTTTCACTGTGCTCAAAGAAACTCTGGAGATGTAAATGTCTTGCTTCTCAGTGAAAAAGTCCCTGAAGAAGGCCATTTGGGCCGAAACGCGTTGGGCTATTTTAATAAGGACTATTTTAATAAACTTTTAATATACTGCCTACCAGCATCCTGAGAGTGTTCTCTCCCACACTGCTATTGTCTGTGGATGCTCCAGTCCTTTCACCTTGTGCAGTCTGTGTGTAAGGGTGGGGCCTAGGATGTGATAATGGTTTGGAGTTGATCCTGGATAAAACTCAGGCAATTCCGTGTGGTTCCGTGCCTTGGAAACATGTTTTTGCACCACTGCGGAGCCATGCGCTGATGGTCCCCTGATTTTGGGTGTGCAATCTGTGGACTGAAATGGGCTCTATATATAATAGTGGATTTATCATGATCCAATGTAAAAATCATATGAAATCAGATGGTTCTGTGAGATGGAACCATGTTTTTGCGCCACTACCGAACCATGCGCTGGAGGATACATGATTATTCTTGTGTAATATTTGGCCATGAATGGGATGTGTCATTTGATGGTGATTTGGGAAGGATCCCATGTAAAAATCATATGAAATCAGGAGGTTCCGTCAAGTTCCGCCTTTTATCCAGACCCCACAACATGCAGGAATCTAGAATACTTTGGTCTTGTAATGAGAAAGAAAAAGCGCAGACTGTTCCAGCTGATACTTCAATGAACAATAAAAGGGGAAAGGGTTGATGAAGCAACTTAGGGTTGAAAGACCTCGGCGACTGGTTAGCTTCAATGCAACATCACGCTTTAGAGCTGCCTTGCCCAAAGTCAAAATAGCCAGGATGATGCCCAACTTCGGATAGGAAGTTCCTCTGAAGATGAATTAATATAATAATGCCATCGGTAGCCATTTGAGCACCTGGGTGTTCCCTGCGGTGTTGGTTCACCTTATAAAGCACATTTTCAGGTTGCATCAAGCATCCACGTTCCTCAGTTACACTTTGAGTCTCCCAAGATCTCCTTCTGCTTGTTCCCTCGCATTCCCCCAAAGCTTCAAGCGACCCGTTCCAACGTAACCCGGAATCTAAACGCGCGGGTGTCACGCTACACGTTTCTACCTCTGCAGACTTTTCTGGAGAAGGCGGAGAGGGAGGGAGAATGTCTTCCTTCGGCGCGCGAGGATGACGTCACGAAAGGGTGAATGGCTGATTTGCATTGGGGAACCCGAGCCTGGACGGAAGATTCTAAACCGGGCAGCCGAGAGCCGAGTCCACCCGTCTGCAGGGAGACAAGAGGGGATGACGTAGGATCGACCACTGGCGGGTACTGTAGGGCGGAGATTTTGTAGTTTTAATTGATTGTATTCCTCGATCAAATCAGATTTTTGTTTAAAGCAAGAATAGTTGATCGGGGAGGGTGTTAATTTCAAATTAAGGTGGGTCTGTGTTTGTCTCATTCATTAGAAATCTGCTCAGATTTGATAGTTAGGAGGGTCACCCTTGCCTGAGCAGCAGTAAATCAGTTGAGGCGAAGCAATCCATTAAAATTTAATAATGTTTGCTTATCAAAGATCAAGCGTCGATCGGGAGAACTGCGCGAGGCTCCGTTTCACACAGGACTGCTCGCCCCGGCGCTGTTCTCTTTCCTTAGGTTGGATTGATCGAGAGATGCTGTTCAGGTAGGGCTTTGGGGTAGGATAGTCTAGTCATGAAGTAGCTTCGTGACAACCAGCTGGATTTGATCTCTTGGCTTTACATTGACAGCTTTTTTGCCTAGTGGTGAGGGGTGTCACCTGTAGGGCCAGGCTGCAAGAGTGGGGTGTTCTACAGGGAGGCAAGGTTCGGAATGGTGTGAACAAGGCAAACAGAGTGAAACCATTCCATTCCTCTAGTCTACTAAGCAGTAGTTTCTGGGGATCCTCATATGGGTGCAAACAAAACAAATATTGCTTTCCCCACGAGGCATAATTTGTTTATGGCAACCTTTGCCAAAATGTGCCGCTCCAGTTCAGAACTGTGGCTTCCTCATATCTCTCACGCTGCAAGGAAATCGGAAATAGGTTCTTTTGAAACAATTTCCTCTAAATTCTGGAAGCAATAGCATTGGATGAAAGTGAATAAACTGAAACATAATCCAGACCAGACAGCTGTGCTCCTGGTCAGTTGAAAGATGGGATAAGGACTAGGCATCCAAACGTTACTGGATAGGCTGCACTCTCTCTGAAAACACAGGTGCATAGCTTGAGCTGGATTACTGTAATGTTGTCTGTGTCTGTTTGTAACATGCTCTGTAAGGGCCTCAGGGTGCACTGGATAAATTGCAGGACTGCAGTGAAGACTCTTCTCAAAAACCGGATTCAATCCTAACTGGCTCAGGTAACCAGCAAAAGGGAGACTTCACTTTCCAGTGTTGGTACATTGAGTACCCATTTCTCAAGAGTGGAAGGAGCAATGTGTAGCCTGTGTAATTAGGTTGTAACCTGCCCAGAGAGTGCCTTAAGCACAATGGCATGGTATATAAGCAGCACACTTTACTTCTGCCTTTGGAAAGTGCTAGGAAACTTTAGCAGGTCCAAACTGCTGCACCCCTCAAATTGCTAACAGGGGCTGTTCAAAGGGACCACCTAAGAGCCTCTGTTACAGCAGGTTCACTGGCTGCCAATCCGTTTCTGGGTGCAGTTTAAAGTGCTGGTTTTGACCTATAAAGCCTGAACAACTTGGGTTTGAGCTATCTCAAAACCCATGTCTCCCTTTATGAGCCTTCCCTGGTGTTAAGATCATCAGGGGTTGCCTTTATCGCCGTCTCACCACCCTCACAAATGTGCTGGTGAGGACACGGGAGAGGGTCTTCTCTGTCACAGCTCCCAGACTCAGGAACTCCCATCGACAGGTGGCCGCATCCATCCCGTCTTTCCACAAGCAGGTGGAAACCTCTCTCTCCAATCAGGGTATTCCTTAGTAAAAAAGGAACTGGTACACCCAGCGGCATCAGAAAATGAGAGACTAGCTCTCAGGATGTAGAAAAACATAAGTAATCATTCTGATTTTAAAATGCTCATTGTGTTTCAGCACACAGCCTTCTTCAGGAGCAATCTGTAAAAAGAGAAATAAATTATTTATAAACAGCAAACACTGGAGAACCATAACTGTCTAGAACTAATGCTTATTTTTGTATCCATACAAATAGCATTGCTTCAGTGAATCTGCATTGTTTTTCCCCCCACATACATTCTTCACCACATGATCTTTAATGTTTTTAATCTGTCTTGGAGACCCCTAAGGTAGCCTGAAGGCAGCAAAAATCTCCCCTTTTTTACTACCCCATACGTTGCAGGGTTGACCTGGAAGCCTATAGCATTGTGTTGTTCCTAACATGGTGTTCTCTGACTTCTTGTGTCATGTAATCCTAATCTTCTTTGTTTTTGCAAGCTTTCTGTGATTTTTGCAGGTTAGTAAGCTTTATAATTGCAGACTTTTAGGTTTACCTATTAATGTACAGTATGTTCATTTTAAATAGCTCTTCAAAATAACTACAAGCCATAGTTTTTGTAAAAGAAGGTGGAAACAAGGACGATGGCTTCGAATCCTCCTGGACAAGGTAATTGTTGTCATTTGATGTATATTTATCTCTGGGTATGGTTTCGTTTAGAACTGAGTTAAAGTCTAGATCAGTATTGGCGAACCTATGGCACGGGTGCCAAAGGTGGCACTCAGAGCCCTTTCTGTGGGCACCCGACATTTGCCCCTTCACAGCCACCTGTATTCAGCTTAAATTGCTGCATTGGCACTTTGCGAAAAAATAGTGGGTTTTGAATCGCAGTTTGGGCACTCGGTCTCTAAATGGTTCGCCATCACTGGTCTAGATAAACTCATCTTGTTTTTTTGGTTATGGGTATTCACCTCGTTCTGGAAATCTCTCGCACTGAGGTATGACTTGCCCCTTTCCTCCTTGGCTTTAGAGAGCAAGTGAAGTCTTGGTTGTTGCCCCAGGCCTTCCACTGCCTTACCCCTGGTTACCTTTATTTATTTTAACTATTGACATCTCATTATTTGGAGCTCAGTTGCCTCAATTTTGCCACCATCATCTGAATTAACTATTTTTGTAAGATATATAGTTAGTCCATGGTCTGTTTTTCTTTTGTTTGATGTTTTAATAGTTTTAATTGACGTCTCTTATTGAATTTAATGTCTGTTTCATTTTGTTGTACGTTGTCCAGAGTAGTGGCACAGCCACTAGACGGGTGGAGTAAGATTTTTTAAAAAATAAAAATAAAAATTCAAAGCAAATGTTCTATCCATAAATTATACAAAGAGATATTTTGCCTGGGGAAATCATAGGCATTTTCCCATCACCACCATTGTTTCTTCCCAGTTCTTATTTGACTTAGCACATAATATATGACTTTTGAAGAAGAAAAAAATTGAATAGATTTATTGGCAGGCTTTTTTCTACATGAAAATTGAAGAAAAGAAAACTTAACATTTTGCTTGTGAAAATATGACTTTTTGCTTCTGTTCAGCATATCACATTTAGAGCCCATTTTAGATTTTTCTTATTCTTCACATGAAGTAAGCCTGTCTTTGTAAACCCTTTCATTTAACATTTAAATGACTGCTCCTTGTGCAAAACCTGAAACATAAGGGCCTTCATTAACAGAATTATATAGTGTTCTAAATTCATTAGCCACTAAATGCACTGGATACATCTGCCTCTCTGATCATTATGATCAGAGGCAAGTAAAATATTCTTATGTTAATAATTCAAGAGAAATGTAATGAGCAACATGAATCCTATTCCATTGTTATTGCACACGTGGGAACACATTTTAGGATGCAAATTTTATTAGAAAATAATGGACAAATTGACTTGTGGATTGAGATCGCAGTTGGTACAATTAGGCTGTTATAAATAGTGCAGCAATTGTTGACCACATTGCTTAGGAATCAATACATTCAGTACTCATTCAGTTTGTTGGGTGGACAGACAAACTTGTGGGTTCTCTTATGTTGGAGAGGCATTTACAACCAATGGAGACCTTACCTTTCTGTACATCAGTATAAGGGTGCATTCCCTGCCAAAAACCATTGGGCCTGTTCCACCTCAGAGTATCACGATTGTTTTAGGAGTGGCCCTCAGTTCCTATATAGCCCTATTCCAGTTAATACCTATGAAATGTTTGTTAGAGGCTTCCATGAGTTTGCTGGCAGGGTAGCTCTGTTTTAGTATGTGGACTGTGAACCCAGATGCTGGGAGTTCATTTCCCCACTGTGGATCCTGTGAGTAGAGACAATATGTGTGACCTGGGCAAATTTTACTTGTCTCAGGATGACCCCACAAAAAGGGGATGGTTTCTAAACCACCTCTGAGTATTCTCTACTTGGAAAACCCTGAAAAGAGTCCTCATAAGTCAGAATTGACTTAATGGCACATGATTGTTACTGCTGTCGTTATTTCATGAGTGTGAGGATCCTAACCTAGAATTTGGAATGGAATGGAATGGAATTTATTGTCATTGTATAAAAATACGAGATTAAAAGTGCCATCCAGTCAGCTCATTCACACATCCCAGTATAAAAATCCAAGACAAAAAATCTACCATTTAAGAACAAAACATCCATACACATTACTCCTACATTCACACGCAGAACATCACTTGTACTCATTTAAAACTGACATAAAAACCAAACATACACACACAGCCCTACACTCTTTCACCTGACAGCATTCATACCCAATACATAAAACTACGATTAAAACAACAACAACAGCCATACACAATCCTCCATACAATATATACGTTACACATTCAACACTGATATTACCCATCAACTTAATTTTTAACATTAAGCCTTCTTAGTCGCAAGCAAATGGTGGAATAAAGACCAAATTGCAAAAAAGGCTGCTTCCCTTGGCCAAACATCAGATATAATGTGCCATAGGTTGTTTCTATGAAGGAGGGGGAGGAAGTGCAGAGGTGACATTTTTCTCTTACTCCTCCATAGATACCTGCCTCTGGAACTATATATGGCAGAAATGAGCCATGGTCTAGTTGTGTGAATAATTCCTTTAAGGAAACTCAGTAAGCAGCATTTGATAGGTGTTCGGTCTGTCTCATCAATCTTGTGTATTTTCAGCTTTTTAGCAGGTTGCCCTCATGAGAAAGAGTTCCTCTTTATCTTCTTCTTGGCTCAATTGTATACTTGCCTACCTCTCAAAACTGTGAGATTGTTATATAATTCAAAGGTTGAAAAGAAGTTAATTTAAGTTATAATTTTCGACCTTTAAATTAAGTTACTTAGTTTTAAATGTAATTTAATGTTTGTTTTCATGTATCTTAGTACTGTGTATATATATATATATATAAACCACCCGACTTTCCCAAAGGAACTCTGGGCGGTTAACAACATAGATAGACCATAAAACAAAAAGACAAATCCATAATAGGAACAAAGAAACAAATAGAACCACATCATTAGTAATAACTAAAGCTGCTTATGCTTGTTTTTCTAATAAAATGCACAACTTAATGTTACAACCCACTGGCCTTTGGTACAAAACACACACTGTTCCTGCCTGCCTTATTGTTGTCACCACACTCACAACAGAGCAAAGGGCCCACCCAGCACAAGCTAGTACAGAGGAACCTTGACTTACGTCATTAATCCGTTCCGGAGGTCTAGACATAAGTCAAACATGACTTAAGTCAAACAAACTTTTCTCATAGAAAGTAATGGGAATGGATTAATCCGTTCCAGATGATGAAAAAGACCCCCGAAAACAGCAATTTAACACAAGTTTGACTGGGATAGGAGATTCCTTCTGGGGATGTAAATGAAATGTCTCTTCAAAGAGAGGAGGAGGCAGTGGAATTATAGTCCACAAGTTATACGCCTTCATTTTTTAATGTTCATAGCAACAATGTCTAACATTTAAGTTTTACTGATTTTTAACCTGACGTTCCAAGTTCTGAACAACTCTATGCTTACCATTAGAGTCCCACAACTGTACAGCTCCCCAACTAAAATGCTTCTATTGTGGACCAGACTTCTGCAGCCAGATTTTTTACAAGACTGAGCCGACTGTCTAACCAGCGAGGCCAGCCCCAAGCTCCCGGCCCTTCTTCTCCTCTGGCGGCAGCTCCAGGTGCTCGGAGCTGGCCTCACCGAAGCCACCACTGCCGGAAGAAGGCAGGAGCAGTTTGGAGATGGCAGCCGTGATGCTGAGTTGTGGCTGCCACCAGATTCCGGTGCCTTGCGCCGGGGCTCCGCGCTCTAAGTCAAAGCCTGCGACTCAAGTCAAACAGGCCCCTTCTTGCTGCAAGTCAAATATGCTGTAAGTCAAGCAGCATGTAAGTCAAGGTTCCTCTGTACTTGAGCGGTGTGACATTCCTTCTTAAGCCCTTAATGGCTTCCCCTGTCCGTAAGAATCTCATGCTGCATCAGAGCCACAAATGTTGATGAATTATGTTTTGAAATACAATTCCTTCTGTAAACATGCTTTTTTAAGGTTTCCCCCCATTATGTTTCCACCCTTACCTTGAGCCCCCTTCAGGTATGACTACACCTGAAGCCCTGGACGTGACTAAGAGAGTCAGGGAGTGCACCCATAACCCCCCCTCCACTAGGTCTCCTCCCCATTGTTCAGGCACTGAGGCTTTTGTAAGGAGCACAAAAGCCTGAAGCAGAAACTCAGAATGTGTTTTGCTCAGTGTACGTACACTTCTGACGTGAACAGAGGCTGATGCTTATCGGGGCTTCCAAGGACACAGGTGCTACAGTATCTGGTTAGGTTCCTTGCACAGAGGTCTCAGTGGCTTCGGGGGGGGGGGAAATGTGGGCACAGGTTTGATGTGTGCCCCGTGTCTTCCCCTTTCTTTTAGACTGGTACACACAACTACAGGTGTAATGCCTGAATAGGACCTCTGTATCTGTCAGAAGCAGATTATTCTTAAATGAACTTAAATGAACTCTCAAGTTGCTATCAGGTACATGTGGGCCGGCAGAGGGAGAGACCCACTACTGGTGGGTTACCCCATACATTTATATCATTTCCCCCCAGCCATTTTGTTGGAATCCACCATAGCACACATGGCTGAAATCCCATTGCCATCCTTCTCTTCTCATACAGTAGGACCCCAGTATCCGCTGGGCATTGGTTCCAAGCCTTCCCGTGAATAATGAAAACTATGGATAAGAGAGAATGCCAAAATGTTCCCAAAACTGCTGTTTTGTGACAGTAACTTGCTTTACAGCTGCTGTTTTGCAACCGTACCTTGCTTTACAGCTGCTCTTTGCGACAGTAGCTTGCTTTACGGCTGCTGTTTTATGTCAGTAGTTGGCTTTACAACTGCTCTTTGTGACAGTAGTTTGCTTTGTGGCTACTGAATTATTTATTTTTTCCTCTGCCAACTGTGGATAACTGAATCATTGGACAATGAATCAGTGGATACGGGGCTTCTACTGTACTTTTGCTTTTATAGGATGTGATCTCTAAAGTTCCAATGCCCACATTCAGATACAACGCAAAGAAAAAGCATGCTTCGTTCAGAGGTTTACTCTCAAGTTTTGAAACTAGCACCTGAGGGAAACTCAAGATTACAGATTTCTTTTCACCATTAGTACAGACAGTGTCATTAGTGGGGTACAGTAACCCCTCGCCTATCGCGGGGGTTAGGGACCCACCCGACCCGCGATACATGAAAATCCGCAATATGCGGAAGCGGTGGGGATGGGGGTGATCAAAGGGGCGGGTGGGGGCAGTGGGGAGCGATGTGATCGCTCCCTGCCGCCTCCTGGACGGGTCAGGGGCGGCGGGGGGGCGGCGATTTGATTGTTCCCCGCCACCCCCCGCATGGCTTCGAGGCCTCCCGGACGGGTCTGGGGGGGCGGCGGGGAGCGATGCCATCGCTCACTGCCCCGCCCCCCGCGTGGCTCCAAGGCCTCCTGGAGGGGGCGGGAGGCGGCAGGGAACGATGCGATCGCTCCCTGCCACCCCCCGCATGTACTGCGATCCCGCGATATAGTGGGACCGCAGTACCTGAACCGCGAAATGGCGGAGGGTGACTGTATTTTAAGTTACAACATTTAAAAAGGAAGGAAATTTATAAGCAGACATGTAAGGGTGGTGCATGCTGGCTTTGAAGATTTATATAGTCATCATTGATATTCATCATCCTAATTGACTTTGGAGAGGGCTTGAAGCCGGGGAGGGTATTGAGCGGTTCAAAGAAACTGCACGCTTTACTGACATTTCCATTATTTACGCCCTTGCCAGGCTTCCAGAATAAAAACAGGGTTGCCATCTTGGCTGAATTAGACAAGGAGAAACGGAAGCTGCTCATGCAAAACCAGTCGTCGACAAATCACCCTGGAGCCAGGTACCATCTGCTTGGAGGGTTGTCTCTTTGCTTCACTCTGGTGGCAGAGAAAAGCCAAACGGCACTCTCTCACAGCAGCGGCACTCACATCAAATGCACCCATTTCCCTCTTCAGAGTACAGTAACCCCCCATTTATTGCGGGGGTTAGGGACCCACCCGACCCGTGATGCTTGAAAATCCGCGATATGCAGAAGCAGGTCGGGTGGGGGCGATCAGATCCCCCTGCCGCCGCCGGCGGCACATGCTGGTCGGAGAAGTCTTGAGGCGGCGCGCGCCGGCAGCGGCACGGGGATCTGACCTCCCGCCGCCATCCCGGCGTCTCCATTGAAATGCATTGGCTCAATGCATTTCAATGGAGATAATTTTCCCCATTGGAATACATTGGCTCAATGCATTCCAATGGGGAATTGCAGGGCGATCGCATCGCCCCCCCCCCACCACTACCCCCCGCGCGGCTCCAAGGCTTCTTGGAGGAGCTGGGGGGTGGTGCGGGGCAATGCAACCCCCCCGCACGCGGCCCCAAGGCGCAGGTACTGCGATCCCGCAATATAGTGGGACCACAGTACCTGAACCGTGAAATGGCGGGGGGGGGTGACTGTATCACCTTTGGCCTCCCTCCCTCCCCCCTCTCTCTCCCTCTCCCTCTTTCGCTCCCTCCCTCCCTCCCCCCTCTCTCTTCCCCCTCCCTCCTTCTCGCTCCATCCCTCCCTCTCTCTCTTTCCCTCCCTCCCTCCCTCTCTCTCCCTCTCCCCCTCTCTCTCTCACTCTCTCTCTCCCCTCCCTCCCTCCCTCTCCCTCTCTCCCCCCTCCCTCCATTCCCCCTCTCTCCCCCTCTCCCTCTCTTGCTCCCTCCCTCCCTCCCTCCCTCCCTCCCTCTCTCTGTCTCTGTCTGTCTCTGTCTCTCTCTGGAACATATTCATATAATTAAATGGGTGCTGGGTGGTGTGCTGTGCTTTTGAGGTGTGTGTGTTTTACCTGGTTCGCAGCCCAAAGGGGCTTATTCTTTCAAGTCCAACATAAGCAAGCCTCTTTTGGCTAGGATGCTGTGTGTGTGTGTGTTTGTGTGGACATATTAATCAGAGGCTAATTTGAAGAAATAAATAATCAGTTTAAATCTCCACCAGACCTGGGGAACTGCTAATAGGTGGAGGGCCAGATTTTGACAATCCACCTTTCAGCAGACTGGATGACATCAAGAGCAAGCCGGGGGGGGGGGGAGGGAGGATAATAGAAAAAGATGATGTTGAGAACGACTAAGAGCAATGGATAATTGATGATAGAGCAAATATAGTATATAGGTAATATACTTAAATAGATATGTAACAAAGAATGTGCTGGTACTTTCCCCACCACAAACCCATTTTCTCTCTTTTTCTCCCGTTTCCCTCGGTTTCTTCTTATACCTTCCTCCTTTCCCAATTTTATTATCCCTTTTCTTTCCTTTTTCATTTGACAAAAAGAATGAATACATTTATAAAAGGAAAAAGAGTGAGGCCGAGCCTCTGTTGACACTATTGCTAAAAACACCAAACTTTCCCACCTGGTGCTTGCAGAGGGGCAGCTTTATTCTTCCACACACTCAATCTCTGTCAGGTCTTAATGTGTTGCTTATGGCTGAGGAATCATGTTGCATACTGTAATTTGATGGCACATTCAGGGCCAGTACCAGGCTTTTTTGCACCCTAGGCAAGACTAACTACTTGTGCCCCCTTTCTGCCTCCCTGAGGTCAGTTCTGCGCCCCTCTCAGGTCTGTGCTCTAGGCAGTCGCCTAGTTCACCTAGTGCAGGCATGTCCAAAGTCAGGCCCTGGGGCCAAATGCAGCCCGTTTTCAAATTTTGAGTGGGCCGCAGCCTTTCCCCCCCACCGGCTCAGCTTGTCATGCATCCCCACCTGCTGGCCCCTCCCCATACTGGATGGAGGCGCCAGATTGTGGTTTTACAGTTTGCCTGCCTTCCCTGCCTCTGTCCGTCCCCTCAGCCACCTGCCCAGCCTACCCACTCCTGGCTCCGTTGCTGCAGCATCCTCCCTGCCTTTTTACATATTATAGAGATTTGCCCAAAGCTGGATGGTCGGCCCGCACACATTTTCACCTCACCAAATCTGGCCCCCCTTACAAAACGTTTGGACACCCCTGACCTAGTGGTAGCTGTGGCCCTGGGTGCATTAGCTACAAAGGTTTGAGCTCAGTGGCAAACTCTTTTCCTGCATGCAGAGTTCTTCAGCCATTCTGCCAAACATACGCTCCTCTCGTTGTGAAGACGGTGGGCCCCTTAGGCACGTTCTTTCATTGGGGACCGGGCAGTGTTGACATGGGGTCATTCTTCTGCCTATCTTCTGCTGACTTTCTTTCCATTTCCACTGAGTCATGGGCTTCATTCCTTTTCATTTAACCTTCCATTGCTGTGAGGACTAGGGTGGATCCAGGCTCAGTCCTACTGAAGGTAGACCCAGTTGATGTCAGGGGTTGGCCACGATTAATTTTTTAAACCAGAATTAACTAAGTGGGCCTATTGAAGGTATAACCACATCTAGATATAACTGCTGTTCCTCAGCAGAATTGTTCATGTGGTGTATTTACCTCACATTTTATTTATTTGTTTATTTGAAATAGTTCTGTCCCGCCTTTCTCCTCAGGAAGGCCCAAGGCAAAATGTCAGGCATCCCTCTCCCCCATTTCGAATTGTTGGTTTTAAAGTAGAAAGAGGAGTGGGGCCTTTAAACTCTGAAATGCTCACCCTGGCCGTGACATATTTTATTTTATTTATTTATTTGTTCATTTTTATACCGCCCATCTCTCCTCTCCCCACCTTGCACATTTGCTAAATTCCTTCCTTCTCTACATTGGGATGATCTTTATCTCTTCCCGTTGCTTGCAGCATCTCTCTGTCGCGACCCTCCCTTAACAAGGACTTTCGTGACCACGCCGAACAACAGCACATAGCAGCACAGCAAAAAGCTGCCTTACAGGTGAGCCGGCCTGGTCAGAACAAACCCAGATGGACCACATGACATGTGGCTTTTCTTTTTGCTCCATCACAAGCTACGGCTTCTAAGTATCCACATGGACGTCTCAGGGTGAGAAACTATTGTGCATCAAAAAAGGCGGGAAACATTGTAATGGTTTTGCTGTTTGAAGTTCACTAATCTAGAAGAATGAGCACAGAAAGGTTGGCAGCACACACCCCATGGGATCTGTTCTGCCCCATTGCCCCGTTTTTGACCAAGGCAATACCAGAATGGTGGTGCTACAGTTAAGGCACACAACCAAATTCATTTTCTCTGCTTCCTATCTTATTGTTGTGGCCATACATTTGATTCAAAAAAAAAAAGAAGTCATAGTATCAGACCCTGGTCACCCTGTGCTACATCATAGTTTTCATTATAGACTTATGCCATAGTCTATAATGAGAAGCTGTTTGGATGAGCAGTGAAACATTTCAGTCTCTCAAGAAAAAGAAGTCCAGTTGCCATGACTCCACTTCCAGATAAACTCACCTGGATGACTGAGAATCTTCACAGACATATCTGTGCGAAAGAATTCTGTGTCAAGAGAATTGAAGCAGCAGAACTGTGTGCAAGATTAAAACCTTAAACTATGACCGAACATGGCTTTTGTTTTTCATATACAGTACTCCCTTTAGCTAAGGTAGGCAAGAACATATTTCCTATTGGTTGATGTGTATGCCATTTTCAAATGGGTATGTTTTTCTTCCAGCACGCTCACGCACATTCCTCCGGATATTTTATAACCCAGGACTCTGCTTTTGGAAATCTTATTCTTCCTGTGTTGCCACGCCTTGATGCAGAGTGAGAGAGAATCCTTGGGAGGAAGAACATCGGTCTTCACCTACTCCTAAAGCTGTTGCCTTTCCAGACTTCTTAGTCAGTGGTTTAAAAATAAGAGGACTCAAACCTGGAGATATACAGTGTATTTGTAATTGTAAAGACTTTCCTTTTGGTTCTAAGTGTTATTTCCCCCTCTAGTTGACATTAAATTACTTACAAGACCTGGCATACTGCATTTTTTCTTTCTTCCTGTGTCTAAAGCTTCATAATTTCATTCCCTCCCCCAGCCCTAAAATCTTCGGTTTCAAGCCAAAAGTTATGGGTGACACATACTCACCAAAATAAGGCAGTCCAGAGCACACATCTCAAACAGGTTTTCTTCTTAAAACGTGAGCAGATGGTTGCACTTTTTTCTACCTTAACTTCTTCCCCAAGTCAACTAAACAGTGTCGCCCACCCTTTCATTCTCTAAACAGGAAGAACCTTCCTTTACCTAGGAATAAACCCTTGTTTTCAACACAAAGAGATTTCTGAAATATGTTAATTAAACTGGACTAGTAACCGTCTTCTTTCTTTGTATTGGGGTGTCGCACAACTTTAAATTATGGAAAGGTATGACATATAAGTAGATAAATTGAAATGTTAGAATACTTAAAGTTTTTTTTTCCAATAGCATTATCTCAGCCATTTGCTAGATCCTCTTTTGTACACATGATGAGCCATAAGTGGCATGCACCTAAATGCTGCATTGATTGAATTTCTTCACAATCACAGAAAATTTGTCCTGTATTCAAGTAGCATCATTTTACTGAATTAGTATTGGATCTTCTTACTTTGCCTCAGAGTCTGTAAAGTGACTTCCAGCTGGTCAGGTAGAATCTTGTCCTGGTGGGAGATGTTCTTTGATACTCGTTTGTCTGGCAAGATGGGTTATTTCTGCTCTCCACAGGTTTAGCCTAGCCTCTTAATATCTTAGAGCTCGAGATGTGCAGGAAAAATTCCCTCAATTGTAAACGTTGTCCAGGGAGTTGGTGTCCATGACGTAGCTGGGTTTGATGCTGTATCACCTTATTTCGTGTATTATTTACTAGCACCTCTCAACACACTTCTGGAGAAGCAATGCTAGACAAAAATTGACATTTTCAGAGAGAGTCGTAATGCTTATATAACTGTGGGCAGGACCACAGAAATTGGCTGTTGGTAAATCTGAACCCTGTCAGATTCTGTGCTTCAGAATAGGCCAGATCAGTGGTTCCCAACCTGAGGGTCAGGACCCCTTTGGGGGTCGAACGACCGTTTCACAGGGGTCACCATGAAACAGTGAAGAAAAGGGCACAAACAGATTGGATCTGGAGGAGGAGGGGGAGGAAGGGGGGAAAGAGTGAGTTACAGCTTGACAGGTTGGAGGGGATGTCAGTCAGTGCCACCGGAGGCTGCGATTGGCTGAGGGTGCCTGTAGAGGGAAGTTCTCTATGGCCTCTGCAGCAGTGGTCTCTTCCAAGCAGGGCAAGGGGTCACCACAACATGAGGAACTGTATTAAAGGGTCGCAGCATTAGGAAGGTTGGGATCCAATAGGTTAGATCAGGCGTGTCCAAAGTCTGGCCCGGGGGCCAAATGCAGCCCGTTTTCAAATTTTGAGTGGCCCTCAGCCTTTTCTCCCTGCAGGCTCAGTCTGTTACTCATCCCCACTGGCTGCCTCCTCCCTGTGCCATCTGGAAACGTCAGTTTGCAGTTTTATGGTTTGCCTGCCCTCCCTGCCTCCCTCTGTCCCCCCAGCCACCTGCCCTGCCTACACATCTCCGGCTCCGTTGCTGTAGTGTCCTCGCCACCTCCTTGCGAGGGAGGGCAGCATATGTGAGCAGCCGTGCATCTTGGGTGTGCGCGAGCTGATTCTCAAGCCATGCAACAGCCATTGGGCCCTGGGTGCCTTGAAACCGGAGTGTTTGCGGCTGCTACAGACGTGCACGTGTCCATGCCCTTTCTCCCCCCTTCAGGCTGAATAGTTGGCCCGCACACATTTTCACCTCACCAAATCTGGCCCTCCTTACAAAAAGTTTGGGTTAGATGATGGGATCATGCTATATTGTTTATTTGCCCCTCAAGTTACAAATTGCAGTGAAACGATGCCTACTCACACATAAGAGGGAGCTAATTGTTCAGTTTGGTTTTTAAGGAGTAAAATCCAGCCTAATAAAAGGTGTGGCTTATACATTTGCAAACATGAGATGAACAATTGGCACACAGTTCAAAGATTTCCACTAGGAAACATTTAGGATCAAGCGTATTTCACCAAAAGCTAGTCCTGTCCATATGTTGGGTACGTTAGAAAGCCAAAATGTTGACCCCCCCCCCAATTGCTGCTATAAATGGATCAGAATCCTATTGCCAATATTTAACAAGTGACTGGTTGTATTTATTGTCACACACCACATTGTGTGGTGCACTGGTATTATGCACACCAGTGCATAATAATGGTAATTTTATAATTGTCAACAAGAAAAAATATTATGATGTTTCTGCTGTTTGTTTAAGAGTGGGAGAGGTCTTATAAACCTCCCATCAACCATAATTATATGGTGGAGAGATTTGATTTGCAATTTTGGTTGTCTCATGTTTAGTCTTCTCAGCAAGCTATTTATAAACAACACCTTGCATTTAGTTCAGTATTTGATGTACATTGTCAGTCTCTCAACAACAATTCTGGATGTCTAGACAAAGAGCAGAAAGAACCCTGCCTGAGACCATCGGATGAGTTTGTAGCTGAAGTGCACACACACACACACGAGTTCCTGGGTCGCAATTTGCATTCTTAACCAAATTCTGTTAGCAGCAGCAGAACAACTGCTGTACATTGTGTACGTTCAGTGTTGCCTTCTGAGAAAACAAGATAACAGCCCTCAGGATAATTTCATAGATCAGCATTCTGTGTCTGATTCATCACTGTGTAATTGGGCTACCAAAACACAAAACAAAAGCAAACCCACACTTGGGAATGAATGGATAAACTGCTCAAACACGTGTGTGTGTGTGTGTGTGTGTGTGTGTGTGTGTGTGTGTGTGTGTGTGTAAATAGATAGATGGATGGATGGATGAATAAAAGAATAATAAAATTGCAGCCTCTATTGCTAATTTGTTCTTAAAAAAGGTAAAGGGAGTCATGACAGACCTTGGAGGTGTGAGAGAGGGCTCAGAATATGGCAGAACCCTCCCCTTTTTTTCTCACAGGCTACAAGGGATCTGTTAGAGGTGTGCTGGGGACCACACCCTGATTTAAAACGAAGTGGTGAGATTTTAGCCTGGCTCTCTGAAAACATGTCTTTCTGACCTTCTTTTCTTGCGTTGAGCCCCTGGGAAGGCGTTCAGCCGGCCTGCCATCTCTGCAGATCATCTTTATTTAATGGTGAATTTCTTTAAAAGAGTTCACAAGGATACGTCTGTGAAGATTCTCAGTCATCCAGGTGCGTTTATCTGGGAGTTGAGTCATGGCTACTGGACTTCTTTTTTGAGAGATAGAAACGTTTCGCTGTTCATCCAAACAGCTTCATCGGTCTGAATGCAGCTGGTGCAAACCCTGACTCTTATAGGCAACTTTGACCTCTAGTCACCCTGGCCTCACTTAGGCTCATCAGATGAACTAAATAGGCTCATTAGGGAGACAATGGTATCCTTAGCCTTGAGGTGAACCATGGCTTAAGGTGCTGAAACCTATCAAGAAAGGGTTAGCTGTGGCCTTGGTGGTAAAGGCTTTTTGATTTGTCTTGGTAGTGTGGAAAGCACAGCTTGATAAGTAGCAGATAAACTATGCCGGAGGCCACCACCTCTGTTGAGGGAGGGATTTTCAATGCTCACATGAATGGCCTCCCTTACTCCTCTTTCAAACCACCTCTCTTCTTTGTCTAATATGTGTACATCCTCATCTTTGAAAGAGTGCCCTTTCTCCTTCAAATGGAGGTGTACTGCTGATTCTAGACCTGAGCTGTTACCCCTCCTGTGTTGGGCCATCCTTCTGTTTAATGGCTGTTTGGTTTCCCCAATGTAGAGGTCTGAACACTCCTCACTGCATTGGACCGCATATACTATATTGCTCCTTTTATGGTTGGGTACTGGATCCTTTGGGTGGACAAGTCTCTGCCTTAGTGTGTTTGTGGGTTTGAAATAAACAGGGATGTGGTGTTTGCCAAAAATCCTTTTAAGCTTCTCTGACACTCCAGCCATGTAAGGAATGACCAGGTTCTTCCGCTGGGTCTGGGTCTCAGACTGATCCCTTGTTCTTCTGGGATGGCCCACTGCTTTGTTGAAGGCCCACTTTGGATATCCACAGGCCTTAAGTGCTGTCTTCAGGTGCCTGTCTTCCTTCTTCTTGGCTTCTGTGAAGGTGGGGATGCTCTCTGCTCTGTGGCTTAGGGTCCTGATGACTCCTAGTTTGTGCTGTAATGGATGGTGGGAGTCGAACAGTAAGTATTGATCTGTGTGGGTGGGTTTCCTGTAAACTTCTACTTCCAGGCCACGGTCAGGTCTGATGATGACTGCACAATCCAGGAAAGCCAGCCTGTTGTCTTGGGTGTCTTCTCTAGTGAACCTAATATTAGGGTCCACTGCATTGATGTGGTCTGTAAAGGCCTGTACTTCCCGAGTCTTGATTTTCACCCAGGTATCATCTACATACCTGAACCAGTGAGATGGTGTTGTCCCTGGGAAGGTGTTGAGTGCCTTCTTCTCCACTTCTTCCATGTATAGGTTTGCAACAATTGGTGACACTGGAGAACCCATGGCACAACCATGCTTCTGTCTGTAGAAGTCCCCTCTGTACATGAAATATGTGGTATTCCACAAGCAAGGAATCCCCCTCAGACCTATTGTCAGCAGTATAAATTCAGTGACTTATAACATCGCAAAATACCTGGCAACTATCCTAGCCCCACTGGTTGGACACACGGACCACCACGTACACAACTCAGAAGAGTTTGTTTCTAAAGTCAGGGAGCTCAAACTGGATACAGAGGAAACCATGGTATCCTTTGATGTCACATCGCTCTTTACAAGCATCCCCACCACTGATGCCCTAACGATGGTAAAGAGAAGACTAAGAGAAGACAGCACCCTCACCTCCAGATGCCGACTCAACCCAGACCAGATATGCCTGCTCCTGGACCTGTGTCTGAATACCACATATTTCATGTACAGAGGGGACTTCTACAGACAGAAGCATGGTTGTGCCATGGGTTCTCCAGTGTCACCAATTGTTGCAAACCTATACATGGAAGAAGTGGAGAAGAAGGCACTCAACACCTTCCCAGGGACAACACCATCTCACTGGTTCAGGTATGTAGATGATACCTGGGTGAAAATCAAGACTCGGGAAGTACAGGCCTTTACAGACCACATCAATGCAGTGGACCCTAATATTAGGTTCACTAGAGAAGACACCCAAGACAACAGGCTGGCTTTCCTGGATTGTGCAGTCATCATCAGACCTGACCGTGGCCTGGAAGTAGAAGTTTACAGGAAACCCACCCACACAGATCAATACTTACTGTTCGACTCCCACCATCCATTACAGCACAAACTAGGAGTCATCAGGACCCTAAGCCACAGAGCAGAGAGCATCCCCACCTTCACAGAAGCCAAGAAGAAGGAAGACAGGCACCTGAAGACAGCACTTAAGGCCTGTGGATATCCAAAGTGGGCCTTCAACAAAGCAGTGGGCCATCCCAGAAGAACAAGGGATCAGTCTGAGACCCAGACCCAGCGGAAGAACCTGGTCATTCCTTACATGGCTGGAGTGTCAGAGAAGCTTAAAAGGATTTTTGGCAAACACCACATCCCTGTTTATTTCAAACCCACAAACACACTAAGGCAGAGACTTGTCCACCCAAAGGATCCAGTACCCAACCATAAAAGGAGCAATATAGTATATGCGGTCCAATGCAGTGAGGAGTGTTCAGACCTCTACATTGGGGAAACCAAACAGCCATTAAACAGAAGGATGGCCCAACACAGGAGGGGTAACAGCTCAGGTCCAGAATCAGCAGTACACCTCCATTTGAAGGAGAAAGGGCACTCTTTCAAAGATGAGGATGTACACATATTAGACAAAGAAGAGAGGTGGTTTGAAAGAGGAGTAAGGGAGGCCATTCATGTGAGCATTGAAAATCCCTCCCTCAACAGAGGTGGTGGCCTCCGGCATAGTTTATCTGCTACTTATCAAGCTGTGCTTTCCACACTACCAAGACAAATCAAAAAGCCTTTACCACCAAGGCCACAGCTAATGACCCATTAACGACCCTTTCTTGATAGGTTTCAGCACCTTAAGCCATGGTTCACCTCAAGGCTAAGGATACCATTGTCTCCCTAATGAGCCTATTTAGTTCATCTGATGAGCCTAAGTGAGGCCAGGGTGACTAGAGGTCAAAGTTGCCTATAAGAGTCAGGGTTTGCACCAGCTGCATTCAGACCGATGAAGCTGTTTGGATGAACAGCGAAACGTTTCTATCTCTCAAAAAAGAAGTCCAGTAGCCATGACTCAACTCCCAGAGTTCACAAGGATATATATTTCAAAGTCATGTGCCAGTTTAAATTTGCGCTGCATAATTAATTGCATTGCTGTGGGAATATTAAGCCAGGAAAAAGAAAAGAGAGAAAAACTAAGGCAGAAAGCAGTTCCCCTTTCCCCCCCTGGTGTCCACCCCGCTGCCGCTGCCCTGGTTGAACAGGCAAAAGCAGCCTTTTAATCCATTGGCTGGACAACTCACAATGCCCCAGACTACAGTTCCCATCATCCTCAACCAAGCCAGCCGTTAGTGAAGGATGTTGAGAGTTGTATTCCAGCTACACCCACGTCCAGTCTGTCCCAATATTGCCTCTCCTTGTCTAGCTAGCTGGAGGATTCTGCTACCAGAGGACTGATTTCATACCCACTCATAGTCATGAAAGTGTTCTGCTTGCTTATATACCGCCCCATACCACTACAAGTAGTCTCTGGCCGGTTTACAATTTTAATTACAGTGTGCAGGCTACACATTGCCCCCCCCCAGCAAGCTGGGTACTCATTTTACCAACCTCGGAAGGATGGAAGGATGAGTGAACCTTGAGCCAGCTACCAGGGATTGAACCCAGGTCGTGAGCACAGTTTTACCTGCAGTACAGGCATTTAACCACTGCGCCACGAGGCTCAGTAAGTCAGCTTGGGTCATCATGAGAAAGAGGCAGGCCATCATGCCTTTTATTTTCAGATGTACAGAACGCCTGTGACCTTTTCTTCGTTGGCTTTCAGACTGGTGGCCTTCCTGGATGATTCTTTGATACACTTTCTCCTGTATGAGACAAGCAGCCTTGTAGAAGGAAGCACATTTCTTAATTGTGGCTTCCCTCAATAAACGAAATAAGATTATGTGGAGAGCTGGAGAAAAACTGTTCCAGTGACAGTGCAGGCCGGGGTGGGTTGGTGGGAAATCACACACAACAAATGGAGCACGTGAGCAGCACTAGGTACCATGTTTCCCCGAAAATAAGACAGTGTCTTATATTAATTTTTGCTCCCAAAGATGTGCTAGGCCTTTATTTTCAGGGGATGGCTTATTTTTCCATGAAGAAGAATACAGTACACATTCATTGTTATTATCGGGGAGGCCTTATTTTCGGGGGGATGCCTTATATTTCAGTGACAGGCAAAACTGTAAGTAGGTCTTATTTTCGGGGGATGTCTTATTTTTGGGGAAACAGGGTAGGTAGGTATGTATTTGCAGCAAGGACTTTGAAAAGTAAAGTCAAGGCGCTGCAAGAAGAGAAATTTGTAAAAAGAATACCAGCCATTGTCTATAGAAAATGGAGGAAGGTGCTGAATTGTTTTGTGAAAGAAAAAGTTTTAAGAACCCCTAGACATGTTTTAAACCGAAACATTTGTGAAAGGATAGGCGAAAGGAAGTACAGTATATGATTGAGAGCAAATGGTGCAATGCTATCATTAATAGAGATGTAAAATTTCTGGAAACTTGGCAAAGCAATGGGGAAAACTTGTTTCTCTCCCAATTTTTTTCCATTTTCTCTCTCAATGGCTTCAAAATTTACAGAAATGTTTACCTCTCTAATCATCACCACCACCATTTTCTTCCTCTTTGGACTGCAGAGCTAGACAGTGACTCTATGGATCATCTAGTACAGCTCATGCAATCCTATAGAAAAATAATAGGCTAGCTTTGGTTATGTTACTGCATTTTCTTGAGTACAAGCAAGTACTAAAGCACTGAAGTCTTGAAGTACTGAGTGTGCTTGTAGCAAAATTGGATCCCGGAGGGCAGGCTGATTGTACCTTAAGGAAGAAATGGATATCTATGGTACTCATAAGCTCTGTTAAGGAGCATAGGTGTGAAATTTGGTTAGTTCCTAGCTGTGAAATCAAACATGTGATAGTGAGGGGTGAAACCTAGAAATTTAAAGAGAAAGATGCCATGCATAGAGTATTGTGTTCTTGTACTGTGTCGTTACAGTCGTGACTGACTCTTCATGACCCCATGTCCATGGAGTTTTCTTGGCAGGAATACTGGAGTGGTTTGCCAGTTCCTACTCCAGGCGCCTACAGCACCTGTTCTTAATGGATCTCAATTTTTAATTTGCTGTCTGTTCAGAGCTCTTCTGAAATGTTCTGCCACAAGAGGGAGTCTTGGGAAGGGAAACAATAAATATGCAGCCGTGAGGTTCTCTCCAATAGTTGACAGGGAAGATAAGTGACAGGATTATTCCTGGCACGACTAGTCAAATGTGTGAATTAATCCCATAGAAACTGGCAAAATGGCCACCCATGGTGGCTTGTGCGGGTTTGATATTTACGTTGGTAGAGAGGAGTATCTCCAAGCAAGCCAGTATGTTCAGTTCTACTTTTGCACAACTATCAGGTTGTGCCACACATAATCTCACAAGTGTAAGCCTCCCTTTCTTTAGATATGTGTCCCCTTTGTGGGATTCAGGATTTTAAAAACTTGTTGTTCATGTGCCGGACTGTTAATATCTCAAACGTGATATCAAATAGCTGTAACCATCTTCCATCTTTGCAGGTAGTAAAAGTCAAGTGAAAGCAGGCGGAGACACACAGAGATAGATGTGCTAATGTCAGACATTTTGCTTATCCAGTATACTTTTCTCATTCATTGTATTTGCCCACCCTGGAGTCTCAAAAGCCACAACTGTCTTGTGTGGAAAGAATCATTACAGGAAATAAGGGAAAATAACAGTCCCACTACACATGATAAAGTTTCATGCATTTTATCTTTATACTTTTATAGTGCTACCCTGTTTCCTGTCCCTTAGCCAGTTGCTGATCCAGGACAAGACTTGTCCCTTGATTCTATGACTGGCAAGTTTATTCAAGAACCTTTGATGTGGGACCTTGTCAAAAGCCTTCTGAAAGTCCAGATAAACAATGTCAACTGGATCTCCCTTATCCACATGCTTGTTGACACTCTCAAAAAATTCCAACAGATTAGTGAGGCATGATTTGCCCTTGCAAAAGCCATGTTAAACAATTTCTTCCTTGGCCTTTTAGTGCAGGATATTACAGTTCATGTGTGTGTATGACAAACAGGTCCTTTGTGAGGGAGAAAGAAACATTTGCTTTCTAAGAAGGGATGTGACAGAGAGGTCACAGGTTACTTGGTTATTATAAAAGAGGGGATCACAACTTGAAAAGGCTTAATAACCACTGGTCTATAAGGTACACAAGATTTGATGGCCTGTAGAATGGACAGGACCTTTCTTTAAAAAGTATATTTGCATCTTTAATTGGTGGAATATAAGACAGAAGGAATTTTTGCTCTCAAAAAGATTAGTTTTATGCATGCAATGAGAAAAAAGTGAAACCCAGGGGCTATAAATGCTATCTTTTTTGGATGAAACGCTCCCAAATTTTCCATGAAAGGAAACTTTCCAAATTTCTGGGCTAGAGAAAGTAGATGTTCTTTCTTGGGGCCATCTGAGAGATGTAGTCCAAAAAAAGACATTCTGGGAGATGTAGTTCCCCCCTCCCCCCCCCAAAAAAAATACATATTCCAAAATCTGGTGCAAACCTGCATCGGAACCATACAGAACTTCAGCAGTTTAACTGGCTCCTGTAGCTGTGCTTTAATTTACCAGGTCACAATGTCATGAGAAGCTTGGCCATGGAATTCTGCCAATTGAGACCTTGTCAAAAGCATGACAAGTCCCATGCATTCCTGAAATGGAGAGGTACATGTGGCAAAGAAAAGGGGGCGGAAACAACACCTCAGTGGTCACCCCTGGTTCTCAAATTCTGCTCGTTGTCAATGTGTCCCATTCCCTTCTTCCCCCTTATCTGAAATTAGGAGAGAATTTTGAAATAAATGGAAGAGATATTTTAAAAAATCACCACTTCCTTCTTGAGTCTGCTTTTCCCCATTGGATGGCCAACCCTGGCAATGCAAAAAAAGAAAACCGGAAAGATTGAGGAAACCTTCTCAGTAAGTGAAATAATCTCTCTGCACTGCGTTAATGACTCCATAGGGAATGTACTGGCGAATGGCACTTTGCACCCCTGCCTCTAGATGGAGAATGGCACGTTGCGTGATGAGCCTTACCTCACCGGCACTCGTATCGGAATGAGAAGCGAGATGAGGAGATTCCCGAGGCCAGGGAGGGGAATTTCTCATCCCACTTAGATCGCAGTTCAGGGGGTGTGGTTGGGACGAACTCCCCTCGTCCCACAATGGACATGCGGTTAGATTTCTTCGTACCGGTCCCAAGCGGGACCGTAAACAGTGATGAGATGGACGTGAAGTATCAGCCAAAGACAGTGAACATGGCACCTTCCAGATGTTTGGCCATGTTGGCTGTGACTGAAGAGATTTTTAGTCCCACAACAACTAGAGCATCATGCCACCCCCACCCTACTCCCAAAACTCTGGAGTTCACCATGCTCAAGAGACAGTATCCTACATATATATTCTTTCCATGATTTTAGTCCTTAGTGTTTGACGAGAGCAAAAGAAGTGTTGCAATACTTGACAAAGAATGTAGTGTGGGCTTCTGAATTCTCGTTTCATCTTACCACCTGCGGTGTTTTGTTTTGTTTTGTTTTGTTGCCTTCAATTTTCTTCTTATTACTCCAGCTTCCTGTGGTGTCGAAACAAAAACCCAGCGACAGTAAATTTTAATCAATAAAAAGAGATACTGTAGCTTCTAGTCTGCAGGTACCGTGGATGTAAGATGAGGAGAGAATCCTACAGGGAAACATTAATCTGTGCTCTGTTGAGGAAATATTTCATGCCACAAGCCAGAAAATTCAATCACTTAATCATGTGTCGAAAAAGTGTAGGGTGACAATCATAGTCCTTGGCAGTGTTCCCTAACAAGCAAATGGAGTGACAGCATTGCATTTCTAAGTTTGCTAAGGAAAATGTAACTAATTCAGAACAGAAACTTTTTAATTGAAAATGGCTCATTGGGCCAGTCTTCAGCTGTGCATCCTTGTGGAAGGCACCTGAAGACACCCAACCCACAGATGGCTAAATAAATAAATACGGTGGTATCTTGTATAAAGGAATTAATTAATTCCAAATGAAATTATGTTAAGCAAATTTTCCTTCATACGAATTTCCCATAGGAATGCATTGAAAACAGAGTAATCCCTAATCATGACCGTTTTTATGTTGTATGGATTCGCCCCGTAGGCGATTCTGCTAAGCAAATTTCCCTTATCTCTGGAATTTTTTATGTTGTATAGATTTTATGTTATACAAACCGTTTGTTATACAAGGGTCCATTGTAAATAAAAACCTGTGTCAATGTGGCATGCTAATGGAAAAGTTACTTTTGAAGAGCTATGAAAAAGTTTGTGCAAAGCTGCCATGGCTTTTGCAGGTGTGTTGCTTTAGGATAAGAATGGAGAGCTTGTTGCATAAAGCACTGTTTCCCAGTCTTGGTCCACAGATGCTCTTGGACAAAAACTACCAGAAGCCTTTGCCATTAGCTGTCCTGGCCAGAATTTCTGGGAGTTTTAGACCAATAACATCTGGAGTCCCGAATCTGAGAACCGCTGGAACTCAAGTAGGATCCTTTTATTAATGAATGGCAAAAATTTCTTACCCAAATATGCACTAATACTTGAAAACAGTATTTTTTTCACATTATTATAGATTTTGGGAGCTTTGGGCTTCCTTAATTAAGGTCGGGTATTGTTTATTTGTCTTCATTATAAGAGGGTTTTGTTTACATTATGGGCTTTCATTGATTTATAGACTCAGTTGATTTACCATTATTAGTGGATGATGAATGAAAACAGGTAAAAAAGAAAAAGGGAGAAATTTAAGCTTTTTAAAAAAATTACCTGCTGCTTTGTCTCCCTCTAAGGAATATTTACAGAAACGCTCCATTTACTTTTCATTCAAACACACACACACACACACACACACACACACACACACACACAGAGAGAGAGAGAGAGAGAGAGAGAGAGAGAGAGAACGAGACAGTAATAAAGCGGCTTATGAAGTCTCCCTGCTCTACAAATTTGGGAGGATAAAATTTCTGGCAATCCTGAGGATATCTGCATTTCTAAAATTGCCTTCCTCTTTATGATTGTATAGACTCACTGATCTGAATGGACAGGCTCAGGAGGCAGACTCTGAGAACAGACACACCTTGGTGTGTGAAAGGTTTGAAAAAAGAAAGGGGTCCTGTAGGTTGAATCAACACACCATAAAAGGAAGTAGAGAAGGTATCTGTACCTTTTGTCAAGGAAAGGATGGTCTCGTCCTTTGCTGGTTGTATGGAGTAGATAATTTCGGCACACAAAGCCCATTTTGCCAGCACAGCACAGTAATAAGGGGATAGTGTGTGTGTGTGTGTGTGTGTGTGTGTGTGTGTGTGTGTGTGTGTGTGTGTGTGTGTGTGTGTGTGTGTGTGTGTGTGTGTGTGTGTGTGTGTGTGTGTGTGGTGTCATTATAGTTGTGTCTGACCCTTTGTGACTCCGTGTCCATGGAGTTTTTCTTGGCAGGAATACTGGAGTGGCTTGCCAGTTCCTGCTCCAGGGGTGCCGACAGCACCTGGGATTTCCTGGTGGTCTCCCATCCAAGTACTAACCAGGGCCAACCCTGCTTAGCTTCCAAAATCAGGCGAGATCGGATGCGCTTAGGGCATCTAGGCAGTTCAAGGGGATATTACGCAAAGCTTAAAGGACAGGGAACCCAACAGCAGCACAAAAGAGGCTACTATCGTCCTTGCCAATTAAAAGTCCCTCTACTTTGACCCTGAGTGCTCTGACTCCATGACTGCACTTTCAACAGCAACAAACAAAAAGCAAATGATTAGACTTCACAGGACTTTGGAGACTAGCTGAGAACATATCCAGCCCTGCAAGGTCTGCTTTCTTTACCCAGTGTCTTGAGTGTTTCCAGGACATGTTTTTAATACTGCCTGCGCCGTTTGGGAACCTTCTGGCCACTGAACTGATATCAGGCCTCCAACTAATAGCAACATATAAAAAATAAAATAAGTTGATCTCTCCTTCTCCCACCAAGTATCCAGATATGTGTTGATGTAGTAACAGCTGCATGTGAGTACTGTGGCATTTGGAATATATTTTACATCCTAGGTTTTTTTTTAAAAAACACCAAACAAGTTTCTGGACCTGATGGTTAGAATCTGAGAAGACGTTGTGAGCACCAGCATGCCTTGGCATTTAGAATGTTTTACCAAAATGTGGGGAATCTCTTCACATGTCCCTCAGCCATGTACCTCTCTGGGCGACAATGATCTACTCCAGGCATGTCCAAACTTCAGCCTTCCAGATGTTTTGGACCATGCAGGAATGTAATTGTATATCTAATCCCTTTGTAGTGTAGGCCAGTTAAAATAACTGGAGGGGGGAGGGGGGAGAATGAAACGGGAAGGGGAGAAAAACCCAAAGGAAATCAAAGCTACAAGGAAGTAGCTACCCCTTTGCATGCAAATCAGCTACAATATTTCACAATCATTAACTGACAGATAGAGATGAGCTCCACAGAACATGTAATTATTATCCTACAATGTACAGAGGGAGGGAGGGAGGGAGGGAGGGAAGGAGCTGCAGTGGCTCACATTACAGTAGATGACAGCCCTGGAAAGACTCAGTTCTCATCCATCGTTCAGCCCATATCACACTTTTTGAGTGAAATCAGATATAAAATTCTGTGATGCAAGAGGGGGCAGATAGAAGAGGGGCCCATAAATGCCTAGCCATGAGTGATGGAACATGCCACATACTGCAAAAAAAGATTTCCTTAAACAGATCAGATTTTCTGTATTTAGGAATGGGATTTTCTGAAAAGAAAGGACTCTTAATCCTCTCAAGGACGCCACCTTCAGACCAAATTATGTGACCATGGGAGCTCCCAAACCACCAGAAGGGGGAGCAGCTTCCTCACATGGAGGTGAGGGGGCTGTTTCACCTCCAGCCAGTTTAAACTGCCTAGAGTGGCTTTGCTGCCAGATGGGCAGTATAAAAATACAAGGAAGGAAGGAAGGAAGGAAGGAAGGAAGAAAAGTATTGGCAGTCCCAGTAATACAGCCTGTTGGGGTGCAGGTGTCCTGCCGAATTGTAGGGCTAGGAGTCCTTAAATTCCAAATATCCTATCCTTAGTTATGATATATGAAGCATGTCAGAGGACTCAGAAATGCTTTTCTGTGAACCAGAAGTGACTTCCAGTTCACTTCTGGTTCACAGAAAAGGAAGGGTAAAGCCAACATTTTACATTCTGGAAGGTTCATAGAATCATAGAGTTGAAAGAGACCTCAAGGGCCATCTAGTCCAACCCCCTGCCATGCAGGAACCCCCATCACAGTGCTCCTGACATATGGCCATTCAGCCTCTGCTTAAAAACCTCCAAAGAAGGAGATTCCACCATCCACCATGGCAGCATATTCCACTGCCAAACAGCTCTAACTGTCTCATGAAGCTCTTCCTAATGTTTAAATTGAATCTCTTTTCCTGTAGTTTGAAACCGTTGCTCCGAGTCCCTAGTCTCTGAAGCCATGGAAAACAAACCTGTCCCTTCTTCAATGGGACATCCCTTCATACATTTAAACATAGCTATCATATCCCCTCTCAGTCTTCTTTTTGTAAGGCTAAATATCCCCAGCTCCCTAAGCCTCTCCTCATAAGACATTTCTTCCAGACCCTCAATCATCTTGGGTGCCCTCCTCTGGATGCATTCAAGATTGTCAACATCCTTTTTAAATTGAGGTGCACAGAACTGGACACAATACTGCAGGTGGGGTCTGACCAGAGCAAAATAGAGTGGTATTATCACTTCCCTTGATCTAGACACGATGCTTCTGTTGATGCAACCAAGAATCACATTGGCTTTTTTTAGCTGCCGCATCACACTGCTGACTCATGTTTAGTTTGTGGTCCACCAAGACTCCCAGATCCCTTTCACAGGTACTATTTTCCAGCCAGGTGTCTCCCATCCTATAAGGCCTGCATTTGCCACATTAGCTTTCTTCCTTTTCCAAATTTTTCAGTTTGGAAGTAGCAGGGCTTTGTTTGCAATGAGCCTCGTGGCGCAGTGGTTAAATGCCTGTACTGCAGGTAAAACTGTGCTCACGACCTGGGTTCAATCCCCGGTAGCAGGCTCAAGGTTCACTCAGCCTTCCATCCTTCCGAGGTCGGTAAAATGAGTACCCAGCTTGCTGGGGGGGCAATGTGTAGCCTGCACACTGTAATCAAAATTGTAAACCGCCCAGAGACTACTTGTAGTGGTATGGGGCGGTATATAAACAGAACACTTTGCTTTGCATGCTTGATGACTCAGGCGTGTAACACAGTAAGATTTGCATGCGACAAAAGCAAAAATGTTCTGTTTGTATACTGTCCCATGCGACTTCAAGTAGTCTCTGGGCAGTTTACAGTTTTTAATTACAGTATGCAGGCTACGCATTGCCTACCCCCACCCCAGCAAGCTGGAAAAATCAGCATTTGCCTTAATATGTGATCTGATTCTGGGAAACAGCCAGCAGCCCACTTCCTTCAGGGTTTTCTAAGCAGAAAAAACTTACAAGTGGTTTACCATTCCCTTCTCCTGGGGACCAGCTTGCCCAAGGCCACACAGGCTAGTTCTTCTGGGATGCACAGTGGGGAATTGAACTCCTAGCCTCTGGACTTGCAACCTGATTCCTTACTCGTTGAGGTATGCAGTTATCTTGGATAGGTTCGGTTTAATTATATTATATAGAATTGAATGGCAGCCATCAGTTGTGATCAAATGCTGAGAGCTACAAGTTTGAAATCGTATATACTGCGACTGCAAAATGCGGATGGTAGAATGTAAAATGCTGGCTAAAGATTAGATATAATATTTTGATATTATCTGAATAATTGGAGATATCTGCCATTAATGTTCATAGAAGAGAATTCTGAGAATTTATGGGGGAGTGGAATGATTAATGTAAGCTCTAGAGAGCAACTGACTCAATGTATCTCAGTTAGAGAAAATATCTTCAATACATTGACAAGTCAGAAAGTGTGACACCTGAACAACCTTGTAAGAACCCTGCATATCTTTCTAGATTTTGGGGGTGGGGTGAATGACAGCTGGCATTTACCACAGAGAAAGGTTAATTTCAGAACCTGAAATTCTGGAATTCCAGCAAAAATTCCAGGCAACATCAGTTTGCCTATTTCTATAAGCTTTATCTACAATGCTTCAATATTCCATATGCACAAAATATGTACAAATATCTTTCCAGGTTATTGAAGGTCTTGCAGCCAGATAACTTTCTCCACATAGGAGGGAGTACAAACTTGTCCCTCACCTCAGGCACCAAAATATCTGGTTCATGCTAAAATATCGAATAGGTGACAATTCTGTGATTGGGGGAGATTTCATCATTTTTTTATCTTATCTTTTGGTTCATCAGCTCAGCCAGTAAGGGGAAAAGAGCCACACATCGTTCTTACACCCCTCTCTTCCCTTGTGCGGTATTTCTTCTCTTCCATTCCATCACATTCCATCTGTCACTGAGGCCATGGCCTGATACAGAGCAGGGAGCAGTAGAAGGGTGCCTTTTGTATGTATTTACTTCTCCAGGTGGCTTTGTGAATGATCAGAATATAGTATGATTAAACCAGCAGAAGTGCCCGGCTTCCTAAGGGAGAGAAACCACTTACCATATTCCCCACATTCTCATTTTGCTCGCTCTGCACCCCTACCACCACCCTCACCCACAGGTTTGCTTAGGACAGTGGTTCTCAACCTGTGGGTTTCCAGATGTTCCTGGACTGCAACTCCCAGAAATCCCTTCCAGCACAGCGAGTGGTGGAGGCTTCTGGGAGTTGCAGTCTAGGAACATCTACGGACCCACAGGTTGAGGACCACTGGCTTAGGACCAGCCATGTGATGCATGGATCCCAGTTTCAACCACTCTGTACCTCTGGGATCCGCAGCCTGATACAGGTGCCTCTGCCTAATGGTAGGGCTGGCACTATCACAACAGTACTGTTCTTTTAATTCTACCACAGCTATCATCCACTCGTGCTGCACTGTTTCCTTCTGTATGTGAGTGGCTGGGAGAGTGAAACTTAGAAGGTAAGGGTAGAAGACAATGTGAGACTGTTACTGCCTTTGACAGTTTGTTGTCTTGGGATAGGCATTTGATTACCCACTGTGTTCCCTCAGGAGAAGAGGTTGGCGGGGCTGCAGAGTCCCCGTGTGCCCCCAAAAGAACAGAATGGTAAACTACTTCTGAGTTTGCCAAGAAAACCTTGGAAAAGGTTACCATACATTAGAATCTGCATGATAGCATATAATTATTATTAACTGCACTGCAGAGTTATATCCCTTAGATACTCTTTTAACTGTCATGTGTGCACAGTATGGGATATGCACTTTCCTCAGGATCTTGGAATACTCTGGTGGACAGAGCTAGTGCGCTCCTCTGTAATATGGCAGAAAATCCCAATGACTGCCCCTAACGACAAATCCCAGGATTCCATAAGATGGACTGATGGTTGTTAATAGAGATGGGCATGACCAGGAAAAATGACGTTTCGAGTTGTCGTTTGTCGGGACGGGTCTGTTTCGGGTTGTTTCCGTTTGTCGAGGAAATTTTCAAAAATTTGTCATTTCCGTTTGTCGTTTGTCATTTGTGTTGGGGTTGGGGTTGGGGTTGGGGTAAGTGGGCTCTGGGAGGCACCTCTCTGGGTGCCTCTCTGACGTCTGACCCACTAAGAAGGGAAGCAAGGGAAGCGTTTCGCGGAGCTGCCGCGTACCATACATTTACATTACATTATGTTAGGGTGGGGTGGCAGAGGCCTCTGACTCAGTAAGAAGGGAAGCATAGTAGCGTACTGCCGTACAGGTTAGGGAATGGGATAGGGGATAGTGGGCTCTGTGAGGCACCTCTCTGGGGGCTTCACTAAGAAGGGGAGCATACTAGCGTACTGACGTACAGGTTAGAGAATGGGTTAGGGGTAGGGGATAGTGGGCTGTGGGAGGCACCTCTCTGGGTGCCTGGGACCCACTAAGAAGGAAAGTGTACTTGCGTACGGATCTGGGTTAGGGTTGGGGTTAGGGTAAGGGCTAGGCTTAGGGTTACGGTTAAGGTTAGGGTGGGTTAGTGCGCTGCACCTCTGGGTGCCTCTGACCCACTAAGAAGGACAGCGTACTGGCGTATGGGTTAGGGTTGGGTTAGGGTTAGGGTTAGGGTTAGGGTTTGTGGGCTTTTAATGCCCTCTCTGGCACACCCAGAAGTCTCAGTCAAAACCTGGCCATGCGATTGGTGGAATGGGTCCAAAAATTTGCATGGTCCCATCCCATGGCCAGCCCATCATTGCGGATGCGCATGTGTAAAAAAATAAAAATAAAATAAAATAAAATAAAATCAATGGAGACGTTTTATTGCAAGAAAAACCCACTGCTGGTACTATAAAAATTCCGGCAGTTAAAATACCTAATTTTCAAATGTTTCTGTGGTGCTTTGGTGGGTTTTTGGACCATGATTTAAAAATAAATATTGTGGTCGCCATTTTGGATCCCCCCCACCGCATGGCAAATGGAGACGACGAGGATGCCCCCCCCAGCCTGGTACCAGCAGCCCAGGACAGGAGAGGGGGGAAGCCCAGGGACCCCCCCCCCCCAGAAACCACCCCTCTCTGGTAGGTGCCCTCACTGAGGCAGGCATATTTTCGCCTGCTTTTATGGCCGGGAATCGGGTTTTTTTTAATTTTTAAACCTTTTTTTCTGTGCTGTTTGCTTGGCATCGCGCAATTGCGCGATGCCATGAACGACAATGACAAATCAGACCCAATTTATCTTTATCGGGTCGGGTTCGAGCTAGAGCGGAGTAATTGTCGTTACCGTTCCTCGTTAGGTAATGGAAACGACGAACGGAAATGGAAACGAGGATTTTGCCGAGTCGTGCCCATGTCTAGTTGTTAAAATTGCATCAAATGACTGTAGTTGTGTACTGGAAATACAGTAATACCTTGGATAACAAATGCCCCTGATAACAATTTTTTCTCATAACGAACCGTAATTTCCAGGTATAGGGCTGCCTCGGATAATGAATTTTCCCTATGGGCTGCCTCAGATAACGAATCGCTATTTCTAGGCATAGGTCTGCCTCAGATAACGATTTTTTTCTATGGGCTGCCTCAGATAACGAATTTTCCTATGGGCACCCTTGGATAACAAATTTCCAGCATGCATCAGTAAAAAAGAGTTATCCTGGGCTGCATCATATCTGTACATTTAAAGTGCCCTTTATAAAGAGTTTTGAGAAAAAAAAACAACAACAACAACAACAACAACAACAACAACAACAACAACAGGTGTCTGTGTCATTTTCCTAGGCTTAGGAATGAATTAATTAGTATCCCATTCATTCTTATGGGAAACCACATTTCAGATAATGAATTTTTTCAGATAACAAATTGCCACGGAGAACAAATTAAATTTGTTATCCGAGATACCACTGTACAGCAAAATGAGAGACTCAAGGAAGAAGAAGTGATGGTTATTCAGATGAGCATACATGCTAGAGAACAGCAGAAACAGAACAAAGAAAACATGAGAGAGAGAGAGAGAGAGAGAGAGATTTTATTTCATTGCCTTCTTTTAAACTTGGTCACTGATGACGCTGGATTTCTCAGGGTACTCCAGTAGAATGAAAAGGAACCTGACACCTTGTGGGACCCTGGAAGGGTGATAAGGCATCAGGCTACAATTTCCTAAACCTGCAAGAGTAAACTAGGAAGCCCAGAAGAGGATGAAATCCAAACGGCAAAGGAGGCCAAAACATTGGATGAATGGACAACAAACATCAGGTTAGTTTAAAGATCAGTTAAATGTCAAGCCATACACACAGAACTGCCAATCCTTGACATGGGATGTGTTGGCATGGAGAATTAATTATAATGACATGTTGTTGAGTTAATTCCAATATAAGGTGTGCCTTCTCCAAGTTTTCTAGGCATAGAGTACTCAAAAACAGTTTACCACCCCCTTCTTCTTGGGGCTCACTAGAAAAAGGCAGCTTGCCCAAGGCTACACAGGGTGGGTCTTTTTCTAGGAGGCACAGTGAATGATCCAACTCCCAACCTAAAAGCTATCCAGCTAGCATGACATTCATTACCCCAGATAAATAAGCAGCTAACTGCCCCACAGTGCATAAATGTGTAGCCACAGATTTAGAATGCTCTGGATGCTTCCTTATATGATGAACTGATGATGGTGAAGGAAAAAGAGCCATGGAGAATTGTAATTACGAAGGAACTGGAACATGTCCTAGGAGAAGACTGAAGGACTATAGGATTTTTAATTTGAGGCTGGGGAAAAGAGGATCAAGGGCTAAGCACAACTGTGTTAAAGGAATTATCACATGGGTAATTTACAGCAGACTTTAATGGGATCAGGACTGTGACACTGATGATAGTGAGGGTTTTCAACCTTCACCCATTCATAATTATTTGATGAAGGCAATGCCTCTGTAGGTGTTATTTGCTGCGGGAAGAAAACAAATGTGTACTGAAGCAACAGTAGTAGTAGCCGTTGTTGGGGGGTTAGTAATGTGTGCGGGCATGGTTTTTGTTAGGAGTAGAACACAATAGATCAGCTACCCATTTCCGAGCCCCCATCAAAATCAGAAGGTTTTACCAATATTAAATTATGATATTTGTTTTGGTTGCACGTTGCGTTTTAACTTCCTTGTTATTGTTTCCTGCTGAACATGTTTGTAGCCTTGGTCTATTAGAAATGATTCATTCAGTATGGCTGGAACGCATGTAGCACGGTGTCTGATAAGTACTGTTTCTTTTTTCTTTGTTAAATAAATACAAAAGAATAAAATTTTGAACACAAGAAATGGTTCATTTACAGCCAAAACGGAATCTGGGGTTTGGGTGGAGGGATGAGGTTGGAAAGGGAGATAGTCCAGAGTTCTGCCTTGTTCTAGTCAGTTCTGGTTCTCAACCTGTGGGTCCCCAGATGTGGCTAGACTGCAACTCCCAGAAGCCCCCTCCAGCACAGCGAGTGGTGGAGGCTTCTGGGAATTGCAGTCCAGGAACATCTGGGGACTCACAGGTTGAGAACCACTGTGTTAGACAGAGAGTGTTACTTCACATCCTCCTATCACCCCTTTTCTGTCCCGCTTGGGACCGGTACGAAAAAAGCTTACTCCATGTCCATTGTGTGATGAGGGAATCTCATCCCGACCATGCCCCCGGAACTGGGATTTAAGCGGGATGAGCGATTCCCCTCCCTGGCCTTGGAAATCTGCTCATCTCGCTTCACGTTCCGAGACGAGAGCCCGTGAAGTAAACCTTGTCATGGAACGAGTGCCGATTGTAGCTCATTGCCATCTAGTGGCAGGAGTGCGAAGTGACATTCGCCAGTAAATTTCCTATGGAGTTAGCAATGCAGTGCAGAGATTTTAAAAGACAAATGCCTCGAAGTTTGCTCCGTAACGCATTGAAGGCAAGGCTGCGGAGAATCGAAACATCAAAAAATGGAAGGTCGGACCTGGAAAAAAAAGAGAACGAAGGCAGAGAATTTCACATCTTATCACGAAACAAGGACGTGCGGTAAATCGTCCCATTATCAATCACGCCCGTGGGTAAACGGAAACAGGGACAGTACCGGGACAAGACCCTGTGACCGTGAGCGACGTGATCACAAAACTAACATCAACTCGGAATGAGGAAGGACGTGAACCGTCCTTGATGGGAAGGAGAGAGGATTTATTAACAGAAAGAGGGTGGAGGGAGAAATGAAGGGGAAACCAATTGGCTGGGAACTAGTTAAAAAGAAACTGCAGAGTAGAAAGCATGGCAAAGGCATGGGAATCTGCCCAGATAACATGATACAGGAAAATTCTCGAAATTTCACATGTGAAAGAGCTGCTCAGAAACATTTGTTTAGCCTGGGAAAAGAGGCTGTAACAACAACAAAACTATTTTGTGTAGCCAGGTCATTTTGATTGACCAAAAAAGGGACTTTTGTATCAGACAGCACCTGACTCACCTTTTATTCCATTGGATCCTGCCCAAGAAGGAATGAAACGGAAACTGTTTGTTGTACAAGTTACTCAGCACTGGATCCAGACTGAGGAGAATAGAGCCCATATTGTGTATCACTGCTTATCCATTCATCTGGCTAAAATATTTCAAGCTAGTCCCTGTCTGTCAGCCAGGGGTGCCTGGCAGGAGTTGCCCTTGAGAACTGAGTGTGGACAATCCCATTTCTTCTGGTGGATGTGTTGCGTGCTAATGATTTCATGATTCTGGTGCATTCAGTGACTGTGATTAAGCAACTAGCAGATGGTACATAGTCTGCATTCCTGAAAGTAGAACAAAGGAGAATGTAAATATTGGAATGCTTTTGCACATTTTAAAACATCTAATAAGCTTTTCTTACTGATCCCTCCAAATCCATACCTTAATTTCCATTTTGTCAATGACTGTTTAATGATACATCCTAAAAGGTTGGAAGACAAATTATATGGGAAGGGCTTGTTGCAGGCAAAGGATACCCCCCCCTTTCTCAAAAGAAAACGAAAACAAAGGATATTGAATTTGATTGGAAGAATCTGGGATACATTTGAGGGCGAAATTGAGTCCATATGTTTCTTTACTTGCCACAGTAATTTTACACAGGCATATGTGTTTGCAGAGCATAATAATTTCAGTAACTGGGAATGAGGAGATTTAAGAAGGGATCATTCTGTAATTGAACACTATTGCTCCCTCTGAGGCACAGAGGGAAAAGGGCCACAGTTTATAATGCTATTTACCAAGTGGGCCCCGATATCTGACAAGGGAATATCCTCTAGAGATGTTGCCTCCCTCCCACCCCCTCTCTCTCGCAGCTCACAACCATCCAAGGGCACTCTCAATGTCCAAAGAGATTAGGAAGAGTACAGGAGTGGGTGTTGCGGGGGACATGCCAGCTGACTGCAGAATAGTGGCTAGTGATGCCCTCCATTATATCTAAGGTCATGTGCAGAGCACATAGAAAGCCAGACAAATTATTTTGTGACAGGGAGATGCTGGGGTGACTTCGGCAGGGAACCAACCAAGCACCACCTACTCCTTTCCCTGATACTGTATTAAGAACACAGTAGAAACAAGACAAAATAATTAGGCAGACCAGACAGGTGGAGTGATCCATAGCTGGGTGACTGTGGACTGGCAAGCTATGACCAGTTCAGCTTCCTGGTTATTACAAAGGCTTTCAGGAGGGATGCCAGTGTAACAGTTAAGTGATAAGTAAAGCAGGTTAGAACATGCTAAGGGGACAGCTATATATAGTTTGCTCCAGCTAGGGAAGGTTGGAAAGGGTTCCCATTGCATTGCATTAGAAATTTGCACTGCAAAGCACATTTATACATCATATCATCGATGTCATGTCATCAGCATTGTGGCAGCCACGAGCAGAGAGATAAAGGATGAGTCTCATCCCCTACTTTTCAAGCCCATTGTTTTTATCGAAGTTATAACATGCTGACTTTCTCAGACAAGTAGTTTGTGCTACAGGATGTAACAGATGGGGGAGTACTGTCTTCAAAATTTAGAGCCTTTTCACACGACCCCTAAACTCCGCGGCAAATGGCTCCCAGCTCCGGATCTTAAAATTATTTCCCCACCAGCTCCGGAGTTTACAGATAATTAAGTGCGACCACGCCCACCTAAGCGCGTCCCAGCGCACTTTTCATGTACCTGCTCTCGGAGGGTGAAAATCCCCAGATCCGGATGTAATCTGGTGAGTGCCGGGCTCTCCTCACTTCTGTTTGGTTTTTTTGCCTTCCGCCCCTTTAAGAGAAGGAATCAGGACAACGACGGGCGGCTTTGGAGGTGAGCCTGCATTTTTTCCTCTCTTTTTCTCTCCCTCCCCTCACGCAGACAGGAGCAAGGAAGTGTGGAGGGGTGGGGACGCAGGAAGAGCAACGAACCCCCAAGATCTCTGGTCTGAATTTAAATGGCCAGCGGATCTTAGGGGTCATGTGAAAAGGCCCTTAGAGGAAAGATGGAATTGGGTGCCCACTACCCACACTGAATTACGGGCTGCCCACATATGTGTTAGACAGTATGGAATCTGGCATCATCAACAAAATACCAGCTTCAAAGAGGATAAAGACACTTATCTTAGATTTGTGCGACGTGGGAGAGAGAGAGAGAGACAGACAGACAGACAGACAGACAGACAGAGGATTGCTGTCATGGAAGTCATGGAAGTCTTCTAAATCACAGGTCTGGAACACCAACAGAGTTCACTTTCTAACAGTGGGGCTGTTACCAAGGAAACATACAATTTGGGCTTTGTTTCTCAGATCCTATCTGTGAATAAGACAAGACAACAGTATAAGGACTGAACGAATGGGCTACAGGCTCATGGCATGGAATGGGCTTCCTGTTGAATGGAGTAGGGGAACTATTTGATTTGTTCCCTGAGCAGCACGGCCAATTGTTTTTTGATGAAAAAGAGACTACAGATTTCTCTTATCCTGGATTTTTCCACTAACAAATGAGTAAAAAGATAGGTAGAAGATTGTGGTGTTGAGTTGACCATGCCTTAGCCAAGCTAGAAGCCTGAAGGAGACAGTGGTGATCCTTCAGGAGCTCAATGTCACCATACATTAAGTCCACATGCTCCTGCAGCGTCCTTGTGTTCAGGTACTGGCTGTTATGTTTGACCACAGTGGAGAGTAAAGCCACTGGGTTTCCATCACCCAAGCACCCAGTTCTCAACATCTCTTCTTCGCCCGAAAGGGAAAAATAAACAATTTGGTGAGAGCGAGCACCATACATGCCCACCTGGCTCAGCACCCTCGTCTTCTCCTTGAGCTTCCTGGCAGAAGAACTGAAGCTTCTGCTGGTGATTGAAAACCTGAGGCCAGCCTTCTTCAGAATCCGGTCCAATCCCCGGCAGATGGCATGGAGAGACGTGGCCACGAAATCTGAGCCGTCCGTTTTCTTCACTGTGATATAGAAATCCTCAAGGAGCTCATTCAGCCTCCCGGCTAGAATCTGGGTCACAAGAAATGAAACCACTGTGTTAATTCTCGCAGGGGGAACCCAGACACATTTTTAGCGGGGGGGGGGGGGGAGGAAGCTGATCTAAAATGAGATTTCCTGAGATGTATTACTTTTGAGAGCCAGACCAACCTATCTCAAGAAAATAGCAGGTTGAACCATATACTATCTTTGCTTGATGGGCTGTTCTTCGTTCATTCCTCAGCAAATGAGGTAAAGGAGAGGGTGAAGGACAGTCTCATAAGAACCCGTACGAATGTTGTTGTTGTTGCTGCTGCTGCTGCTCCTCCTCCTCACCATCATCATCATCACCATCATCATCATCATCATCAAGCCAATTCTGACTTATGGTGCCCCTTTCTGGGTTTTTCTAGGTAGTGAGTAGTTTAGGGTTAGGGTTAGGGTTAGGGTTAGGCTACAGGACCCCCCCCCCATAAGAGACACAGTAAGGAATTGAACTCTCAACCTCTGGCTCCACCGCCAGATACCTTACCCACTGAGCTATCCAGTCAGCTCAGCTCATATTTAGGGGCTACCAAATAGAATTGCAATCCAGGGAAAGAAGCGAAGTGCTGAAAATTCCTCCAGTCACCACATCTGAACCGGATTTTAATGCGAGTCAGACTGCCAGTGATCCCTTCTTAGAGTATCTCCTTCTCTGCCCACCCCCACCCCCCACCCCTGTTCATGTAAGGTCGTTCATTGGCATATGTCACATTGAACAATTTGCTCTGCACAACAGATTCTCTGCTTTTAGTTTGCTGGAAGCCAAGGGTACGCTTGAGCTTAAATTATAATGACATGAAATTCAATTCTTTTTTTAAAAAGTAAAACAAAACCCATCCATTTAATGAATGTGGGACATTGTGCTTCTGAATCCACAACCCAAAATGCCAGGAAATGGCCTTATATTGCACAATATTATGCCTGCACTGCCATCAGGAAAAAAAAAGATGCCAAGCTTTACTTTAAAAAGGGCAGCCTGAATTTTGGCAGCACCAATGGCAGCAATGAAAGTGGTCAGATAGTCTACAGAATACCCTCTTGTGCTCAGTACCATTTGCCAAATAAATAAATAATAAATAAATAAATAAATAAATAAATAAATAAATAAATAGCCTTACAATTGCTTTGTGTTTAGGTAAAAAGCGGTTGATTGGTGAAAAAAAGGAGTCAAGTTCTAGGATTTTCTCTTGCTTGGTGCTTCTTTCTGAATTGTAGTGAGCACAAGAGGGTATCCTGTAGACCATCTTAACTGCTGCCATTGGTGGTATCAACAGTCAGGTTGCCCCTTTGCTATGTACAGCTTGGCATCCTTTTTCCTGTTGGTAATGAGGGCATAATTTCGTGAAGAAATATTAGGGCATTTCCTAATGTTTTGCATGGTGGATTCAGAAGCACCATATCCCACATTCAAAAACTAAAGGTTTGTTAGATTTGTTTTATTTTTTTAAGAATTGACTCTGTCTCTCTGCATACCTGTATCAGCTACAGAGTAGATGAAAAACTATCAGGCTCTTAGCAGTGTGGGAGGGGGATTTATTCCTTTCACCTTTACCACCATGACCACAAGCACGATCAACAATAAATGTGGCCCTTCAGGCTTGTGTTGACTTGTGAAGGAAATGCCTCAGGAGCTTCAATGAAAGATTCTTCACTAGTCCTCTGCACCACCCCCACTACAAATGCCATTTTCTAGGAGGGATCTTTTTTTTTAGGTCTGTAATGGGAGAAGAAGGTTTAAATTCTGACTCTACACCTGCCTGCAATCCAGTGAGGATCAGTTCCTGTTCTCCAATTGATACTAGCTGTCTTTTAAGCCAACATACGCATTAAATTCAGATTTGAAAACCCTGCATAAGCCTTCCCTCTTTCTTCTTGCACCTGAGCAGCGGAAACTTCCCATCCTGCCATTCTAGTCAGACCTACTTACCTTCTCTATAAAACTCATAATTAAAAGAAAAACTATAAGCTGGTTATAATGAGGTGCTGGCAAAAACAGGAGGCAGGCATGAATAATATTGCCTTTGATGCTGAGAGACGGGAAAGTTGCAAAGAACCTTTTCTTTTGCATCCTCTCATCACAAGATTTAATTCCAGCTATCTTATTTCACATCTGTGCATCAGACTTTATTAAGCTACATGGAAACACAGGCCCATAGCCAGAAATACGACAATAAAAGGGAGGAAAGATAGACTGAGAGTGAGGCAAATGGGTTCACATTATAAATACAAGGAGCCGAATGTGTAGAAAGTTATTTAGTTTTAGCAGAATCAGATTTAATACAATACAAAAAAAGAGCACTGAGTGTCAGTTGTTTATCCTAGTATCTTGGACAGAATAGGGAAGATCAGGAACAGCCTTACTACTCACATTACAGTGGTGTTCTGGTGAAAAGTTTCACGTTTCCCCTGAAATACATGTAAGTGAAAGAGGCAGGAGGGTCGGTGTCGGCGCATCCCCAAGAATTAAAAACAGCATTTAGTAAAGAACTTGAGAAGACAATAGCTTAAAATCCATTGTTTGTAGTAGTCCAGGTATGTCCAAACTTCGGCCCTCCTGATGTTTTGGACCACAACTCCCAGAATTCCAAGCCTGTATTTCCAATGGCAAAGGACTGTGGGAATTGTGGTCCAAAACATCTGGACGGCCGATGTTTGGACATGCCTGTAGTAGTCAATCACACTAGAGTAGACCCACGGGATGAACTGGGACTTTGTGAGTGAATAAATAAATGAATGGATGGATGATTGATGATTGATTGATTGAATGAATGAATGAATGAATGAATGAATAAATAAATAAATAAATAATTTCCCATTGTCACAGTGCTATTCTATATAAACAAGATACATTAGTGGTATTATGGATACCATGCTAGGTAGATGCATTGCTGTTTCACTATATGTCACTTACTTTATTTAACAACAACAAGTAACATTACCATAACCGGCTGAATGACAGCCATGGGAAAAGGTGGGGAAATCCCCACCAAATCCAACAACAGATGGCAGCCTCTCTCCATCCCCAACTTATTTTTGGCTTAGTAACTGCTTGTGGTGGTGGTGGGGAGATGTTGGAAAGGAAATAATGTGTATTCCTGCATGGCACGAAAGGGTGGTCATGACTGTAACAACGCAACACACACACACACACACACACACATAGTGGTGGACTTAATGGCCTTATAGGCCCCTTTCAACTTTACTATTAGAGAACCACTCTGAAAAATAGTTTGAAATCAGCTTTCCTTGGCGACACACATATCTGCTCCTGAAGAATTAAGTGCCTATCTTTGGGTTACCTCCTCAGACTTTTAGAGCCTGCCAATGGAGCCATCCTCTCTTCCTCATATCAGTCAATCCAATGCACCTCTACAAGGCAGTACAGCCTCAGCAGAGTCTTGGCTGAGGAGAAAAGTGGCGGGAAAAGTGCCCTTCTCCCCAACATTCACCCCAACAATCTCCTCTCCTGCCAGTACTGCTGGTAACACTGCCACAAGCTTGCCACTGCCTCCTTACTTGTGAGTAAAGTGGGTAAATCTTACATGCAAATAAAGCAGCGATCCAACGAGCTGTCCTGTTCAAGAGAGAAAAACATTTCCAGTGTGAATAGAACATTTGCTCCAGTGCAAGATAAGAGAGACTGCGCTGAAGGCAAGAACCTCTTAAGCTTGAATCAGACTGCTCCAAATACCCACACCTGGGCAGGCCCTTACTATGCTAAACAAGGTCATCATCAAAGTACTGTATGCCCATTTGAATCAATTGACCATATGGTGGAACTGACTTGCCAACTAATCCTGTTGATTCAGTGGTGCCAACTTTAGTGTGTAGGAGCCTCATGACACAGTGGTTAAATGCCTATATTGCAGCTAAAGTTGTGCTCACGACCTGGGGTTCAATCACAGATAGCTGGCTCAAGGTTCACTCAGCCTTGCATCCTTCTGAGATCAGTAAAATGAGTACCCAGCCTGCTGCCGGGGGGGGGGGGCTATGTGTAGCCTGCATACTGTAATTAAACTATAAACCGCTCAGAGACTAGTTGAAGTGGTATGGGGCGGTATATAAGCAGAACACTTTGCTTTACTTGACTAAGCAACAGGTTTTGGACTGTTCTCTCAGTAAACCCTTGCTATTCCCACAGCCACAGAAGAACAGGGCTGGATCAAGCCAAAGTCCTGCCCAGTTATTGTGTTGCCACAGCAGCCAACTTCATGCTTATTGGCAGTCCACAAACAGGAACAGCACCCTCCTCCTTAGGCCCCTCAGCAAATGCTACTAAGGTGGTTACTTCACTGAATTTGTCTAGTGTCCTTTTTCCTTTTTTGGGTGTGTGTGTGTGTGTGTTTAAAAATTCTTTGTCGATATTTCGCTTCTGAAAAGTAAAAAAACAGACAGTTTTCTGAGAGAAACGAATGTTTTGTTGAGTGACAGTCGTTACTACACAGTGTCTTGACTTGGAACAGAAAGCGGGGACAAAGAGTGACAAGGGAAAACCCTAACCCCAGCACCAGGTACAGTATGATCTTGCTTAGCTTCCGTTCTGGGAGCGTGGTTGAGACCGATTTCAGTAGTTGCGCGACTGATGTGAAGTAACATTTTTTTTGTACCGCTCCTAAGCACAACACGAATACGAATACGAAATCTTTAATACGGCCATAGGCCAACATCCAAATACTATATACAAGAGCAAGTTAAAACATACTACATTTCTAAAAGAATTGGGTGCAAAGTTAAAATGGCCTAACAGAAAAAATAAACACCTTTCACTCACATCTTAATTTGAAGGGGAGCAAGAAGGGAAAAGAGAGGAGAGGAGAGGAAGAATCCCACTGATAGTTAAGGTTCTATCCTTATTTTGTTAAAACCTTTCCCTCCCGTATTTTAATAGCAGCAACTAAAAATTTTGCCACATTATGCAAAGTGGCTGAATTTTGTCTAGATAGAAGTAATAGAGTATAAAATGCCTCAGAACGCCCAGGGAATAATTTTAATTGGGATTCAATGAGTCTTCTTCGGATATCAGAGTAAAACTGGCAAGACAGGAGAACATGGGTTACAGTTTCTATTGCACCTGAATTACAGGGGCATTTGCGTTGAGAGTATGGAGTTTTCTTAAACTTCCCTTCCAATACTGCAGATGGTAATACATTTAAGCGAGCAAGGGTATAGGCTCTGCGATGTTTTTTAATTGGTAGCATGAAGAGGTAAGTGGCTGGTTTAAAGGGCAATAGTGCTTTATCCAAAGAGATGTTATTTGAAGTTGCCCCCAGGTCATGCTGCCTCTCAACCTCCATAATACGTTGTTTAAGCATTTGGTTTGCTGCATCATAGCCCATTTGGATTACACAGTCCTCTGAGAATCCATACATTCTGAGTTTGGCAGACAGTGCTTTCATCCAACTTGATAGATGGTTGTCCTGTAGGATTAGCGTGGTTAGGCCTCTTGGAAAGAAGGATAACTTCAACCAAAATCTAAAAATGGTTATCCAAAACCTTGCTTCTACTTTCGGGAGCCCAACCTCCAGCCGCAAAGCTGCATTGGTAACGCAACGTGGTGCCTGGAGGAGTGCTCTCAGAAATCTTGACTGGACCCTTTCAATAGGAGTAAAAGAAGGATAGGGACCTAACTGTGCACCGTAAAGGAGTTGGCTGATGGATTTGGCTTGGAATACCTTCAAGGCTGCAGGGATATACTGCCCACCCTTGGTGTAGAAAATTTTAGGATTGCAGAGGCCGATCTCTGTCCTGATTGGGCAACATGGTTAGCATGCGCCCTAAGAGAGCCATTTGCTTGGAAAACTGTGCCTAGATATCTGAAGACTTTAGTTTGTTCAATTTTGTGGCCATTTACTACCCATTTGTAGAGTTTTGGTCTTTTTGCAAATACCATAATCTTGGTTTTCTCAAAGTTAATTTGAAGATTATTCTCTTTAGTGTAGTGTGTCAGGGCATGCAATGCCCTCTTCAGACCAATAGGTGTCTGTGACAGTATCACCGCATCATCAGCATACAGCAACACCGAAAGGTTTCTGTTTGCTAGCTTCGGGGGATGGAAGTCAGCCTGACTAAGGGCTGCAACCATTGAGTTAATATAAAAATTAAATAATAGTGGTGCCAATATACATCCCTGCTTAACTCCGCTATGTGTGGGTACTTTGTCAGATAGGTGACCTTTCTGGTTGCATCTTATTTTCATATTGGTATTTTCATGAAGTTTATAGATGAGCAGTAAGAGGCGCCGATCAATTGTAGAGGCCTCTAATTTGCACCACAGTTTATTTCTTGAGATGGAGTCAAAGGCGGATTTAAGATCGATGAATGCTCCGAATAAAGATCCTTTAGTTTTAATAGTATATTTTTCAACTAGATGATGTAGAATCAGGGCTTGGTCCATGGTAGATTTTCCGGTTCTGAAGCCAGCTTGTTCCTCAGCCAGGATATTTTCCGATTCCAGCCAGCTAAGTAGTTTCCAGTAGAGATGTCTTGCATATAGTTTGCTGGCAATAGTTAGTAAACTGATTGGGCGATAATTTGCAGGATTATCCTTTTTGCCCTTCTTGTAAATTGGAATAATAATAGCTGTACTCCAGTCTGAAGGGATGTGGGCATTCTGGTCTATATACGTAAGAGGTTTGCCAGAATTGGGGCCCACCAATTTATGTTTCTTTTTATGAGCTCAGGAGGAATGCCATCACACCCTGGGGCTTTCCCTGATTTGAGCTGGGATGCCAGATCAGTTATTTCAGCTACTGAAACTGGAGGCCAAGCTGGTAGGTTTACTTTGATATGCTCTATATGGAAGGCAGACGGTTCCTTATTTGCATATAGTTTGTAAAATAGGCCTCCCACACCAACTGGAATGTGACATTCTAATTGTGTTGCACAGTTAGACATAGCTGATGAAGTAATTCGCCAAAAAGCACTGTCATCTTTTTTGCTCACTGCCTTAAAAAGTTGTTCCCAAGCCTCATGTTGAGCATTGTTCTTTTTATCCCTTATTAATTTTTTGTACTATTTTTTAAGTTGAAGTAAATCTGCCAGTTCTATTGATGCTGGGTTTGCATTGCGTAGTTTAAAATTGGCAATGAGTTTTTTTTTTAGCATCCCAGCACTCTCGATCGAACCACTTTTTGGATCTAAAGGACCCAGTCCGCACTTTCTTTAATGTATATTCTCTGAGTGAGTTGATTAATTCCTTTGTTAATAGTTCGTATTGCTCAATGGTTTCATTCCCCGGACCTGTTGTTATAAGGGTAGTGCGGATCATATGAAAATAATCGTTGTTGAGTAGCTCCATACAAAGCTTGTCTGTCATTTCTGTCCATTTAATTCTAGTGCAGGTGGGTATTAGTTTAGGATTTGATTGTAAAACATCTTCAATATGAAGACATTGCACTGGTGATTTCAAAAATAAATTTAATGGTAAATGGTCACTATCTGGTTTGCAGTCAATCTCCAATTTTCGGATGGAGTTCCGTAAGCTATGGGTAACTATAAGGTAGTCAATAGTACTCATCTTGGCTCCTGACCAAAAAGTGAACTCTCCCGGTATATCTCCAGTAGTACTTCCATTTAGTATGTGTAGATTTAATTGATGCATAGTCTGGGCTAGCAAGAGGCCTGCATAGTTGCTAACAAGATCTTTTGAACTACGCTCAATTGCTGTGTCAAATTGCAATCTAACAGGGGGACATAGATGGTAAGAGGCATAAAGTGCAGCCTCATTAGCTCCAAGCCTAGCATTGAAGTCACCTCCAATGATCATATGAGCGTTGGGATAAGTTGCCAAAAGTTTCTCAATGTAGACTTCCAGATCCTGCCAGATTAGATCTATTTGGGCCTGCAGTCTTTGTGGAGGTATATATATATTTACAAGCAGTAATGAATGTTGTTTAGTTGACATCAGAATGCCTATTGCGAGCTGGTCATGAGTGGGAAGCTTACTTATTGATATACGGAGTTTAGTGGAGGTAAGTATAAGTAAACCACCCTTTGGTCTGCCCTTCTTATTATCAGATATGGCACATAGCTGATGAGCAACATAACCATTTAGTTCTATTGTATCTACTGACCATGTCTCCTGCAGCATTATTATATCAAATGTATTTAGATATTTGATGAAGGAAACATCTCTGTATTTGGATTTCCATCCTGCAATATTCCAGGAGAGCAAGGAAATATCTTCCTGTCGATCTTTATTTCATGCTGTCAGTTCCTGAAATATTATGGATTCTTGTTTACCATATGCGCCTCTTTTGCTGTTGGGCATATCAACTGGTGAGACTGTCTCCACAGTTATTGTACAGAGAGTAGGATCATCAGAGGGGACCATCAAGTTAGGTTTTGGGGCACCTTTGATTATTTCAATAGTTGGTTCCAGAGGTGGTTGGATTTCAATCTCTTCTTGCATCTTTTTGGGTGATCTATGTATCATAGGCTGGTTTTCTTCAACCTCAATCTTGATGGAAGTGGCCTATTTTATATTTTTTAGCCTGATTGCCAGCCATTCTATGCGATTGATCAAGGAAACCTGATCACATGTTAGCAAGCTGCCAAAGCTTGAGAGTAGATTGGTTTCTACCTCTTCCTCTGGCCAACTAAAGTCTGTAAAAAAGGTATCTAGTGCATTATTCTTGCCCTAAGCACAACACTAACAGAGACAAAACGGACGTGAAGCAATTGCCTAAGAGGCATTGTCATAGGTAACAGCAATCCTGCTCCCTCCACTTGTGATGGACGGGGCCCTGAAGAGAGAGAGAGAGAGTGCATTCCAGAGCTCACCTTTCCATGCGGAGCTGAGAAGCCTTTGTGAAATATATCAAATGGCAAGATTGAACAACAGCAACGACAATGGCTTGACCTGTAAGATTATGTGACATGCTTGGGATTCAATTGCTATTTCTAGGAAACCTGACATGCTATGCAATTAAAAGTAAAAACAACCAACAGGACCCACTTTTTTTATTCCACTCGTTTGTGAAAAAACACTACTGTTTCATCTCCACCCCACTTGGAGTACTGTGTCCAGTTCTGTGCGCCTCAATTTAAAAAGGATGTTGACAACCTCAAGCGGGTGCAGAGGAGGGCTACCAGGATGGTTGAGGGTCTGGAGGAAATGTCTTATGAGGAATGGCTTAGGGAACTGGGAATGTTTAGCCTCTCTAAAAGAAGACTGAGAGGGGATATGATAGCTATATTTAAATATTTGAAAGGATGTCATATTGAAGAGGGAACAGGTTTGTTTTCCATGGCTTCAGAGACTAGGACTCGGGGCAATGGTTTCAAACTACAGGAAAAGAGATTCCATTTGAACATTAGGAAGAACTTCATGACAGAGCTATTCGGCAGTGAAATATGCTGCCGCGGAGGGTGGTTGAGTCTCCTTCTTTGGAGGTTTTTAAGCAGAGGCTGGTTGGCCATCTGTCGGAAATATTGTGATGGGGGTTCCTGCATGGCAGGGGGTTGGACTAGATGGCCCTTGAGGTCTCTTCCAACTCTATGATTCTATGATTCTAAGTTTCCTGATACGCTAGAACAGTGTCTGGAGGAGCTTTTTTTTTCAGAGGGGCTAATTGAAAGCTTCTTCCTGGAGGCTTTCACCCACAGACATCCCTAGCAAATGGGGAGTGTTATCTTTCACCCAGGCCTCAATGCAAAGCAAAGAATCAACCAGGTTTTCAGGAAAGAGAGGGAGGACCAAGAAGTCAAAAGTAGGGGAGGGGAGCCCTACACAAAATGAGATGAGGAGAAGGCCGTATGGGTGGAAAAACTACTGATACCCTCAGTCCAGAAGCAGGTACTTGAAGGAGAAGATACACCCCATTGGGAATAACCTTCAGTTCTACCTATGCAGGTATTGCCAAACCCGTTGAAAAGGTCCATTCTCTCACTTTCAGCAGAGTGTTCAATGGAGGGGTGGCTTCTCGGTCCAGATAGCCTCTCCACAATAAAGCAGAGCTCCAATTCGCTTAGATAACTACAAAACAGCTAAGAACATCTTAAGTTTGGGCCTCACACAGGCAGTTTCTCTAAAAAAGAGAACTTTTTAACATTTCTGGTAGAGGCAGTAATTGGGTACATTTTGACTAGTCACCGGACCCATTTTACCAGGGGCTTTTTAGTCACTGTTCATTTGGGATTAGGATGGGGAGTTTGAGAAGGAATGTATGTTTCTCTGATGCTTTCTTATATCCAATTGAGAGAGTGCTTACTTACGGGTTATGTGTGTGGTTTGGAAGTTGTACCCACCGGGATAGGACAGTGTTGCACAGTTTCATAGGAATTGCAGAGAGTATTGTGGGCTGTTCACTCCCCACCCTAGAACAAATTTATACTACCAGGTGCATTAGATATATTAAGAGATCCATCACATCCTGGTCATCACCTCTTCGAGTTGTTGCCATTGGGACAGAGATATAGAGTACTTAGGGCAAGAACAAACCATCTCAAAAATAGCTTCTTTTTTAGAGCAATATTGGCCTTAAACGGAAATTCTGGACTTTGAAGTCAGCTTATTTTATATATCATATTTTAGTCATTTTATATGTCATATTATTATGTGTTGTACCTGTTTTTAAATCTATGTGAAATGTTTTAAATGAGTTGAATATAGCAACCACGAAATTTCGTTGTGTCTGCAAGGGGGCAATGACAATAAAGATTCCTATTCCTATGCCTATCCTAAAATGGAGAGCGAGCGAGGCATTTTAGGAGTTTATCTGGTGTTGATGTCTCGGTTAACTGGATTCAACCTGGTTTTAACAGTTCATATTTTCAACTTCTTAGTTCCTGATTCAGTTCAGTTCTTTCCTTATTCCTTCCCTTCCTCCCAAAATTAGTCTTTTCTTCTTTTTTGATTTCCCGCAGGTGCAGGCTCTGCTCTTCAGATCCTAAAAGGCCAGTTTGCCAGATCAACTGTGTTTTTGGGACAGAGGCTGATGGATTGCATGTCCTTATTGACAATGTTTTGCCAAGTTTGGTTGCCCATCTGGCTGCCAGCTATCAATGTTCAGGTCATAAGCAGTTTTGGAAAGGGTAGCAGGTGCCACTCTGAAGAGACGTCCATACCAGCAAAACTGGCTTTCTCTCTCATCTTCTTTGTAATGGATATCACACTTACTTGCTGTCAGGCAGTATCATTTGTGATGTGATCAAGTAGAGAGATAATAAATGGAGCATACACACTTCCATGGCATATAGGAGATGGCTCTCTGTACACCCATTGCTGCTGTCCAGCACTTGGTGCCACACAGTGTAACTGGGCAGATGATTGTCTTGTACATCTTAGATTTGAGACAGATTGGCACCTGTGTATCACAAAACACACTGGTGAGTTCTTGCCTACACAACCAGGCTGCATTCACCCTTGCTTGCACGCCACCACGGTTGTCACCTTCACCTTGGAGATGGGTGTCAGGATACAGGAAGATACCCATTTTTGTCCATTTATTTGGAGCATTCCATCGGTGGTAACAGCACTCAGTTTTCTTGATGTTTAGGCAAACTCCAAAGTGATTAAGGCAGTCATTCCATGACTGAACTTGCACTACATTTTGTTCCTAGTGGTACTAGCAAGCATGATATTGTTGGCACAGAGCATCATCCAGGGAGCATTCTGCTGCACCTCTTGTGTGATGGTATCCATGACTAATATAATGGCATTGGCGCTTTGGTGCACTCCAGCCATCACTGAAAAACTGTTAGAGGGGCCAGCTGAGCATAGCACATGGCTGTTGATGTTCTTGTATAGTATTTAGACCCATCTGATGAGTGTTCCCAGCACCTCATAGTCATGGAGGGCATGCCAGATCAATGGATGGAGGACACAATCAAATGCCTTCTCCAGGTCTAGGAATGCCGTGTGAAATTGCATGTATTATATGGGTGTATAGCTTATAGCCCACCCTTTTATTCCAGAAGTAAAACTAATAAAATTTATAATCCCTTATTTTAAATCCAGTTCTTGTTCTTTGCATTCACACCATAGTTGTTGCTCCTAATGTAGACCTCTATCTCAAAAAAAACACAAAAAAAACCCATCCGAATATTTTAAATTCTTATTTCATTTCAGCTCCTCTTTCAGATCCCTCCAGTTTTATCAATGTGACATGTGCTTTCAGTGCACATGCACACAGATTGCCTCCACGTGTATGTGCACCACTATGACCGCAGTGGCTGACATCACTGTACCTATAAGGGGGTATGGGGGAGCATCCAGCCCCATTGCCACCAGCAGCAGCCACTGATCCCTGTTTTAGTCTGGGAAAACACTTCTGGGTTTCCTTTGAAAAAAATGGTACTGTATCTTCCATATCTTGGCTACAGCTTCAACACCAAAAGTTTACCTCAGGTCAGTCTAAAGGTCATTTTCCAAACTGCCAGTTTGGGGGGTCTGGAGGGGTGTGTGTCTTGTGATCAGGGCAGAGTATTGTTACACTGTGGCTCTGATTCTGTTTCAGAGAGAAGCGGCATTTTGATGTGTATCAGATAGACAAGCTTCTGTAGGGAAGGTCTTTCACAGCTTACACACCACAGCTATGGGGGGAAAGGCTCTCTTTTGAATCTTCACTTGACATACTTTAAGGGGAGAATGACAAGAAAAAGAGCTTCTGGTGTTGTATAGAATGCAAGACTGGATTCTTGAAGGGAAAGGGTGATTCTCACTTCAGACTGGCCCTGGGCTGCCTATGGACCTCCAGATGTATAGGTGGACCCAGGCTGTCCTCTTGGTCTGTCAATAAGGAGAGTTGTACTCCAGTGCCTCTGGAGAGGATGGAGCAAGAGACTGCTTTGCAACCTTTAATGTAAGGACAGTGATTTGCGTTATCCTCAGAAACAAACTGGATGTCAGTGGAGCAGGTATGGTTCCAGGAGTGATCCACAGCTACTTATTGTAGTAGAGCGTAATATGGCAACATAATATAGTATAACAAATAACAGGAGGAAACCTGATGCATTCCAGTTTCAAACACAGTGTTGGAAGGGAGCTTTGCGGGTACCATTGGACTGAGAGAAGGATCAATAAGTGACTTCTAGATAAAAGCAAATTTGATTGATGCTGTTGAGAAACAGGGCTCACTAGAAATGACAATAATGGTTGGGAGAATTAAAGAAGAGGAATGAGTGGAAGACCAAAAAGAAGACAGATTGACTTATTAAAGGAAGCCATGGCCTTGAGTTTAGAAGACCAGAATAGGACAGGACCTTATGGAGGTCATTCATTCACAGGGTCCCCATAAATTGGAAATGACTTGATGGCACATAACAAGATTGACACTGGTGTCATGTGGTTCCGGACTACTTTGTAAAGGGAGTCTAGTCTCTCTGCCATACCTTGATTCATGGGACACTCACCTTTGTAATGTCCATGTATTCATTCAGACCCTTCATCATGCACCAGTACCGCCACACATTCAGAGCATACAGGGTTGCTTTAGTCGTATTTGGGCTCACTGCACTGATACAAAGATACTTCAGGTCATCATCAAAATTAAAGACGGGGACTTTGTTGAGTTTTGTGGAATAAGCTGAAAAGCAAGAAAGCATGCAACATAAATTTCTGTTACTTTCAAAACACAAACCATACCATTCTGTTAGAAATAAGTTGTGTTACTTCATTAAGATTCCCCTAATTAGAGATATGTCTGTGAAGATTCTCAGTCATCCAGGTGAGGTTATCTGGAAGATGAGTCATGGCAACTGGACTTCATTTCTTATGAGATTGAAATGTTTCGCTGCTCATCCAAGCAGCTTTGTCAGTCTGGGGAAAGTTAGTGGTGAGGCCTCCTGTGGCGATTACCCCTTCATAGCCAAATGCGTTTGTGTAGGAGGACATAAAGGGTTAACACTGTGGACCAATGAGGGAGTGTGGAGTCAGAACCCACAAGGCTCAGCCCGAGAGTCCATTAAAAGATAAGATATGAAAGTTATATAAAGATGAGAAAGAAATGAGATGAGAGAGAGGTGAGGGGATATGGGAGACGGATGGGAGAGGTTTGAGAATAGTAAAAGGACAGAGTTTGAGTGTTTAGTGGAACTTTCAGTTAAGGGTGCACAAAAAAAATCTTAAACAGAGACAGCTTGTTGAATTCAGTGAATTTTATTTTATTTTACTTTATTTATGTTACAATTTGATTAGGACTCGGTTATTTCAACTGGGTAACCCTGAATGATGGCAGTGAGAATAAGAAGAAGGCGTGCACAGGACAATGGTCTGTGAAACGTTTGGGGACTCTGTACAGGTTCACCGCACCACCAATTTATACTTTTCCTTGATTTCATGCCACCTTGGTCTGAATAGGCTCATTGGGTGGACAGTGGCATGAATAGGCTTTTTGGTGGACAGTGGCCTCAATAGACTCATTAGATGCTCGTTAGATAATTAGAGTTCTTCTGGGAGGAGCATACTGCACTTCTAGAAATGAAGGGTGTGCAGCTCAGCAGCAGAAACACGCACATGCGCATGGGTGCACACACACACACACACACACACACACACACACACACACACACACACACACAAAGACTGCTCCATTTTAAAGCATCACATGTACACATAAACAAATACGTATCTACCATTTTCTATGTGAACTCATTTCTATGTGGATAATATATCCACACACTTAACCTGAGGGTTTTCCCCATCGACATCCACTACCACCTAGGTGGACACTCATGCCAAGAAGTGTTGATCAATGCATCTGGCAGTCTTCATCACAGTGTGAGTTTTAAGTGGGAGCTAGACAAGGACCGGTGGCAAAATTAATAAGCCTTAACCCTGGTAGTCGAATGGGTATATTTAGCAGAGAAAAACCAGCTGGTACAAATATTATCCTAATAAATGTATTGCTTTTTGTCACATGTTCTGCGGGGGGGAATCCCACACTACATTTTGGTGAGCCATAATGCTGCAGAACAAATGCTACAGTATTTATTCCATCTGTTATTAGGTTTGCCCCATTCAGAGGGCACTGTAATTCTCAGTGGGTTCAGGAAATACGAGGTAAGTAAATTTAGATCTTCCGCTAACCTTAACTACTTATCCAATCCTGTTGCTAGCTCACAACACACTAAAATTCTGATGGGCTAGAAAATACCTCAAGCTCATTTGATGCTAGGTTCTAAACAACTCTAGCATAGGGGAGGTCAAATTGCTAGTCCATTTGGTTTTTGTACCCAGAGTGGGAAGAAGGCACCATTTTGTCCTTCACCTTAAGTAACAGAATGTCTTGGAGTGTCCAGCTTTGTATGTAAACATTATCCTCATTTAGGGGTAGGAGCATGATCATAACCCCAGGCAGGCTTGTTAGTTTGTGCATGACCATTGCCATCCCAAAGGTACATTGTATGTCTTCAAGGTCAATGAGATTTAAATATGGGTAAACAGGTGAAGAAGGCTGATCAACACAGAATTGACGCTTTTGAGCTATGGTGCTGGAGAAGACCCATGAGAGACCCCTGGGCTGCAAGGAGATCAAACCTATCTATCCTGAAAGAAATCAACCCCAAATGTTCACTGGAAGGACAGATTTTGAAGTTGAGGCTGCAGTACTCTGGCTACCTCATAAGGAGAGAGGACTCCCTGGAAAAGTCCCTGCTGTTGGGAATGATTGAAGGCAAAAGGAAAAGGGGACAGCAGAGAATGAGATGGTTGGACAGGTCATCGGTGCAACCAACATGGATTTGACCAAACGCCGGGAGGCAGTGGAAGACAGGAGGGCCTGTCGTGCTCTGGTCCACGGGGTCACAATGAGTCGGACACAATTTAACAACTGAACAACAACAAGCATGTGAGGCAACCAGATGACTAAGAGGCATGTCTCTCCTTGGATCCTTGCCTTCTCCTCAAAATAAATAGCACTCCATGATGATGGAGAACAGCCAACACTTGATGTTGTGTCCTGTCCTTTCTGCAGCAGTGAAAACACTAGTTACTCTGAGGAGACCCATGGGCCTTCTCTGCAGCTTCTGCCAGGCTTTGGAAGGCCCATCTGGCTTCCTGATCACAAGAAGAGTTTCATTCAGATGGGCCTTTGCCTGTTATGACCACTGGAAATCTTGCTGCTTGTTCAAACGGCTGACCTCCTTCATTTTACTGATTTTGTTAGTTCCCTGTTTTTTATGCTTTTGGCGTTATTTTGAGTTTCGCTATTTGTCAGTCAGCCTGAGAAGAATATGTCAAATAAAACAGATCTCTTTAATGCTCTGGATTTTGCGGATGTCATTTTTTGCTCCTTTCTTTGCTTTTATATGCTGTTTCACTTAATTTTTTTTACTGTTATTTTAGAAACTACTTCCCTGATAAAAGATAAGATAAATGAAGCGGAAATGCCTTGAAATTGATGATAAAATGCAGTTACCTAATAAAACAAAACAAAACAAGGCAAGGCAAAGAAAAGCAAACTGGTAGTGTAGGTTTTTCTTGCTTTTTGTTTGGCTGTTTTGTTGCTTATTGGTTGTTTGTTTTAGACTTTCTCTTACCTGCTTGCTTGCTTATTTACTTGCAGGCTTGATTTCCAGAAACCAAGAAGCAAGGCTAGTTCCCCCTCCACAAACCATTCAGGGAGAACAAAAAGATTTTATGGTTGTATGAATACACTTATTTTATTTTTGTTATCATCAATATAAGCCTTTGTTCAGCTATGCAGGGAACTTTCTCCCAAACTTCCGCCTGGATCAATGTGTGTGCTCTTCTCCTAGCTTCACTCTCCCATCAGTTGCCTGGCTCAATGTGTGTGTAAGAATTTGGCAGCACTGATTTGCTCCCTAGGTCTTTACTCTCCCCTATCAGATCCGCTGGGACCAGAGATTGGGTCGCTCTGTCCTGTGTCCCCACCCCCTCCGCACTTCCTGGCTGCTGGCTGCGTGAGGGGAGGGAGAAAAAGAGAAAGATCTCTGTAAAAGTAGCTCTTAAAGGGGCGGGAGCCAAAAAACAACAAACAGAAGCAAGGAGAGCACTGTTTCACTGTAAGAATTTGGCAGCACTGATTTGCTACCCTTGGTCCCCTAACTCGCTGGTTAGCAAGATCTTAGCTAGATATTTTTGTTGGCTTTCCTGAAGGCTCCACAGTGTTAATTAAGGACTGGTCATAGGGTCAAGAATGGCTTCTTAAGACTCTTGGTTGGACAGACTTGCTGCCTGCCACAACAACAACAACAACAACAACAACAACAACAACAACAACAACATGGTGCTTACAAGGAAATCATTCATGGGGTTCCAAAAGAGACTGAGGCTCCAAGCCTTGTTCAGAAGGGGATTTTTTTTTGGTTACTTTCTCTCAGTTTAGCCTTCCTCAAGAGATTGTTGTAGGGGTTAAACAGGAAGAGATGGGTTCCTTCTTTTGTCCCATATTTATTCCCTCATTCAAACATCGACACACACAGCTTTTCACACTGCAGGTTTTCAGGAGTCACTTTTCTAGAAGAAAGAGGTATGGAAAGCAAGCTAAGGGAGGCCATTCAGTAGGCCTCCATCTCAACAGCTGTCCAGTCCAAGTTTAATTTAAAGAGAGAGCATTGTAAGAAGAGAGCTACTGAGTGCTTTGAAATTGCCTCTCAGCACGAAGCACCTGGATTCCTCAGTAACTGGATCACAATTTGGATCCCTTTGGATATAAGATATTCTATTTCTGCGGATAGTACAGTTTGCATTTGTGAATTTGCCCCTATCCATATAAGTAGCACATGCACACTTTTTGCACAAGTGTGTCCCCTGGCAACATATTTATCTTTTGGCCGTGTTAAGTGACTGCCTTAGCTAAGTGCCTTATTCATTCCCATCCTCTCTCCCCCAGTAACACAATCGTTCTCAGCTCTCCATTGCAAAGAAGAAGCAATCACCGGACTCGGAAGTCAATGGTGGAGATCAAATACAGGTGTTGGATGGACTGTAATGGTCTGTCATCACTGCTTAGAAAAGTTACTATTTTAGATCTTATCATCACCCTGCCAGCATGGCCATACTATTGGCTTTACCAAGATGCATTATGTTAAAAGAACTTTAAAAGAAGGCAGATTTGCATAAAATTTGCATGTGCTGATTTATAAAAATTTGGTAATCTCTCCCCCCCACCCCCGACCAGTGCCCAGAAAGAGAGTGTCTGAGTTTGGCAAATGGAATTCGTTTCATGCCCATCTCTACAAGCAGTTATTTGCAATATGAGAAAGGAGGCAAGCTGATAAGCAGAAGTCTTTACTTCTTAATGGGGGAAATGAACTACTAATTCATCTCATTTTCTTCTGAGAGTGTGCAAAAGGAAGCTGTCAAAAAACAACAACCCAAACCTCATCTCCTCGATTTCTTAAATGAAGGAAGAGTTTGCAGCCTGGTGCCCAGGCTGGAAGTAAAAGTCCCATAAATCTTAGCAAGCACAGCGTATGGTCAGCGATTGTGACAGTAGGAACGCCAAGCCCCAGCCCTGCACCACACATTTGTGAGGCTTCCAGACTGGATCAAGCAACTACTACAGCTGCCTGACAGCAGCAAAGCAAATGATCCCAAGTTGCATACCACATACAGTGGACCCTTGTATAACAAACAGCTTGTATAAAAAATTTGTACATAAAAATTTGTACAACATAAAAAATTCCGGAGATAGGGGAAATTTGCTTAACAATCGCCTATGGGGCGAATCTGTACAACATAAAAATGGGATCACTCTGTTTTCCATGCATTCCTATGGGAAATTTGTATAAAGGAAATTTTGCTTAACATAGTTTCATTTGGAATGAATTAATTCCTTTATACAAGGTACCACTGTATTTAATATGTTTAGTGCCAAACCAGAGGTTTGCAGACACCTAGTCTTGCAAATAAATGGGAGCTTTAGGTACAATTCCCTAATTGGGAAATTCTCTTGATAACTGTGTATCTCTCTTTCAGCTCGATTAGACCACTGCAATGGCAGGACTCCACTTGGTGTTCTCTGGAGGGAGGAAGAGATGCAAATGCAATAACAATATTGTCTACCACGGCTTTCAGGCCTGTGGAAAGCAGAGCAAGGATCACACAGAGGCACCAATTTTACTGTATTGTAGTTACTTTTCCTTTGTCCATGTTGTGTCTGTAGTAGAGATGGGCATGAATCGAAAAAATGGTATTTCGTTTTGTTTCATTTCATTAAGGAGTTTGGTTCATTTCATTTCATTTTTCGTAATTTTTTGTAAAAAAATCATTTTGTTGTTTCGTTAATTCATTATTAGTTTTACCCGCTTTTTTCCCCAATGCCCACTGCGTGGCCTCCTTATCTCCCCTCCCGATTGGCCCCGCGATAACGGGACGCAGGAGGGAGGTGCAAGGGGTGGCGGCTTTGAAGCCGCGCTGCTCTGGCCACCTAAGAGTGGCCTCCTTATCTCCCCTCCTGATCGGCTCCGTGATAATGGGCCGCGGGAGGGAGGCACAAGGGGGCGGCTTAGAAGCCGTGCTGCTCTGGCCACCTAAACGCAGCCTGATTCTTACCTCTCCTCCTGGGGCTGGGCTGAGTCTTGAGCCCGCCGCATCCCTCAATGGCACCAACGATGTGCGTGCTCCCTCCATGCAGCTCGGCGTGAAAGGACCTCCGGACCAGCACCAGGTAGGAGACATCTCCACCCCCTCCCCATTAACGAAATGAACCCAACCGAACCAATTTTTCTCAGTTCATTTTGTTTCATGTTAAATTTGCCCCTAGGTTTGTTATTCGTTTTGTTACGTAATGAAACGAATAACAAATAACGAAACAAAAAAATTCATTTTGTGCCCATCTCTAGTCTGTAGCATGCTTCAAAATCATATGCAACCTACTTTCTTGTGATTAAAGAAAGCCACCAACTTTGCAGAAAACCATTTATTAAATTATGATGTCGCCCAATGTAGGCACAGACAGGATACTGTGGTTAAAAGCATGCACTTCTCACAAAGATAAACTGGCTGTCTCAGTGGGTCACTTTCAGAAAGGTAGGCTGTGGAACCTTGCCTCCAACAGATCTAGATGAAAGCAGGATCACATTCACACAACCAGATTAGCATCTCAGGGATATGGATTCCATGCAGAGTTCATTGATCTTTAATAGGTGTGCCTCACCTGCTGTCCAATTCTCCAGGCACCCCCAATTTACCTGCAGCCCCATTTCCATGTCTGCTTCCATTTTGAGTCAAACAGGAAACATGACCTCTTCACAAAGTTAGTCCAAGTCCAAAACACTAACCCACTATATAGCGGTGGCTACTCCAGTGAGCAAGGAAGAGTAGGAACCCACGTTTCTAGTATCAACCAACAGCTATGAACCAACCCACAAGGTTCATGCTGTCAGCAATTCACAGGAATTTACGTTCCACAACCCTGCTCTTTCCTATGGCTGAGGAAGGCTCCTAGACCTTCTCCAGGGAATACGGGTGAAGCTTGGCACCTTCTATCAGCTTTATTTATTCATTTTTACTTGTTTGTTTTTTATATTTCTACACCACTTTCCCATTTAAAAACAGTGCTCAAAGTGGCTTACACACCTTTTAAAATGATAAAATGAATAAAACTGGGTTTAACTTTTTAAAAATCATGAAATCAAGGAATCCAAAACACTGTACAAACCACAGAAATTGTGTACATTTATTAAATCAATTGAAACAATGGATACTATTAGAAACAACAAAACATGACAGGTTAGTGGGGATGACAGGAGTTATGATCCAAGAGTATCTAGAAGCCTAAATGTTACTTAGACTGGCTTAACTAAACTTGCTTACAAGCTGATGATTTCAGCTCTGCTCCCTATAAGGAAAAGTTGGTGCTTAAGAAGGATCATACCCTATTTACTTACAATCTTCCTTCAAAAAAAAAAGGATCCAAGGTGGCTTATATCATTAAAAACACGACATTCAAAGTAAATCATTTAAACATATTAAAAAGAATTAGTAACATTATATTTAAAATGTTAGGTAAAAGCCTTACCAAAAAAACTCCAGATTTAGAAGCAACAAAATATGAACCATTCCTTTTATTGTCTCCTAAACAGTCAGGCACAGAGGAAAAGCCTGCCTGAAGACAAAGGTCCTTGCCTGCTTGTGGAAGGACAGCAAAGATGGGACCAAACGAGTTTCACATGGAAGGGAATTCAAGATTCTGGGACCAGTGATGGAGAAGGCCCTCTCCCTTGTCTCCGCCAGTGCACCTGTGAGGGTGGTGGGAGTGAGGCAAAGTTCTCCCTGGATTATCTTTCACCTGGGCAAGCTCATAAAGGGAGAAACTGTTTTTTTAAGCTAGCTTAGGCCCAAGACACACTGCAAGTACTGGCTCTGCTAGAGGTGGAGATCACATTACAGTATTTCTCCCATAAGCACTGGGTGTATAGAGAACAGAACTCAGAGGTAATGTGTTACCTGTAACAGACTATATTTGTGGGCAGCCACATGCTAACAAGGTTCTTGTTTTCCCTAGAGAGTTTAACTTCACTGGTAATGTCACATTTTAAGAGTATAATGGATAATATGAACTCCTAAAATTCGTTTGGAGTGATTTTTGGCCCTATTTTTAAAAAAAGTTTAAATGCAAAAAAGACAAAGATGAAGTAAAAAGGCACTGTTAAAACAATGAGCAAGGAGTGATGAATTATTTTAAAAATAAAAGCTATTAAAAATCAAGTTGTAACAGAGGGTCCTCCTTCTTTCCCAAGTTCTGAGTAGTGTAGAAGCCTTCAGAACAAGAGAAGCTATGCACTGCTAGTTCATGGAGCTTCTCTCTTATGTGAGTCTCCAGTAGTGTGCTGACTTCTGGGAATTTTTCTCCATTCATTTTCCTTCAAGCCTCAACCCCCCTACCCCACAGTGTGGAGTGTCAAGCACATGGTTGATGACACCGTACAGGTTGAGGAGGCATTCTCCTAGGCAACCTACTAAGCCAGGATGCTCCTGAATTCAAACATTATGGCAGAGACAAGAAATATAATAGCTCTCTAGATGTTGTTGGACTGCAGCTTCCATCATTCTTCACAATCAACTGTCTGTTGCCTGGAGCTGATGGAAGTTTCAATCCAATAGCATCTGGACAGCTAGATGATCTCCACTCTTGCCTGGCAATCCCTAGTTGTAGCGATACAAACTACACAACACATGGATTGGGTTCAAGCGTGATCTGCGTCTGTGTGTGTTTTTCACCTGGGCTCAAGGCTTTTATTGGTTACAGTAAACAAGCATTGTAAGGGGTGGAGTGAGAAGCATGGACATAGAAGAGGCTACCTGCTGGTGCTCACCTAGAGCCATGGATTCCATTGGTGGGGGGAGAGCTTATCTGAGGGTCGCAGGCAGCTGTTGGTCCTGCAACCCCCTCTCACGGGCTTCCTGGCTGATCTGAGGGGCGATATAGAGCGAGCTGGATTCCTGAGTATATGGGCTTAGCTATGGAATCCATTACCCTCCATCTGGGGCCTTCCTGCTCAGATAGAAAGGTTAATGGTTCCCAAAGGCCTTACCCATGCAGGCAGCTGGGGTCATGTCCTTTCCCCCAGGGGGATTTCTCTACACCTGGTAGCTGGACCCATAATGAAGCATCCATTTTGTCTATCTCATAACCTTAAATACGGCACTCTGCAGGGATCCACACAACCAAGATGTTTGCAACTTGAATCTGGTCATTTGAATTGTGTCTTATTCCTTTGGGGGCGGCTCATTTTCCATGCAAATACTATGAAGCTTTAGGTGCAAGGCTGTACTCACACATATTTGGGGACAATAAATGGCACACAAGTTTTGTCGATGTTGGACATACAATGGAATCAACCTCTTTCAAAAAGTCTTCTCCAAAACATTTTAATACAATCGCGACACTAAACATGAAATGAAATATAATTCCAAAATATTGGATTTGGCACTTGGAAAACAAAAGCTCTCATTGAGGAACACAAGATTAACACATTCCTTATGGCAGTCATATAAATGTGCACATAAACAATTAATTTACATTTCAAAACATTGTCCTCCCCTCCTCCAATGTATACAGCTCTTTCCAGTTTTCCTAATAAATTGAATGTAATTTGTATTCTGCTGTATTGAGGTGTTAAGGAGGGATAGATGGTTCTTTGCCAGTACTCCTTCAAGCTGAAGGAAAGCTGTTTCTCTGTGGTTCTGGACTGGGCAACTATATATGTGGGCACACATGCCTGCTGTTGGATTCGACAACAGAGGCTTCCATTTTGCAGCAGCAACATAATCACGAGTCAGCCTCAAGGAGCTTCTAGTGGTAGCAAGCATAAGAGAGGACAGCTTTTGTTCAACGATCACTTCAGAAGTGGCTGTTTCATTGTTATTTTTACCAGGTGAGTTACAAGTAGTGTAGTGGTGAAACTGGAAGTGCAGGTGCTCATTGGTGACAATCCCCACAGCTAGCCAGCCCACATGAGAAGCCCGAAAGGGAGTGTGCTGGATCACACCATGTCAATAAATAAGGAGCGGGTATTTTTGTAATTTCGTGGCCTTAATTGCCCATTCAGCAACAGAGCTCCCGTGAATACCTGGTTTTACAGTAGAGAGAGCTTGCCACAAAATCCAATCCCTGGGAAAACCCATTTCTCTCCCACCTACTATGGGGATGGACACTAAACTCAGAGAAAGTCTGTGAGGGGTGGATGATTATGTCATAGTCCTTAACGAATCTTAGAAAATCCTGGAGCTTTGATCCTGTGAGTCCAGGACACATTATGCCACTGGTAGTCACACTATGGAGAGAGATAGCTAAATCATACCTCCCTATGACATATGATAGGAAATGTTCCATGTGATTATGATATTCACATTTGAATGTGGATGTCATCATTTCCCAAGCGAATTAAGCTGAAAGTTTTGTTCAGTATAATGAGCCACAACTGTAAATATACAGAAGAATTCACGGTGACAGCCAGGAGTTTTCTAGGTAAATTCTAGGACAGGAATGGAATCTCATACCTTACTATATGGCCATTACCTTTAGTTTATACCAGGCCTGCCCAAAGTCCGGCCCGGGGGGCAAATCCGGCCCGTCAGGCCATTCTGAGTGGCCCGCGGCAGGCTGGCCCGCCCCTCCCTCCCCCTCCTTTGCCCCATGTTTTTTTTTTAAATCTTCCGCCAACACTGACACTGCCGGGAACCTTGTGAAGCTTGGCGCACGCGTGCAGGGCGGCACATGGGCAGGCCGCCGCCACCAGCATAGCTGGGAAGCTTGGGTGGCACCACAGGGGAATGTGTGAGGTTGGGTGCATGCGCGGGGCAGTGATTGAGCAGGCTGAGCCACCGGCACCGCAGGGGAATGTGTGGGGGTGGGCAGGCCAGCGGGCCTCTGCCACTGCCAAGGAGCTTTGGGGTGGGCTGGCGGGCAAGCCGTTGCCACCGCTGGGGAGCTTGGGGGGTGCAAGGTCGCACAGATCGCCTATTCCAAGGGGCGACCTGTGGCCATGGCTCCCTGTGCTTCCTTTGGTCCCCACCTTCCTTCTTTCCTTCTTTCCTCCCTTGGTCCCCACCTCCCTCCCTCCCTTCCTTGTTCCCCACCTTCCTTCCTTCCTCTCTTGGTTTCCACCTCCCTCCCTCCCTCCCTTGGTCCCCGCCTTCCTTCCTGCGGGTGGGGTTGCAAGGGGGGTCAGTGGGTGGGGCTTATGGGTCAGTGGGTGGGGCTTGCAGTGAAGTGGCAGGGTCGGGGAGCAACCGGCCCCTGATACATTCTCAGCCACCAAATATGGCCCTCCTTACAAAATGTTTGCACACCCCTGGTTTATACTGTAGTCATTGCTCTAGCACAGTGGTGGCAAACTTTGTGTGTGCTCCAATAACAGGGTTGTTTTTGCACTGTTCTTTGACTGAAGTTGTAGAAGGGCACAACTTGAAAATCTGGCACAACTTGTCAACCCACAACATAGTATTTCCTTCTAAAGAAGGCACTATTAGGAGCTCCAAATAATAACTCCAAAAACCAAAACCACTCTCTCTTTTTATTTTCTCTCTCTCTCTCTCTCTCTCTCTCTCTCTCTCTCTCTCTCTCTCTCTCTCTCTCACACACACACACACACACACACACACACACACACACACACACGGTTAACTTGCACAGCCTCACAGTAAACAATACCATTTCCCAACATACCCACCCCCTTTCTACTACAATAAATGGTTATAGCAGCAATGCTTAACAACTGTACACATATCACAAATGCATCTAGAAAGCATGCATATTCAATAGGAACATGACTAATTACACAATGCATAGAAATTTTTAAATTTGTTTTTGGCAAGACAGATATTCCTTTTAATATGCAAAATAGCCCATCCACTTCATTTTGTTTTTTCAAAAATAAAAAGTTGTTTAAAAGCTGTTCCTTAGAACAGAGAACTGGCAAGACCAAGAAGGATGGCCAACTCCTATATACAGTAATCCTTTGTTGGACAGCTCTCATGGCTTGGGGGGGGGAGGGGCGCAATTTCCTGCACCCAGGCTCCTCTGAGGACTGTGCAGGCTGCTACAAATGTCAGCAAATCCAATGCAGAGTGGCTAGAAGTCAATTTCTGGTTTTGAAAATCAGGTGTTTTGAGGTGTTATGGTACTCCTTAATATCCCATTTCAAAGTGGACTGACATTCCTGAAGGCTGTAGGAGCTGCACTTTCAATCTTTACTGAAGAAAAAAGAGGGAACCATCAAAAGGCTGCCTCAGAGGGTCTACATACAGACCCAGGGACACATTATGCACGCCCAAAATATCACCAGTGATCACGCCAGTCAGTGGTTTGTGGGGTTAAAACAGCATCTTCCTCAAGAATGGGAAAGCTGCTTCATGAAGTGGATTGAATTTGGCATTAATGATGTTGTTGTGAGTGGTAGTGAACCTTTGGCACTCCAGATGTTTTGGACTACAACTCCCAGTATTCCAAGCCTGCATTGCCAATGACAAAGGACTGTGGGAATTGTGGTCCAAAACATCTGGAGTGGTGAAGATTTGCCACCCAATTCTGCATATACATTCTCAAGAAGAGAGGGATGGCCTTAATGCATAGAATAACATGGACAATATGAACATGAGTGGAACTAGAGGCAAATATCCTATCATAAAATTAAATTTGGATCGGCGACGGCGGATTCTCCCAAGAGACCAGACTATCTTTCACGGTTAGCATAACCACATATAAGTTAGCTAAGGTTTCCAAATATTTGAAATAGAGATTGAATTATTTGATGAGAATCAGTTCTAGGTTTTAATGAAGTGTACAGATCAAAGCCACAGGTGGCAGGTTTGGTCTGGGAAGATTTCCTTTCATTTTGCCCTAGATCTGTACAAAACGGGACATGGAGTCAGTTCCCACATGACGTTTCGCCACATAATTATTTGCATGTATGGCTAAGCCACTGCAGAGCAACCCCCACCCCCCGAAATGAAACATTCACCTCATTTCAAATTTATTGTTGTTTTTTCACTTTAAAAAGTTAAGTTCATGATCCAAAGAAGCTGGAGACTGATTTTGTGGGTGAATCAACTTTGAGGTTCAATAGAACCTTATAGGGTGCTATCAAAAGGTGCCATAACACACTCCCACAATGCTACTTGAACATTGTGGGTCCATCCCCCACCACTCCCATAAAAGTGGAAACATCAGCCTCCACACATGCATGCAGACTGCCAAGTTTTCAGTTTTCAGGCATTGGCCAATAGCAGCAAGAAGTAATATCCAATTGCTTTCTGTAAAGCAAATCCCCAGTGACTTTCCCCCCAGGTCAAGCTGTAGTTATAGATACAAGAACACACCAATATGCTTTCCCCTCTCCCTTCCATCAGCAATCCTAGCAGAACTCAATAATGTCTTAAATCAGTGGTTCTCAACCTGTGGGTCCCCAGATGTTCTTGGACTGCAACTCCCAGAAATCCTGGCCAGCTCAACTGGTGATGAAGAGTTGCAGTCCAGGAACATCTGGGGACCCACAGGTTGGGAACCACTGTCTTGAAAGATCAAATGCCAAATATTATTCTGGCCAATGACTCCTTGGCCACTCCTGCCTGCATCTTTCCCCTCATTTCCATTTGTTTGTTGTCTTCTCCCTTGACCTCTGACAAAAGCTGACATGTAATTCTCTGCTCCTGACCTCCAAGCATCTAGCTGCAATTTCTCTCTTTTGTCCTTTAGTTTATACTCCTGACTGTAATTTAAGACTGCAAAAATAAGTAAAGATACTGTTTTCTACTTAAGACACTTAAGTAGACTTGAGATATTTTCTTACACTTTCTCCGTGCAGCTTTAAGCTCTGTTCATTATAAAGGTCTTTAAGCGTTGTTCATTAGAGATGGGCACGGAACGAACAATTTTTCATTTTTGTTGTTCGTTTTTTGTTTCGTTACGCAATGAAACGACAAACGAAATTTGTCCCTAAAATGAAACGAAACAAACAGAAACGCGGGGATTTTGGTCGTGCGTTTCGTTTCCGTTACTGCAATGAAGTGAGCGGCTTTAAATGCTAAAAAAAAAAAAAATCATTAAAAAATGGAATAAATGGTAACGGAACGGTAACAAAATGGTAATGAAACGAAAATGAATTTTTTGAAAAATTTCACGAACAATGGAAACGAACCGAAACGGACCTCTAAAAGACAAACGACAAACAAAACCCCATTTTTTCTATTTGTGCCCATCTCTACTGTTCATTATAAAAGAATTATCAATTTTCACAAAGCATATTGGATGAAGTAGAAAACATATCTTAACCTCAAACTAGAGGAAATTTGTGGCTAATTTAGGTCTTATTTATTTATTTATTTATATTAACACTTATATACCGTCTGTCTTCCGGTAGTACTCCGGGCGGTTTACAGCAAAATAAAATATCTCAAATCTGTTGGCCTTCCTTCACTAGAGCTGCAGAGTAACCAGACTTCTTTTGAGACAATGTACTGTTTTCATGCCTATAGTACCACATTAACTCTGAAGGAGGGAAGCCTACTATCAAATACAAGTTTGTGTATTCAAATCAAACTATCTGCATATATAAAAGCAGGATAAGGGGGGGATGGGAATTCTTTTTCAAACCCTAAAGAATATCCTCAAATGTAAACAAAACATAACAAAACAAAACCCAATTTGTGACTGTACTCGCTATTTTTCTTATTTTCTCAGAAATTGGGAGGGGAGGGGAGGGATTTTTTTCTTATTGCAGTTTTATCAAGAAAATACAAATGCTGATCACATGATAAGTCAAGTTACATACTCTTAAGCCAACCCAAGTCAGTTTTGGGTTGTTTGGTAAAGCAGCTACACTGTCTCTTTGACAGCAGTTTTAATAGCAATAGTAAATGACTCAATGGAAATTGCTAATACACTAGCACTCAATTTGAAAAAAATAAATCATCTTTGTAACATTCTCCTTTTTGCAATATTTTTGGGGGAGGGGCAAAAAAATCTACACTTGTATGTGTGCGTCTGTGTGTGCTACGGATGGGGACTGAAGACAATGCCAAAAGTAGGAATGAGACTAGATTTTTATAAAGAAATTTTAAATAATCAGCTTAAAGGCATTTCTATGATACTGTTACTAGAATTTAGAATTTCTCCAGACAAATCTGTTTGTGCTTTTCATTCTATTTCTTAATTTTCAATCACTAATCATATATTTAATTGTGGTAAACTGTAATTGGATGATTTAAAAAAGTGAGGAAGGATACGGATTTCTTGAAATCAAAAGCTGGCGTTGAAGAGTCTGAGAATAACTGTTGTAAGCATTAGATTTGTTAGAAGATTGTTGTTTTTTTATACTTCCTTGAGCACATTATAACTCCTCCCAGAACAAAACAATAAGGAAAAGCCATCTATTACTGCCTTTTCGCTCTCACCCCAATCCAAATGAATCTGGCATTAAGATCTCCAATTTCCAAAAGGCACGAGATGTCATGGGAAACTGATATGCGCTTTTTAAAAGAGTTTAAGCACTAGCAATGCATTTTGGGAACAGTGTCTTTTGCAGAACCTCAGTGCCAAGCAGAGGAAATGCATAAAAATTACTGGGTATTTTATTTCATCTATTATCATAGAGGTTGTGCAGAAAATGTTTGCAGTAACCAATTCTCCTTTATTAAAACTATGGTCTCCACAAGGGACCTTCTCAAGATGCATCCACATTACAAATTTAAAGAACCTTCACATCTATCCACTTGTCATGTTTCTGAACCAAAGAACCATGGGCAACACTATTCCATACGAGACAAAAGAATTGTAATGAAGGGTTCTTATGGCCTGCTTTGAACTATGGTATGGAGGAATCTAAGAGAAAAATTGAAAACCATCTGTCACATATACTTTGAATTGGATTCCTACATTCAGTGGGGAGATTGGACTCAATGGCCTTATACGCCCCTTCCAACTCCATTGAAGTCTATGATTCTGTGTTATGTGTCATCAGGTCAGAACGGACTTACAGGTACAACCCTAACAGGGCTTTCAGGGTAAATGAGATATTTAAGGAGTAGTTTTACCAGTTCCTCTGGCTCAATAGCTCCATTAGATTTCTGATTATGGAGCCAGGAAGGTTGGAATTCAGTTCTTCACTGTGCATCCCAGAAGAGCCAGCCTGTGTAGCCTTGGGCAAGCTGCATCGGTCCAGGGCATCCCAAGGAGAAGGTAATGGTAAACCACTCCTGAGTTCTTATGGTGCAGTGCTTAAACTGCTGTACTGCAGCTATAACTGTGCTCACGACTTGGGGTTCAATCCCAGGTAGCTGGCTCGTGGTTGACTCAGCTTTCTATCCTTCCAAGGTCGGTAAAATGAGTACCCAGCTAACTGGGTATCGGTGTGTGTGGGGAAATATGTAGCCTGCATAAATAAATTGTAAACTGCCCAGAGATTACAGTAGGACCCCAGTATCCGCTGGAGATTGGTTCCAAGCCTTCCCGTGGATAATGAAAGCCGTGGATAAGACAGAACGCCAAAATGTCCCCAAAACTGCTGTTTTGTGATAGTAACTTGCTTTACAGCTGCTGTTTTGCAACAGTAGCTTGCTTTACAGCTGCTGTTTGTGACGGTAGTGTGCTTTTACGGCTGCTGTTTTATGATAGTAGCTTGCTTTACAGCTGCTCTTTGTAACAGTAGCTTGCTTTGGTGCTGCTGAATTATTATTATTTCCCTCTGCCAACCGTGTATAACTTAATCAGTGGATACACGGGCCCTATTGTATTTCAAGAACTATTATTATTATTTACCAGTTCCACAAGCCCAGGGAGTTTCTGTGGCTGAATGGGAATTTGAATCAAGGTTTCCTGAATTCTAGTCTGTCACTCTATCCACTATACCAGCGTTTTTCAACCACTGTTCCGCGGCACACTAGTGTGCCGCGAGATGTTGCCTGGTGTGCCGTGGGAAAAATTGAAAAATTCTAAAGAAATTCAACCCAGGGCCGGCGGGCGGCCCATAGCTGGTTGGCGCTATAAATAGCGTCCAAGGGCCAGCTTAGCTCCCCCCCCCCGAGGCCCGCGGCGCTGGCATCACTTCCTCCCCGGCCGGACCTGGCCCCGCTCATTCTCTTAGTGTTTGCCCTGTGCCTGCCGCCGCCGCCGCGACTCGCTCGCTTCCCTCTCCCCCCTCCTTTTTTTACCCTGGACCACCACCACCCCTTTCCTGGGAGCTACCAATGGACTGAGCCGCCCGACAGCCTGCCCGCCAACACGAGCCGGCCCGGGAGCCCCAGCCCAGAACAAACCACCAGGTGAGGGGAAGGGGAGGAGGGGCGCCCGGCTGCCCCACGAGCACCGCGGCAGGGCTATGAGGAGGAGGGGATGGAGGAGGCCTCCACTGGGCCTGGGCTGAGGAGGTGGGGGGGCTACTGGCACGGCTGGCCGGCCGGCCTTTAGGGTCCGGGAGGGGAAGAGCCGTCTCTGAGGGGCCCCGCAATGGGTTCCTTGAAGTCTTGCCCCTTTCTTTCTGTCTTGGGTCGCCCTCTTCTCTCTCTCTGTCTTTTCTTTCTTTCCCCCCCCCCCCACCTCTCTCTTTCCATTCGTACCCTTTCCCCTCTTCATAGAAACGTGCTCATTTCTAGCCTGCATATGTGTATGTCTAGCAGCCTGCCTACTGTAATTAAAACTGTAAACCGCCCAGAGACTCCTTGAAGTGGTATGGGGCGGTATACAAGCAGAACACTTTCTGCCTTCTTTCCTTCCTGCCTTCCTTCATCCTCCTCCCCTCCTGTCGCTGGACTTGCTGAAGGCATCTGCCTTGGCCACAGTGTGGAGAGCAAGATGGGCTTTTGGGTCTTATTTGTGTTCCTGGAGAGTCAGTGCCCCTTCTCAGGTCTCCATTGGACACAGAAGTCCATGCAGGGCAAAATGTCTTTAAAAAAACAACACAGGTAAGTGGGAACTGGGTGCTAGAGAGCGGGCTGCCTCAATCTGTGGCCCCTCTGTCCTGCTTCTCCCTACACCAGCAATGGCGAACCTTTTAGAGACTGATATAGGCACAGAGTTAAATTTTTTAACATTTTCTAATGGTGGTGTGCCTCGTGATTTTTTTCATGAAACAAGTGTGCCTTTGCCCAAAAAAGGTTGAAAAACACTGCACTATACCACAATGGGTATCCGGCTTTAAACTATCACTCCCATTATACTCAGGGACAAGTCATAGCATTTAAACCAATGTCAGTCTGGTTTTCATCTGCAGTGTTGATTGTGCCTAGAGATCACAGTCTAGCCCTTTTAAGGCTTAAAAACCATTTCTCCCTTTTAAATTCTGTGGTTATTGATGCACTCCACTTGTAGGCTCAATTTCTTCCATATATTAGCACTATAAATACTATATAAGTTATACTAAACTATTTCTATTCACATATTTATAAAAAGAAAATATATATATTATTTGTTTTAATAAAGTGAATGAATGGTGGAGGGGAAAAGGTGAGTCAGGAAGATATTTCAGAGTCACAGTTGATGCATACACAGGCTGTTCAGCACCAATCGAGAGCGTTCACAACTAGAGATTTTTTCAAGCAGTATCTGATGAAGAGTCGTACGATGCAGAGACTATGAAATTGCCCGAGTTGGAATTGCTTGCCATGGACTGAGCCGCCTGTTGGCTTAAATTGTTACAGATCAGCACCAGCTGGTTGCTTTGGGCTTCTGAGAGTGTGCTGCAACTCTGGTACACGCTGAAGTTGGTCTTCCTGCCCGGGATGTTCCCCTTCTCACACATGGTCTTCACCATCTTGGCCAACTTGTTCTTACCCAGGGCTTGACAATTGTACCAGTGAAGTGCGGCCAGATTAACGACCGGCTTGATGGACAAGTAGAAAGGGGCATCCTCGTACCTCATAGCAGGGGGGCGCCGTTGCGCGTACTCCTTGTAGTCTTGCACGGGGCAGGTCTGTGGGGCATGCTGGGTTGCATACACTCTGGAGTCCGTGCCCGTTCTCTTGGTTTTGATATTGCCATCGGGGCTCTCTTGGCCCATCCATTCCAAATATTCCAACCCAGTCTCCGTCATCTGGAGCCGGATGTCCCCCCACTTGAGGGTAGACCCGTGGAAGCCTGTGCAATGGCCGAACGCCTTGGTGTTATTCAGCCAGACAAGGTTTAGCAGTCCCTCGGGATTATATCGGCTCAGCAGGCCTCTTTTGCGCAGGATAAGCTCATCGGCGAAGGTGAGCTTCATGGATTTGTGTGGCTTGTTGCCCTTCCCTTTGCACCTCAGCTCTATCTGCTTTTGCTTCAGTGCTTCTTGAGACCGCTTGAATTCCTTGTCCCTAGTAATACTGTATCCGTATCTGTGCTCCTTGAGATACCGTTCTAAACCGCACTGGTAGTTGGCTAAACTGTTTGGCTCATATTCCGAACCATCCTTTCTGCCGGGCATCCACAAAGAACGATGCCAGGTAGGCATCCAGCTCTTTGCAAGGAATGATGTAGATCTCCCGGGTCTCCGAGGGATATTTAGAGATGAGGAACTCCCTAAAATTACGGAGGGCTGTCTGGGTACTGCGTATGGTTTTTTCGTTTTGGTCTCTGCTCAATTCTGCAGCTCTCTCATCTTGGTCTGGAGAAGCAAAATAAGAGATGGGAAGAGAATGAATTTATGAAATAGGTGTTTTTCTTCAAATTGAAATATTCCTTAAAATGAAAAAAGAAAAGAAATCAATGTCCACAATCACAAAGGTATTGTTTTTACTACATACCTGTTGTGTTTTGAAAAGCCAACTGCAGTTTCACAAATGATGTAATTATGGATAATTAAAAAGCAAAGCAATATGTTCTTCAAGCCACTGGCACACTATTTTTTTGTGCATGGAGATTTGTACAGGGGGGATTGGAATCTGAGATTTTGAGTTGCTCTGTATTTTGGAACAAGCCAGAAAGCAATACCTTTTTGTGTTGAGCCCACTGTGGTGTGCAAAGGCCCGATCAAGAAAGGTATAACTCTTCTGAAATATTTCATTTGTGAAACCAGAGATGGTACTGGTTCCAATTAAAATTTAAAGCCACCTTTTGTGTAACAAAAAGACTTTTAATGAAGCAAATTTCTCTACATGCTAGATAAGCTGCATGTCAATTTACACACAAACCAAAATATATACGGTCAATACAGTGCAGTGACAAAAGCAGGGGAGGGGGGGAAATGACATCTACAAGGACACATATACCATAAAGACAGCATTACTACACACGCACACGCACACGCACACACACACACACGTGCGCGCGCGCGCACACACACACACACACACACACACACACACACGGCCGGCACTAGGTTTTTTTGCAGCCTAGGCGAGGGGCGGGGCGGGGCGGGGGGGGGGGGGGGCGGTGGTGGCGGAGGGGGGTGGTGGTGGAGGCGGCGGGGCGGCAGGGGGTGGCGGATGACAGGGGCGACGGGCAGGGGGGGCGGATGACGGGATGGCGACGGGCACGGTGGGCGGACGGCGATGGGCACGGCGGGGGGACGGGCAGCGGTGGCCACCAGCAGGGGGTGGGTGGCGGGGGGGGCAGCAGGCTGGCCAGTGCCCCCTGTCCATTTTGGCGCCCTAGGCAACTGCCTAGTTCGCCTTAATAGATGCGCTGGCCCTGCACACACACAGTAGTTGAAATATCCTGATCATATATTGTGGTAATATCATTGCCCATATTTCTGAGTCCCAACATTGGTCAAGCACAGAGGAAACTGAAGGCCTGCATGGAGGCCTGCATTTCCCAGCAGTCCTAGCAGAGTCAAGCAGATACCAGGATGTGCTGATGTAGGCAAGAAGGCCAGAACAAAACAGGATGGCAAACAGGATACCGGGGGCAAGAACAGGATGTCAGGACATCACCTTTGACCCCACAGCTTCCTCTCCCCCGGGTCCTCATCAATAGATGGGCCAATATGGTCTTACAGCTAAGGCGTGCATTCCCCCTCCCACCGAGCGATGTCTTCCTGTATCTATTGTTCCTCTCTTATCAATAAAACACTGGTCACTCAGGCAGTAGGAGGATCATCACACACACACACACACACACATCACACATGCTCAGCACGATCACATTCATACACACACCCAGACATCCATGGAGCCCTGATAGAGAGACGAACAGAAATGCTGCCTGAGCACCAGATCTTTCACCCTGAAGCTGTGTCTGTGTGATTCGTAAGGCAACAGATGGTGACCTCGACGTGATTCCCCCCCAAGGCAACGGCAGACGTGATTCCCCCAAGGCAACGCAGACGTGATTCCCCGAAGGCAACGCAGATGCGATCTCCTGCAGCAAGGCAGATGCAGAGGAACCACTAGGCACAAGGATCAGGCTCCAGGCCAGAAGGCACGAATGCGGCTCACCCTCATCTCCCTACGCCCGTAAAGGGCTTCGAGACGCGTCCAGACATCCTCCAAGAGGATCCCAATAGGTGAAATGGGAGCGTTCTTCTCGGATGAAGAACGAAATGAATTCAGAGGGCCAGTTAATTTTCGGAGCAAAAGAATGCCTTGTGACAGCCAAGAAATCCAGATAGAATCTTGAGAGTCACAACAGCCTAAGAGTTGGGAACCAGCAGTAGGAAGAAATCTACAGGCAGAAATTTCCAGCGTTGGCAACCAGAACGCATGGGATAGAGCAGGGCAACAATGGGGGCGCATGGAAATGCCCGATTCACTCCTCCCCCCCCAGATTTCCAGATGCCCCTACCAATAATTTTTCCACCTAGTGACCTGCAGTTAGGAATAGTGTCCCAGAATCAGGAATTGGTTGAGCAAAAAAGGGAACCCCAAGGGGATTTAGGAAAGTCAGCAACAGAATATCTGGAAGGGTTAAAATCAAAAATTTCCATCAAGAATAGTCTCAGCACAGGGCAAAATGACACTCAGGAAGATTTCATCAAACCCCAAAAGCGGGAGGGGAAAGATTTTGTCCTGCCAGAAACTGTACCTCTAAAAGGCAAGGAGATGCCCCAAAGGCAGGCATTAGAGTTAACGCAGTCACTTTCTTGCAGCAAAGAGCCAAGCCATGGGGAAGGATTTCCCAGACAAATGCAGAGAGGCCACAATTTTGTCCACGGCTCAGTAACACAAGCCCTGGAATCATTTAAGACTCAGGATTCCATTTCCCAGGAAAGGCACCTCAAGAATCAGAGGCTGCCAGCTTTAGAGCCTATGCAGAGTTCAGCCTTGTGCTGGACCAAAGCAGATTTGCCCACAGAGGGAATTCCAAATATAGACCCCTTTTCCAAAAGGACAAAGTTGGCCCTTAGGGCAAAGGCCAGCCTTTCGTACGCTTTGGCAAATGCAAGACACCGTCAGTACAAGTTTAGGAGAAAGGCCAAGCGAAAAATCATTTTTCAAGGATCTGTACCTTATTTTTCCCTGCCTAAGAGTTTTCCTCTTCCTCCAAAGCCATGAAGAATGCAATTTCCTTTCCCAGAAATCGTGAGCAGCCAGAGTCCCCCTCACTCTTTCTTTAGCAAGCCACAGGAAAAATTAGAAATCAAAGATGCCCTCCCCCCTCCCCCTCTCTCTGTCTATCAACTGGAAGCAGCTCGGGGGGGGGGGGGGCGGGAGGGAAAAGGTTGTTGGAGAAGAAAGAGTTTGCTGGAGAACGGGAAGTTTGCTTTCCTGACAGGCATCAGGTGTCAGGAATTGTGAGGAAGATTTCTGGAGATTTAAGTGCTTTAGAAAGAAAATATCTCAAAGATCTCATATTTCAACTATTCTCATGGGGTAAAAAGGGAATTATACGGGTTTGATCCACCCCACTCACACAAAGAAAGCATGCCAGGTAACAGGAAGCATCGAATGGTTATCAGTTTGCTAGGAAGAGTAGACTGTTATCTTCAGAGACATTGTATATACAAAGCTAGCTTATCAGCTTCCTGCTGGTTGTAATTAAAAGTCAGCAAAGAGAAGCATGTTTCAGAGTTGGAAGCAAACGGACTACAAGTCTCATGTGCCATACATTTTTGGGCACAAGCAATCAACAGGGTTTAAAAATGTATTAAAAAATCACTAATGCATGTTCTTTCTCTCCAAAATCAAGCAGGGAAAAAACCTTCCTCTCAGGGTATGAATTTCAAATTTAAAACAAAAACCCAAAACAATTAGAAAGAAAAGGGGAGAAATCTCCCCCTCTCTCCAGGCTCTTCAAGCAAGGCTTGATTTTAGCTATATGTACCTTAGAGAAAAAGAAATATTCTCACAGGTATGCCCTCCCATGGCAGTTTGAAGTTTACCAGCAGAATGATCCCAGAACATTTAAAGGAATATTCCTCATACATTCCTCATTTTCTCAACTGCAAAGGCTTATGGGCTATGGGTAATCTGGGAGCTGTTGTTACCAGTCATGCCAAGCAGAATTGTCTCACCACCAGAAGAATACATTTCCCAGATCCATGAACTTTTAGCAAAAGGACTCTTAAAAGGACGTTCCAGCAACCATCCAGAGCATTGGAAGCAGAGAGAAATATCGTTAGGTAGTTTTTCACCTTTCCCCCCACAAAAATGTAAGCCCCTAGCATAGACAGATCATTCTTACTTATGTATTCTCATGTATCTACATATTGTATTTGAAAATATTCACTGTCTATACCTGCAAATTCTTGCCATGCATAGCCACAAAATGTATTCATGTATTCATGTATTGCTTACACTATCGCTTATTGCTTGAGTATTATTGCTAATGCATCTATATCTGTATGCTAGATATGCCTATGTACCATGTACCTTTTGGGTTTTGGGAGGCAATCATGCTTATTATGCCATTTCATTTATTATTGCAAGTTATGATGAGCTCAAGTTTCTATCTCTGAAAGTCATATGAATATTGGGTGCTGTGTACCTCGGTGGGAGAAAAATGCATGCCAACATTCCAGAGGGATCCCCACATTAGATAACAAATCACAGCCAATGATTTCTGCCATGCCCTAGCTTAGTGCTATCATAATGAACATGGGGGTGGGAAGAAATAGCCATGGAATGTCACCGCAGCAACTCTCATGCACAGGCATAAGACACCTCACATTGTGGGGCAGTGAGACAAGCATCCCCACAATTCTCTCACCTCAGCCCAGACATATGAGGCTTGTCTTGCCAGAGACATGCCACTCCCTCCTACATAAGGAGTTGTGTTTCCTCTTGGGCCAAGCAATGAGGCCCCTGGGGCAAATGACCTCAGGTTGCCAGCTTTCAGGGCCAGCATGGATTAGCACAAAGATGAGTGCCTGTTTTCTGGTCTGTTTAGGTCTGTGCACCTCTGTGCCTCCTGACTGGTATGCCAAAAAGGGCCACAGCTCTTGCCAGCTTGCTCATATTTAAAAGAAAAGAACAGGGGAAATGTTGTAATATCATTGCCCATATTTTGAGCCCCAACATTGGTCAAGCACAGAGGAAACTGAAGGCCTGCATGGAGGCCTGCATTTCCCAGCAGTCCTAGCAGAGCCGAGCAGATACCAGGATGTGCTGATGTAGGCAAGAAGGCCAGAGCAAAACAGGATGGCAAACAGGATACCGGGGACAAGAACAGGATGTCAGGACATCACCTTTGACCCCACAGCTTCCTCTCCCCCGGGTCCTCATCAATAGATGGCCCAATATGGTCTTACAGCTAAGGCGTGCATTCCCCCTCCCACCGAGCGATGTCTTCCTGTATCTATTGTTCCTCTCTTATCAATAAAACACTGGTCGCTCAGGCAGTAGGAGGATCATCACACACATGCACGCACACACATCACACATGCTCAGCACGATCACATTCATACACACACCCAGACATCCATGGAGCCCTGATAGAGAGACGAACAGGAATGCTGCCTGAGCACCAGATCTTTCACCCTGAAGCTGTGTCCGTGTGATTCGTAACGCAACAATATATCATGCAGACTTCTATCAGCTGTATAGCACTAAGCAAATAAGGTATTAGGCTGAAGATATGCTTTAGGTAGGAGCAGAAACAATCAGATTAACATGGTTTAGAAATCCTTGGATCTCACACACCCAGCCTACTGTTTCTCCTCCTCTCAACAGCCATCCACGTGCTCTTTCCTCTCACCCAGCCAGCAACAACAAGCTACCTTGGGTTCTTTTTAGGGAGAGAAGTAGGATAAAAATATTTTAAAAACCGGTAAATAAAAAATTCCTCTTCTCCATCCCACAGCTCTCTCTCTCTCTCTCTCTCTCTCTCTCTTCTCAACCTACTCTTTCATAACTGTTGTTTCTCCCCCTCCGTCTAGTACTCATTCATCCCTGTGCTCAGCCGTTCTCCAGCACTACCACTGGCCATTCATTTCAGTCTCTTCAAATGAAAGGCGGGAAAGGCTATTTCTCAAACCATGGAGAAATACCTGGCCCTGCATATCTGGACGAGAGTGAATAAACTGAAACTCAATCCAGCCAAGAAAGGAGAGACCTTTCTCATGGTCTCACCACCATCAAAGGTGTTAGTGTAGACGCAGGAGAGAGCCTTCTCTGTTGCTGCTCCCAGGCTTTGGAACACCCTCTCATGGAAGTCATGGAACTGTTAGATTACAACCAGGAGGACCAAAGTGGGTAGGAAGACAGGGGTCAATCCCTCACCTCACTTGGTGCCAAAGTTCCTCCCACCCACAAAATCAAACATGCTGATAACCCAACAACCCAATGGAAACTTCTATTCCAGGGCTAATAACAGCTGGGAAAACAACTAATTGCCATTGAAATTATGATGTCAGAGGAAAAAATAATAATAATTTCTTTTCTTTCATCCCATAATCTAAACCCTATTTGAAATATTAATCTATTCGTTCTATTTGTGTAAATAATACAATGCGCAATTTATTCCTCAGGTGCTTTTGATTTAAGCATATGCGTATCATTTTATCCAAATGGCCCCTTCCACCTCCGCAGTTCTAATATTATAATTATAGCATTTTCTTCCTATACACAATACAATGAAAGAAGACCTGATCCAACAATGTGCCATTCTTGCCCCAAATAAAAGATGAGCAGAATAAATCTTAACAAATGCAGCAATTAACCTCCTGTTTGTACTTCACACACACAAAGATGTGCGCTCCATCTGAGCTTCCAAAGTCGTAAGACACGAAAGCAGGTAGTTAAAGAGAGGGAGAGGGAGGCAAGACACCAAGAAATGTATATAATCCCCAATTATTCTATAGGCAACATCCCTCTGTTACTTGGGGCTCTCAGACATCCAGAATCTGAACAGCAATCATAGTAACAATCACAGCGGGTAACTAGAGATAGGCATGAAATGAACCATGAACCATTGTGACCATTGGCGATAAGAAATTTATAATTCATCATATATTATATTATCAAGGCTCTTTTAAGCTTACATGTAATCTGTACTGGAAAATGTGTGTGTCTTAAGAGGCGATTTCTGGTAAACTGCAGAGGCCTCTCTTGACAAACTTCCTTCGGCCGACCACAAACAAACTCCGCTCTATTGGAAAATTACTGCTTTTTGCTTAAGTGTTCTTTCTTAACTAAGATGTATGCAAGACAAATATGTCAGATTAATGAGGAAGTTTCTTAACTGAGAACATCTGAATTTTTCATGCACAGCCTGAAAATGCTTACGTGTCCTAGGTCTGCCAAGGTATAAGAATACTCTGTTTCAGCTTGGAATTAGTCCTTCCTTCCTATGTGCATTTGATTAAAGCTTTCTCAGAATCTGAGACCCGATGTCTGACTCTCTGTCAAATCTGTCTTTAGAATCCTGCCAAGACTTAACCCATTGCAATCTAGAATTGTTTGTGGGTGACACTAACCCCCTCCCCAATAAACCAGCCTGATTTGTTATTTGTTTCATGGGCAGTTCATGGAGCCATGTTTTCACAAAGTGAAGCAAAACCCTAAACGTTTTCACTGTCGGCATTTCATTTCACTTCATCTTTCCCTCAAAGCCCCCCTCCCCTTCTTGAGCCCCAGCAACTATAATCCTTGCTCAGAGCCAGCACTGCCCTAGCCACTGCCACTACTGCCACCACTTCATTGAGTACTAGGACAGTAAGCTGTCTGGGGCCTTCTTCCTGGCTCAGTGCTTCCCAGGAGTTAGGGGTTTGTGGGAAGCGCAGTTTTGCTGCCCATTGGGCCATATACAGTATAGGGAACTTGCAAAGAACTACACTCCTTGTAATACTCTCTCAGGAAGCACTTGAGCAGGAAAAAGGCCCCAGACAGCCTTTTGGCCTACTCAACGCTGGAGGGAAGGAGAAGGTCCAGAGCAAGTAAGGTAGGTGTTTTTGCCCATGAAGGAGGTATGGGGTGCAAAACCCACGGGAGGGGCGGTTTCTGTGCAGGTGAGTGACAGAGAAGGCATCCTTTCATTCAGAAAAGACCATGAACCAAACAAACCACAGACCGGTTCGTTTTTAAAAAAATGGCCTGTGGACATCAACAAACTATGAATGTGGGAAACAGCTTCCTAAGATGCTGGGTCAAGCCAACCTTTGCTTCAGTGAGAGAAGACTCTCCTGGCTCGGCTCCAAGCTGACCTCAGCTATGAGGGGAGGGCCCTCCTCACTCTTTCCCAGCTTCTGCTTGTGTTTAGCAATGGCATATAGGCATCAACAGATTTGGCGGCCCATCCTGGCAAGGTGATGTAACTGCTAGCCTATAGTACTCATTAATTAGTAAACAGCATGGTGTCACCTTTTTACTCAATAAAATACCTGGAGGCCTTTTGTCTTCGGTGGACTTCTGCTGGACAGAATGTGTCAACATTTATTTCTGAGCTCAGCCTTCTTATCTATCTTGCACTTCTTTGTCTCTCAGCTCCCTGCTCGTTAGGAGACAAGCTGTTTTCCCTCTTCTTGGAAGGAAGAGACGAGCTGCTTTTTCCCCTCAAGAAAGCTCCAGTTCTCCCCAACACATTGGGGTGAACCCCCAAATACTAACCAACATGAACTGCCATTGTGCCATTTGTGCCCATCTCTGGTCCCCACCATCACCTGGGGAAAGAAGCATCTTTTTGTAAATGCTGGAAAACATTGCACATACCATGCCAAGTGCATAATATGCAGGTCCTGAAACAGAAGTGCACCCGCCAGTGAAAAGGAATAGATTTTGTGCAGGAAATGTGCATTTTTCACATTGTTTGTGAAGCAAGACTCTTAATGATCCTTTTTTTTTTGTCTGATAAAGAACTAAGGTTGCTTACACACTCTTGATGCCAACAGACCTTGGCACAGTAAGCATTGGGAAAGGAAGAGAAAGAAAATGTGGGACAACATTGGCTCTCAAAATCTTGAAGATTTTCTCTAGTCATTGTTCGAGGTTTTTGTTTGCAGCCTCAAAAACTGGGAGGGACTCTTCTGGTTTGTGGTGTTTGTATATCTCACTAGCACTAACCAATCGTTTCTTCTAGCCTTTGAATTCAAAGAGAGCCCCACTTCTCTATTACGTGTTTTCCCCTCTCTTTGGTCTACTGATGTTAGCTGTGGTTTGTTTGCTGTTGATCTCTTCACAATTGTATGTCAAGAAATGTTTTTTACTCTTTCTACCACAATTGTCTCAGAGTGAGTTACTGAGATTTAAGTGACAGGTAATCAGAAAGGGAATAACTATCTGAAAAATTTGTCACTATTCTTATCTGTGTATCTCTTTACTTCTGCTGCACAGCAAAAGGAGTTTTACCAGAAATTCAAAACTGCTCAAAGCTACTTAAGATAAGTATTCACAGTGTCATGTGCCAGGAGGCAAAAGATGGAATACGACCATCTCTCCACCATAATTAAGCAAAAGACCTGTGAGATATTTTTGGATAAGGGAGAGGCAAAAAAAGGCATCACAGAGAAGTGAGTGTGTGGCAACTGTGTGCTTTCCTCAGACTTGCTCTGAAGGACTTTTCTATACATGACTGAGTTATGTGACCTCCTCACAAGCGCCCACAAAGACAATGTTGTGAAAGAGAATGGGACATTCCAGACAGCTCTTCAAGCACTCTGTTTCCCTCACTCAAGTGAGGACAGCAGGAAGAGGTGTGTGTGTGTGTGTGTGTGTGTGTGTGTGTGTGTGTGTGTGTGTGTGTGTGTGTGTGTGTGTGTGTGTGTGTGTGCGTGCGTGTGTGCATGTGTGCGTGGTGCGCGCACACGCATTTGTTTTGTGAATTGCTGAGGAGACCCAAGAAAGAATAATTGTGGGGATGCCTTTCCCTCGATGCTTGTATTTAACTCTAGCTTCTGATGAAATGTTGACAGGCGTACAATTTATGTGTCAGGCATTTTGACAAGATATCATATTTCATGTTGATCACTGTGACAAGGACTGCAGCCTTTCCAAAATAAAGTTAGTTGATGCAAATTAATTATTATCAAGGACTGTACATAAACAGCTCCAGGAGTTTTGTTGTCCTATTTTCAGTGTAAAACAGGCTCTCTGCATCGTAATGGAGTGTTCTATCTTTGCTCACAGAGTTATTATGCTGATGGAGTCCACATATGCAAAGGATGTTTTTCAAGAATGAATTCCTTTTTGAGTTTTGTTTTGTTTTTAAGATGTGACATTTTAAAAAAAAACACCCATATTTTCAGAAGTGTTCAACAAAGGTGCTAACAAAAGAAGACCACATATTTACTCTATATGACAAATGGAGTATATTTTATATGAATCTATGGGTTCACATAGCCTTTGTGTTTATGACTACTTATAACCGTGTTGTTTTAATGTAATGTTGTCTATTAATGCTGTAAGATGTCCCTCAATTCCTTGTTCTCAAATACTTGAACATACCTTAATTGTACTGGACTGTATATTACCCCTCATTACTGTAAGCTGCCTTGGGTCCTTTTCCAAGGAGAAAGGTGGGGTAAAAATACTCTAAAATAAATAAATAAATATTACAGTATTTAGTCAACATGTTTAGGACTGCAGCCCAAGACTAGTGGCATGAATTATAAAGCTTTTTTGGAGGGGGTTAATCTTACATTTCAGCTGCCACTCCTCTCTTTTTTCCTTAGTTTTCCCTTACATTTATCCCCTCCCTTTCCCACCAAAGAACACAAAGTGGTGTATGTGGCCATTCTCCATCCCATCCTAACCCTGCACTAGAGAGTTACCAGCCAAAGGTCAGTCAGTGATTTTCATGGTTTAGTGGAGATTTGAAACTAGCAATCTCATAAAGCCCTGCCCAATAATAGCCTAAATATTACACCGGGGACTGTCATCTACCTATTTTGCATTTCCTTCTACCCTACTTCTACTTTCACTGTTGGATGGTTTCATATTCACACCTGGAAACAGCACTTCTGGTACATCTCTTTGGGCTTCTGCCATTACTATTTTGGGGGTCATTTACTTAGTCCTGTAACAAATTTGACCTCATATCATTAAGAAAGCAATTCTCTGCATGCTTGACTCAGCAGAACAGCCTTACTGAACATAGAGAGAGGTACAGTCCCAGGAAATTAGTACAGTAAAAGGATGGTGCTGCACAGCTTGAATTCCGTACCCATTGAGAGGGAAGCCACATGAAATGAAATCAGTTTTACTTCTACTGTAGGTAACTGACTGTACTAGGGGGACTGTACTATAATTCTGGAGGGCTCAGTGGTTTAGGAATCTAGCTGTGGAGCCAGAGGCTGGGAGTGGAATTCCCTAGTGTTCCTCCTTGACAGGGGCTGGATTTAGTGATCCAAAGGGCCCCTCCCAGCTCTGCAAACCTAAGATTCTCTAAGGGGTGTCCAGACTTTGGTCCTCCAGATGTTTTGGACCACAACTCCCAGAATTCTAAACCTGTATTGCCAATAACAAAGGACTGTGGGAATTGTGGTCCAAAACATCTGGAGGGCCAAAGTTTGGACACCCCTTAGAGAAGGTCCTTAAGGGCCAATAGTATATATTACAATTACTGTACTTACCCATCCTTTGCTTTTCAATTTCTCCATTTACAGTTTGTTGAGCACTATCCCATGATCTCCATTTTGTCACAATAAGGTTGCAAGACCCCCTGTAAATGCCACTGAATTCTGTGTAACTTACTCCTGTCTAGGTGCGTGAAGGATTCCATTGCTCTGTTTCTTCTGCCATTCTTTCCTTTATGGAAGTTATTGCATTTTAAGTGTCCAAAAAGTTAAATTCAGATGAACAGCTTTACTCCAGGGTTGGGGAATGCAGGACCTTCCAATATTGTCTATTTGTATGACTTCCAGCCAGCCTGCCCAATGATAAGAATTGATGGGATTTTTTTTCTTCAACAAAAAAGAGAGGCCGTATTTTTTCTTGATTTAGGCAAGAACAATATTAGCGGCTGCAATGTCTTTTTCCAATCCAAATATACTGCACTGAACTGCTACCATTATCATGATCTGCTTTTGGCTGACATCCATACATGATCAATCGGTCCCAATGCAGCTGTTACAATCACAGTTATTTTCAGATGGGATACTGGTGCCAATTCCAAGAATAAGTGCTCACATAAACAAGCAAATATCAGGAGTTTTATCCAGTGTGAAAACCAAATACACCCTGAGGAGGTGCTTGTAATTTATTAGAGAGTAGGTGGGATGGAAATGTTTTGACAAATATAAAATTAATTAAACATTATTCCAAATAAATAAATAAATAAATACTATCCTGTGTTCCAACGCCTGGGTTGTCCAGAATACCCACCTCCAGACAATGATTATTTTAGAATTTTTCATGTCACCAATATTTTAACTGACAGACTATCATTCCCCCGCCCACCAGTGCTCCTGTTTAGACATCAGGGATTCATGATGATGAATATAATATGTGAATATGCTAAATAGTAATTATATTTTTATGGAAGAGCTTGTCACAACATAAGTGTGTCGCAATGCAAGTCACATGGGGTTTCCTGTTCTTTCCCGGCAAAGCTGAATGACATGCCGGCAATGACATTATTATGGCATTTTTTGTGAACTGAAGACGTATAGTACCTATAGAGCCATCAGTGCTTTTGGGAATAACAATATGATTTGAGCTATGCTGTTCTAATATGCCAGCATTGTTTGCAAGATCAAGAGTGAGCTGAACTCCAGATTTATGTTGGTCCAAATGACAGTACAGTGGCCATGCCAGGCTTAACCCATGACAGGAACACATTATAGTCCCATTCACATGTTCTTAGTTCCAGTTCACATGCTCTTTTGTCTTCCACTATCAATTCCTGTTCTTTAACACTAGTTTCTCTCTTGTTGCCCCCACTTGTCTCTTTATTTAGGTTTTCACTTCTGAACCCTCCTTACCACCCTTGAAAGGCACCAGGGTTTTCTCTCCCCACCCACTCTAGTCTGTGTTGTTAGTCTGTGGAACTCCCTGTCACAGGATGTGATGATGGCATCTGGCCTGGATGCCTTCAAAAGTGGATTGGACAGATTCCTGGAGGAAAAGTCCATCACAGGTTACAAACCATGATGGAGATGTGTCATCTCCAGGCTTAAAACTGGGATACTTCAAGGACCAGATGCAAGGGAGTGGTATCAGGAGACAGATATCTAGTTTCGTGTGCTCCCAGACGCATTTGGTGGGGCCACTGTGAAATACAGGAAGCTGGACTAGATGGGCCGTTGGCCTGATCCAGCATGGCTCGTTCTTATGATAGTTCCTCAAATCCAGGTGCCATATTTGTATATTATACAAATTATTTGCATACTGAGCAAATCATGCACTGGGCCATAAAAGATGTATTTACTACTGCCTTTTAAATAAGCACAGCTCTTAAAGTTGCTGAATGAGCAGGAAAAAGAAGATTGGATTTTCTTAGGTTCTTTTCATGCAATATAGGGATGCACAGCCTGCAACCCAATGTGTCTTGTGGGTGGTGGTAATGTCCCCATGTCTTAATAACATGTTTTTTTTTAAATAGAGCCCATATGTCACAAATGCTACAGGAAATGAAAATAATCATCAAAGATTTCCCAAGAATGGGAATTCTGCTGAATTTGGGTTCTCATGCAAAGCAGTGAAAATTAATAAACTGTGCCCAGGCTCAGCCATTGGTTGGTTGGTAGGTAGGTAGGTAGGTAGGTTAGTTGGTTGGTTGGTTGTATTGCCTTGGTATTAATTGGTATATACTGCCAATTACAGTAATGGCAAGTCACTAGTCTGGGCAATTTACGGTACATAACCCCTGATACCTTCCTCCAACCAAAAGAACAAAGAATCCAAATAAAAAACCCTGCTGGTAAAAGGAAACAAATAAGGTGAGAGTCTCTGATGGAGACAATATTCTGAAATGACTTTCTAAAAAGTACTGTTTTTACCAACTTTCAGAAGACTAGAAGTGAAGCAATTTGGCTCATTTCCACAGGCAAGACAATCCAAGTGTCATGGCCACCACGAAGAAGGCTCATTTTCTGTCTGAGGCTTTGCAGGCATTCCTGGGCATTGGCCACCCCTGGGAGCTGGGAGGAACGGCTGGCATGGGCAGACAACCTTAGGGAGAGCTGCACCCACCTGTAACAAGGCCCCAAGCATTGGCACAGAAGCATACTACTGACTGCCATCAGCTATTGGGCACAATTCAAGGTGCTGTCCTTGACCTACAAAGCACTGTACGGCCTGGATCCTAGCTACCTCCAAGATCAAATCTCACAGTATGAACCAGCTCGGGTGTTAAGGTTGTCAGGAGAGGACTTTCTCTCCATCCCATCACCCTCACAGGTATGTCTTGTGGGAACCCAGGAAAGGGCCTTCTTGGCTGCTGCGTCCAGACTCTGGAACTCTCTCCCACTAGAGGCCAGGACTGCCTCATTTCTGTTGTCCTTCTGGAAACAAAGACCTTTTTATTCAGGCAAGCTTTCCCTGAATGATGGACTACCTATTATGTGACTTTTATATGGATCTATCATACTGTACATGAACACATAGACTTTGTGTTTATAGACTTTGTGATTGCATTGACACTATATTCTCAATGTTTCCCTCACTCATAACTTTAAATGGAATGTTACTCTCTTTGGTAGCTTTAATGTGATGTTGTCTTTTGATGCTGTAGGATGCTGTAGTTCTCAATACTTGAATATGTCTTAATTGTACTGGACTGTATATTATATAGCCATCTTGGGACTTTTTCAAGAAGAAAGGTGGGGTAAAATACCCTAAAATAAATATATAAATAAATAAATTATGGGTTGAGGGATATAGGATGGACACCAGCCTAAAAGACAAACTGACTATGAAAAGAGGCTACCTTCTAACCCTGTCTCCCTTGCCTATATTACACATATTTTAAATTCCATTCACTGTCTCAAGCATAAGCAAAAGGCAGCCCCAAAACACAAAAAGCCACCACCAACACCTTCCACAGGCAGCCCCATCACATACAGCGTGTTACAGTAATCCAGCCGGGAGGTAACTAAGGCATGTGTCACCACGGCCGGATCAGATATCTCCGTGGACGAGATATGCTGATGCACTAGTTTTAACTGTGCAAATGCTTTCCTGGCCACCACTGAAACCTGGGCATCCAGGATGAGAGAAAACCAGGAGCCCCCTGAAGCTGTATACCCGTGTTTTCAGAGGGAATGTAACCCCGTTCAGCAAAGGCTGCACCCCTATTCCTTGCTGTGCCTTTCGAGAGTATACAGTGGACCCTCGTATAACAAACGGTTTGTATAACGTAACATCTGTACAACATAAAAATTCTGGAGATAGGGGAAATTTGCTTAACAGAATCGTCTGTGGGGCAAATCCATACAACATAAAAATGGTCACGATTAGGGATTACTGTTTTCAATGCCTTCCTATGGGAAATTTGTATAAAGGAAAATTTCCTTAACATAATTTCATTTGGAATGAATTAATTCCTTTATACAAGGTACCACTGTATTTCTCTTCCCCATCCCTTCACTTCATTTTGAAACCATTCTTGCTCATTCACTTGGTACCAAGGAGCCAGCTCTGGCCTTTGAGCTTCCATTCTCACAGAGCTATGGCAGATTTCATAAGGTTATATCATCAGCACAAGCATGACTTGGGCATCCCAAAATATTGAGGAAACCGTCCAACTCAATACAGTCCCATTCTATTTTTTTCTGAGAAAGGAAAGTACGTAAAAGTTCTCCTGTCTGTTTGTCACAAGTGACCAGAAGAATAAAGCAATAGATATGGCGAGGGATTCAAGGCAGGAGGGTTACACCCCCTCAGCTGATTCTCTGTTCTCCACAGCAACTGGGCCAACAGAAATGCATTCTCTTTTATTTAAGCTTTACCACCCAGCACTGTCTCGATAGAGACTAGCCATTGTGTGGCACTGTTCTAGAAAAGAGCCATGGAATCTTATGTGTTTTTCCTCCTAAGTGAGCCCCCCCCACAGTTTAACGGGGTTTAGTTGTTTTGTTTTGTGGTTTTTGTTTTTTTGTTTGCCTTGGGTGAGAATGTATCGGCTTGCAGAGCACTGACTCGCATCCCCACAGACCAACTATTACCACTATGCATTTTAGATTTGAAACACCTTTTCCTTAAAGACAAGTCACCTTTTCAAATTGCATTTTTTGAAGAGCCCCCTTGGCCACGCCCATTTTTTCTTGCAACGACCACTGGGGGTGGTATTTTTTTAAATTGGTTCCTGCATCCCCTTTTAAAGCGATTTTGTTGTATTTGCGGACATACTACGCCACCTTTTTTCAGTTTCCCCCGTTTCTGCCATTTCCCTGTTGTAGTTTAAAGCGGTTCAGCCAAGTGCGAATAGGGAAACCAATTGCTAAGCAAATGCTGAAGTGTGGACTACCGAACCACTGTAGCGATCACGTGACCATGGGAGGACATAATGCGATGCAAAATAAAAAGTGGCTGCTCAAGGAAGTGCAGTAGCGGCCTATATAAGAAGAAGGGAATTTTATCTGCTCTCATTCCCAACCCCCTTTTGAGATGATCTGTAGCTACTAGAGATGGGCACTAAATGCCAAAATGCCATTTCGTGGTCGTTATTTGGGCCCTGAGGTCCGCTTTGTTCTGTTTCCGTTTTTCGGGGGCCTGGGGCCCGCTTTGTTTCCGTTTCTTCGTTTTCGGGTGTGGCAAGCTGCGGCCGCAGGGAGCCCTCCCAGGACCGGGTGCCACCGGAGCTGGTGGCATGCAAGCCGGGAGAGAATTCCCGCGGCCACGGGGAGTCCTCCCGGGGCCGGGGCAAGCCTCCTGGAAGAGCTGTCCCACAGCTAGGGGGAGCCCTCCTGGGGCCGGGCACCACCGGAGCCGGTGGCAAGCCTGCCTGGAGAACGATCCTGTGGCCACGGGGAGTCATCCCAGAGCCGGGCGCTGCTCTGATACCACCCCCAACAGGCCGCCACCCCCAGAGCACCACCGAGCACCGCCCTAACTGGGGCCCTTCTCCCCGGGAACCACTCTGCCCCGGGAACCACTCTGCCCCGGGAGCCACCACCCCAGCAGACCGCCGCCCTGCACCCCCCCCAGCCTAGACCCGGGAAACCTGTGGGGGGGGTGCCCCTGCACTCCCCCCATGCTCTAACGACGCCCTCCGCTCCGGCTTCTGAGCTGGCTGCACCGTCACCGCTTTGCCACGTGGCCGAGATTCCAGAGCCCAGCCAATAAGGGCTCAGATCCCGCCTCTTCTCACGAGACCAGCAAAGCCTCGCATCAGTTCCGGCGGGGAGGGGGCAAAGAGGCTCCACCAGGCCCAGCCCCCTCTCGCCGCCCTCCGCTTGTTGAATGACAGCCCGGTGGGCTGTCATTTACCAATCGGAGATGGCTTGGGCTGGGATCCTGCCTCCATGCACGGAGGCGGGATCCCAGCCCTCTCTCGCTGCCCTCCGCTGCTCCATTTTTCATCGCACAAGCGGGCGCGACGCCAGTAACGGAAACAAACAGAACCGAAGAAAATTTTCATGGTTCTGTTTGGTTCAAGCCTGCCCCATCGCAACAGTCGTTATTCGTACCGTTACGTAATGGAACGAATAACGGAGAACGGTAATAAAAAATGGTCATTTCGTGCCCATCTCTAGTAGCTACATTATACTCCGTATCTTCGGAGGGGGTGTTCTTGCTACTGCCATCATGACCAGTTGGTTTCTAATTGTGGCATCACTGCTTTTGCGCATAAGCCTTTCAAGTAAACAGATAAACAAAGTAATGCAACACAACGTGCAATAAATATTTCATTGCATTAATCATAATAAGCTCCATTGTAGCCCTAACCAAAGAATATTCTTAAATCAACTTCAGAATATGATTGTAATTTCAGGCTTAGCAGCATGAAACCACAAGACTGTAATTAAGATAGTAAATCACACTCTGGAGTTTTTTATAGAAACTGACAGTATCAGCTGATATATTGCTTTTACAAGTGAATGTACAGCCCTTAGTCCCTGAATAGTTTTTATTGTTATTATTATTATATTGCCAAGGTAGTGAATCAGATGTCCTGTCCTGATTTACCTGTAATATCTGCTGTGAATAAAAACAAGTCTAGTGACAATTTGCTTTCAGCCTCTGACAGAGAGCCAAAAAAATGTGCTTTCCATGACATCAAGACTGCCAGACTGGACTACTGAAGAAGACAAATAATCTAGAAGCAAGACATGAAATCTAAAATACCATTGCATTAACAGTTAGAGGTTACAGTAATACCTTGGATTACAAGTATAATCCATTCTGGAAAAATGCTTATAAACCAAAGCACTCGTATATCAAAGCAAATTTCCTGATAGGAAATAATGGAAACTCAGATTATTTGTTTTGGGGCCGCATAGACCACAAACTGAACACAGTATAATAAGAAAGGATGTTGAAAACAAATTAAAGAAAGATATAAAGAAAAATAAAACAAATGCCTAACCTGCACTCACGTTTGAAATCCTTCCTGGCTGGTGCAAGGAAAACCTCCCTTCCTCATTCCTCCCTCTACTTTTGAGACATTTCAGACAGTCGCCCACAATCCAGCAGAGAGAAAGAGGGAGGGAGGGAGGGAGGAAGCCACAGTTGGCTAACTTGTGATCATGTGACCCACTCCAGTGCTTGTATTGCAAAACATTGCTCGTTGATCAAGGCAAAATTTAGAATGTTTGATTGTCTTGCAACACACTCTTAAACCAAGGTACTTGTAAACCAAGGTATTACAAAACACATCTTATACAAACTGACCTTTACTCCCTCTGCTTTCATCAGAAGTAGTTGCCTATCTTTAATCGATCTGTGTTCCCACCACTGTGGTGGGGCTCATTTCCGGAGTGGACGAGTCTGCCTATTGGGACGAGGTGGAGCATCTCCGTGTCTGGTGTGGAGACAATAATCTGGTCCTTAACACCCCCAAGACTAAGGAACTGATGGTGGATTACAGGAGAAAAAATGCGGACATTCAATCCCTGTATATTGGCAAGGACTGTGTGGAGAGGGTGGCTGTATTCAAGTTCCTGGGCGTTACCATCAAGCAGAGCTGCCTATATGCCCTAAGCGCATCCGATCTTGCCTGATTTCGGAAGCTAAGCAGGGTCATCCCTGGTTAGTACTTGGATGGGAGACCACCAGGGAATACCAGGTGCTTGTAGGCGCCTGGAGTAGGAACTGGCAAGCCACTCCAGTATTCCTGCCAAGAAAACTCCATGGACATGGAGTCACGAAGGGTCGGTCACGACTGTAACGACACAACGCACGCACGCACCATCAAGCAGGGCCCGACCTGGAGTGCTAACACCAGTGCTTTGGTAAAGAAGGCCCAGCAGAGAATATACTTTCTTAGACTCTTAAAGAAAAACCATCTGAGCAAGAGACTGTTGGTGTCCTTCTACCGATGCTCCATAGAGAGCATTCACACATACTGGGCCTGTGCTTGGTTCTCCAGCTGCTCAGCCACGGATAGGAAAGCACTCCAGAAGGTCATAACCACAGCCCAGAAGATCATTGGCCACCCTCTTCCATCTCTGGAACAAGTACAGTGGAACCTTGTATAACAAACGGTTTGTATAACATAAAATTTGTACAACATAAAAAATTCTGGAGATAGGGGAAATTTGCTTAATATAATTGCCTATGGGGAACTCTGTACAACATAAAAATGGGATTACTCCATTTTCAATGCATTCCTATGGGAAATTTGTATAAAGGAAAATTTGCTGAACATAATTTCATTTGGAACAAATTACAGTGGATCCTTGTATAACAAACAGCTTGTATAACATACAATTTGTACAACATAAAAAATTTCGGAGATAGGGGACATTTGCTTAACATAATCACCTATGGGGGAAATCCATACAACATAAAAATGGGACTACTCCATTCTCAATGCATTCCTATGGGAATTTGCTTAACATACCAGTAATTTCATTTGGAACATATTAATTCCTTTATACAAGGTACCACTGTATACAGTTCCCGTTGCCTTAAAAGGGCAAATAACATTCTACAGGATTTATCTCATCCTGGACATAGTCTGTTTGTACTGCTGCCTTCGGGCAAGAGATACAAATTTTAATTTTAATTGCAATTGTAATTTTAATTTTAATTGTAATTTTAAACTGTAATTTTAATTTTAATTTTAATTTGTTGTTTTTATTACTTAGCCGGCTATCGGGCTTAAACTATTTAATTGTGTTATTTAACTGTGTTATTTAACTCCTGTTTTTGTTATGTTGTAAACCGCCCGGAGTTCCTTTGGGAAGACGGGCGGTATATAAGTCTAATAAATAAATAAATAAAGCAATAAAAGCAAGAACAAACAGACTAAAAAATAGTTTTTATCCAAGAGCCATAACCATCTTAAATGCTGCAATCAAATAGTGTGAGCTTGGGGAGTTGTGATGGATGTGTATGAGTGCCTTTAATTCTTTTTACCTTTTAAATGTATTTTTTCTTTCTAATTTTAGTTTTGTTTTTTGTTTTTTTCACACCTCGGATAGCTTTCAATTTCATTGTACTATGTACCACCACGACAATAAAGTATCTATTCTATTCTATTCTATTCTATTCTATTCTATTCTATTCTATTCTATTCTATTCTTAATCAATCTGTGCTTCCTTTCACAGTACAGGAATTTCTGTGCTTTAGGAAGAATTTACCTGTAGAGCACAAAAAGCTTTTGAAAACAGTTTAGCCATGATATAGAGCAGGGGTGCCCGAACTTTTGGTAAGGAGGGCCAGATTTGGCGGCTGAGAATGTGTCAGGGGCTGGTTGCTCCCCGACCCTGCCACCCCCTTGCAACCCCACCTGCAGGAAGGAAGGGGGGACAAAGGAGGGAGGGAGGAAGGTGGAAACCAAGAGAGGAAGGAAGGAAGATGGGGAACAAGGAAGCGAGGGAGGGAGGGAGGTGGGGACCAAGGGAGGGAGGAAGGAAGGGAGGAAGGTGGGGACCAAAGGAAGCACAGGAAACCGTGGCCACAGGTCGCCCCTTGGAAGAGGTAACCTGTGCGACCTTGCACCCCCCCCCAAGCTCTCCAGCGGTGGCGCTGGCTCACCCGCCAGCCCACCCCAAAGCTCCTTGGCGGTGGCAGAGGCCCGTTGGCCTGCCCATCCCCACAGGTTCCCTGCGGTGCCGGTGGCGGCAGACCGCCCGTCTGCCCAGCCGCCCAAGCTTCCCAGCGGTGCCGGTGGTGCGGTCCACCCGATCACTGCCCCGTGTGCGCGCCCAACCTCACAATGTTCCCGGCTATACCGGTGGCAGCGGCCTGCCTGCGCGCCACCCTTCACGTGCGTGCCCAGCCCCACAAGCTTCCCGGTGGTGCTGGTGGTGGTGGCCCGCCACCTCGCCTGCCCACCCAGCCCCACAAGCTTCTGCTCACCGGCCAGCTGGCCTGGCCAGCCCCTCAAGCTTCCCGGCAGTGTCAGTGTTGGTGGAAGATTTAAAAAAAAAACATGGGGTGGAGGGGGAGGGAGGGGCAGGCCAGCCAGCCGCGGGCCACTCAGAATGGCCTGATGAGCCGAATTTGGCCCCCGGGCCGGACTTTGGGCAGGCCTGATATAGAGATATCCAGAATGAGTCACTGGAGACATCTCCAGCAAAAAGAGCCTAAAACTCAACCACCAGTCTCAGGCTGACCCCTTTATTCTGTTCTAGCGGCACTGTATTGGGTTACGCACGGCATGATACACAGCCACATCTCCTCCAAGCCTAAATGGCCACAGACTTTCAGGACATGGTCTGGGAGGCCTTTATGGTGCAATGGCTAGGATCTAAAAAAACTTAAGTGGGGTCAAAATATATCCTCCTTACCTCTGTCACCCCACTGAGCTTTCATACTATTCTTGTCATAGAACAAGATTCACTCATAATCTCTTTTGTACTAGCAGAAGCTTGTTTCTCTCGACTTGCTTTCTTATAGAAGCATTTTTAAAACAATAAAGGATCAGGGAATCTGTAATGCAAAAGACTTCCATATTCCAATTCTCCAAACCTAGGCGCTATATCCTTTTCATCCTTGCTGACTAAAACTGACTCCTGTCCCCTTCAAAATGGTAGGCCATATTTAGCGCAGCTAGGCTCAATTTATGGTGTTGAATGAATTGCTAGCAACCTCTGAGCCCTTTATTTCAAGGAGGGAAGAGACAGGAGCACACAGCTGATTAATCCATAACAGTGGTTTAATTGTTCATTTAACTGCTTCCCTCTGGAAGTGACCCTAGACTAGAGGCTGTCTCCAGAAACAGACTTAGCCAAAAGCCAGACATTCTGCCAAGTCAGATCATAATGCTGGAGATGTACTGGCAGAAGTGAACTTAAAGAGAAAGAGAGAGAGCGATCTGGGACAACCTTATATAACATTTCATAACTTTCTTGCACATGATGGATCACCCTGCAACAATATTAGGCACTGCTATTTCTAGACATGTACAATGTTATATTCAAAATGACGTTGAGTTTATTCCCTTCATAGGGCTCCGTCTGTCACTTCATATGTTAAGATTTATAGCCTAGAGACCAAGGCTCAGGAGTCAGGACAGATAATAAACTTCCTTAAAATGAAAGTTATGAGCGCTTTCCAATATATGTAAACTGCATACCGCATAATGGCAATGTACCTAACTGAAGGCAGATTGGGTGATCAGGTGGAATGGAACACAAAACTCTGGACTCTTTAATGGGTTGTACTGAAGAAAGAATATCTCTGAAAATAATCTATACAAATACAGTAATACCTTGGATAAAGAATGCCTTGGATAACAAATTTTTCAGATAACAAATGGAAATTTCCATGTATAGGGCTGCCTCGGATAGCGAATGTTCCCTATGGGCTGCCTCGGATAACAAATGTTTCATAATGCCTTGCAAAAAATGTGTACCCTGCATGCATTGCAGGATGCCTAGTTTGTGATGCTGGTGGTGGAAGGAGTTAGAGCATTTTTTTCATGGTGTTTTGAAGCCATTCTGGACATGTTTTGCTGAGGGATTTGGACCTTTCAAACTTGGTAAGATAGGGAGCTAGCTTTCATTAATCTTTGCACCGTTTACTTTGTATTTTTGGCTGGAAGAGGCTGGGGTAGTCTTGCTGGTTTCATTTCTCCATGTTTGCAGTCATTTTTCATTGCTCTGCAGGCAAAAATAGGCTAGATTTTTCTTCCTGCTTATGTTTGTTTGTTTGCATTCCCCCCCCCATGGCACTTTGGGAGGGAACAGGATGGGGTAGTCTTGCTGGTTTCTCTTGTCCATGTTTGCATTGCATTGCAGGGGGATGTTCTGGAGGGTATTCCAGCAGTGCAAGCCTTTAAACTGCATTTTATAAAGAGGTTTGGAACCTCCCCCCCAGCTTTTTTGCCTTCTTTCGGACCTCCGGAATAGATTAATCAGTTTCCCATTCATTTCAATGGGAAGGAAACCACGTTTCGGATAACAATTTTTTTGGATAACAAATTGCCTCGGAGAACGAATTAAATTCATTATCAGAGGCACCACTGTATTTTAAATCATGGTGCAGTTGTTTCACAGGGAAGTGCTTGGGGATGAAGTCCTGGGCTCAACTCAAAAACAGCATCACTCAAACATGTCTGGATTTGCTTACTCCATTTTTCAACCAAATGAAGTACTAGTATACTTGATCATTATTTTAGAAAGGGACTCAGCTGAAGTAGTAAATCTTGCCATTCAATGTTAAATCCAGAGACTAAAGTTACCCATTGCAACACTGACAACCTAAACTAAAACTCTGCAAAGCTCTACCTCTGGCCATGTCATAGGTTCCACAAACACTGCACACACATTTTTATGGAATATTGTGGACCCACAAATTACACACAGACCACAGTATTTTACAAAAATTGGGAATGTATTTCAAAAAATTGATAGTATAGTGAAGAATTAAAAAGAGGGAGGTAATTCTGACATTGTGCTCTTCATACACATGTCTACACCACTTAGAATATACCAAAGCGAAGCCTTGTAAGTAACACTACTAAAGAATCTTGCCTCTTCCATTGAAATCTGCAACACTAGCCTTTGGTTAATATCTGCACAAAATTCAAGGAGACCTAAGCATTTTCTAGTAATGCAGGAGGCTTTCTGAATGGAGAAGATTGCAAAGAACAGAATCTTTTTCTGTGTTTACGTTTAAGAGACGTTTAGCAGCATAACAACTGAGATAACCAAGGTAATAAAACTGGTGAATAGTAAGATTTTATTTTCCACTTTTAAAAGGTTCATAATGGAATCTGGCCAGCCAAACCTCCATTTGGGATGGATAAAACCTCTTTTGCCATTAAAGATTCCCCAAACCCAGAAAAAATCATGAATCACATAAAGCTGATCCTTTTTCATTCGACATATTTTAAGCCAAATCCAAAAACAAATACTCTACATAATATTTTCTTTTGTCCATCAGTAAGTCAGCCTCCTGTGTGTAAACTAATTTTAAGCTATCTTTATACAAAAGGATGCAGTATTTTAAACCCCAGACACTCTATCAGTTACAAGGTGATAGGATACGCACAGATGATTTCAAAATCAAGTTTCAGTCACAACATTAAAAGCAAAAAAGCAAAAACAACAAAAAACCTTCAGTTCCTATCTTTTCCAAAAATAAAGGGATGATAGAAAACATTATGTTAAACTCTCTGAAACAATTCATTAAAGTTGTGGGAAACAGATTTGCTACAGAGAACCACCTAAAAACTATAACTTGGAAATATTACTTTTCTTTTGATAGTTGTGGTCAAAAAAGTAATTTTTTTCCAAGTGCATTAAATCAGCAACAACAAAATCCTTATGTGAAATGAAATCTGCCCTATTGACCCACCTAAGCCTGTGACATTGTTGGGAGTTCAAGTCCTACATCAGTGCTGGCGAACCTATGGCACAGGTGCCAAAGGTGGCATTCAGAGCCCTTTCTGTGGGCAGCCGACATCACCCCTTCACAACCACCTGTATTTAGGTTAAATTGCTGTATTGGCACTTTGAGAAAAATTAGTGAGTTTTGAATCACAGTTTGGGTACTCGGTCTCTAAAAGGTTCACCATCACTGTCCTAGATCCTTCAGGACCAACACACCTGTATAAGGCAAGATCATCGGCTTGGAACAGTCCTCAAATTGTAGCATTCGTTATCTGAGGGGGCTTTTTTCTTCTTTGTTGTACTGTGTGTCCAATATTAATGCAAGGCAGGATGTTAAATGAATGTGATCCTAGCAATCATGAAGTGCTGCTGCTGAGCTGCAGTTAATCACAACACAAAGCAACCAGTGAGCTGACTTTAGCTTTCAGCGACTGAAACCAAAAAAAGAGCAAACTCTTTATGGAGAGGAAGGAAGGAGGAATCCAAGCCTTCAGAGAAAATAATTGGTGGGTTGTGGGTTAGTGAGCAGCGCCAAAGCCAATAACAAAAGTTTATTTGCCGAACACAACTAGTAGAGGCTAATGACCTGTTCTCACCCCTTCTTGCTTGCATCTAGCAAAACAAATAAAGATGGGAAATTATCATGTTACAATACTATCTCACTGCTCCGGAAGTGGCCTAAAAACTGGCTCAGATGAAAATCCAGCTCCATCAGAACTCTCTCCTTCTAGGAACCATGAATGCATTTCCTCTTCCTAAAGAAGAAAATGGATACCAGCGCTGGTGGCTCAAGGTCTGAGGGGACCTATTTGTAACCTATTGTTACATATGAGGCCTTTAAGGAGCTTTTTGCTGAGAGGAGCTTTTATGGATTGGGTTGAATGTCAGTCAACTTGTGCTGTTACTTCACATCCCTTGTCTCGGAACAGGAACCGGGAACAAAGCATGACAACAGAATTCCCCTGCCCAGGGGCAGGTGCGGCTCGTCACGCTCTGTTCCCGGTTCACGGGGCATGGTTGGGACGAGATTCTGCTGTCACGCTATGGACGTGAAGTAACCTTTTTTCGTACTGGTCCCAAGTGGGACAGCAAAGAGGGACGAGAGGGACGTGAAGTAACGGTCTTGATAACAGCCAACTGTTTCCTGTTTACCTCAGATTCCTTTTCTTACCTTTTTCTAGTCAGGGTTCTGTCAGCGTGAGCAATGGAGTCTGTCAGAAGTGGACAGCTAGAGTGATGCATTCTGTCAGCTATATAATCAGTTAGTAATGAAGCTCGTTAACCAGTTAAGGTCAGTGATGTAACAAGCTAACACTTTTTATACAACATGATGTTTCTTTTTATCTATGAAGAAGTGTATGTAAATTGAAACATTTTATTCTTTCTCATTACCAGAGTCTCTGAGTGAAAATGTTGAGACATTCAGTGCCAGTTGAGGTAAACTAATAAATAAAGAATTGTCTACTGTAGGAGACTTGAAGCCTGTCTCCTCTGTAGATTTCCGCCTAATTTTTTTTTTCTTCTTATTGCATAATTAGAGGAAGTTTATTTTAATTAAGCCACACTAAATTTCCTCAGGTAATCTGCCCCAAGACAAAGCCTTATTCTACAGCAAGTCTACCCACATCAGACCACTGCATAGCCATTCAGTGGAAGTATGCAATTAATTATTAGACTCACAGAACAGAATCTTTCTGGTAAATTACAGTACTTTAAGCGGCATTGCTTGATTTGGAGTGGCAAATTGTTGCTAAGTAACAAGTTGTTGCTTGCATTCCTGGTCATGTGCCAGTAGCTGAGACTGGCACATGACCAGGAATGTAGGGAGCAAAGTTATTAATTAGTGGCAACATGCTTTCATGATGTGAACAACTGCTGCTTATGCCAGTATAAATCCCTAATCAGTTTTTGGCTATTTCCACTTACAGTACTGGTTTGGCATACTGAGATCTATGTCAAAACAGGATTGAAGCCAAAACAAAGGCACAGCAAAGGGAAGTAAATTCCAGAATGGTAATCCCAGGAGAAAGAATCCTGCATAAATTCCAGACATCTAATCTTTCAAAAACATGCAATTCAGGAGCTAAATCCCCTGAAAAAGAATTCTGCATAAATTTACATTTCTTACAGCCCTGCTCTAATCCTGTAAGGTTGCAGAAACCCTCAACCAGCTGCATATATACAGCAAAGTTCTTAGCTAAGGTCCTAGAGCAGAACTAGTTAGCAAAAAGTGGAGGCTCAGTGGACGCTGTCAGTTCAGGCTTAGTTGTTGTTAACACATCTCATAGACTACAAAGTAGGTGCACACCCTCTCTGGTCCAAATTAGCGTTCAGCTTTTGATACTTGAGTGTGAAACTGGTCACATTCCCTCACCCATGGATGGAATGTAACAAGGATGATGCCTTAGAACAGCAGCCCCCAACGTTTTTTAGGTCCAAGGACTGGTTTTGTGTGGAGATTATTGGGGCCATGTGCATGCATGCGCACAGGGGTTCTTTTCCGGCACGCATATGCAAACGCCTCTCCACCATCACTTCAGTTGCAACCTAATAATAACCTTTATTGTCATTGTACATCCAGTGTACAGTGAAATTGGCTGAGCCTCCCGCCCTCCCCCCCCCCCAACACCATCCCACTAAAAAGCCATTCAATCTGATTTCACACTGTGTGCTTGCATGTACGTGCCCCCAATAATCTCCACATGGAGCTAAACAAAAGCTGTTGCAATGGGATAGGGAGGGGGGGAAGGCCCCAGGAGTAGGGTGAAAATGGGTGCACCCATGCATGTGTATGCCACACATAGAAACCTGCAGCCCAGTTTGTAAGAAGCTGTGTCCCAGTCCCTTAGAGCAGGGCTCTCCAATCCGTGGGCTGAGGCCAGCAAGGTTTCTTTAACGGCATGCACACTTCTCCACTTCCCCGCCTGTGTACCTGTTGCATCCTAATCAGCTGAGATGGAACATTGTGAATGGGGGAAAGCAATGTGCATGCCTGTTTGGTGCCACACCTTAAACGAAGCAAATTTAGAAAAACCAACATTTGCTAAAAATTCATTGGTTTCTTGGGGGACTTTATGATGAATACAAATTGACAAATGTTGACGAATCAGCCAAATTTGTAAAAAAAAAAGTGATTTGTTTTTCTATTTGTCCCCATCCCTATTCAACACTCTTGTGGTGGAACTCCTTGCTTAGCACAGCTGAGGGGTGTCCTGGAACGGGTGGAAGAGGCAGGGCTCTGTTCCTCCCAGTAAGAGACTGTTCTGGATTGGTCCCATTGACCTGAACTATTTGGGAATGATGTTGACTCCCTGGTGCCCACAGGACTGTTTAGTTATTTTTTAAAATTGATCCATGTTGGCTCTGCTAACTAGATTTTGTATTACAAATCACTAGTTGAACGCTTCCCAAGCGTTTAGGACTACGTGATGTATCGGCGAATTATGCGAGCAGATCCCAGTGAGGTGGCATTCTGCAGCTGTCAATCTATCCGGGATATTATCCTCCAAAACCGTGTCTGTCTGTATTTGGAAGTCCCAAAGTAATTTTGCATGCTCATTTTCAATCACCTTTTCAGGTTTATGATCCTATTATTATTATTATTATTATTATTATTATTATTATTATTATTATTATTATTATTATTATTATTATTATTATTATTATTATTATTAAAGCACACTTTCGGCCTGGTTCAGAATACTTTTGGTCAGGAAGTCAAACTAAAGCCCCTGTTGAAAAGCACATTGTTAAAACAACACAGGGATGTAGCTTCAGCCCCCTTGATCATTTTAGCTGTCTTGTTTCTGCACCTTTTCTAGCTCTATGAGGGACTGTTGGAGGTCTGATAATAACCAGAAATGCATACACAGTGTTCCATTTGTGGTTGCATCCTAGATTTCAAAAGCTGGAAACAGAGGTCAGAGGTAGCCTGTGATTTAAAGAGGGAAATCCCTAGTGTCACAGCATAAACTTCTCCCTGGGATATTTAAATTAGTTTGCTTTTTTTTAGTGACTGATTTTGCAAACCTAAAATAACCACCTCTGGGCTTGATCATGGGTGAAAAAAGAACTCCAGTTACACTGATTTATCTCATCCCTCTGTAATGATAAATTTTCTTCTGTGGTCAAGTGGTACTGTGTGTGTGTGTGTGTGTGTGTGTGTGTGTGTATATATATATATATATATATATATATATATATATATATATATATATATATATATATATATATATATATATATATATATGATTTCGTAGATTTCGTATATATATATGATTTCGTAGATATATATATATATAGGTAGGTGCATTTACATTATTTATAAATGTATCAATTCATTTATTTTTCAATTTGAACTATTATAAGAGGCCACACTGCTTTTTTAATTTTGTATTGATTTATTTTTTCTATTGTTCTTGGGGGGGGGGGCAATCAAACTCCACTTGCCCTTAAAAAAATACCCAAAGATGATATATTGATGAAGCAGTGCCTTCTCTCCACCTCCTCTTTTCCCTTCTCTCCTTTACTCATTTTCCCTGCATAGCTCTTCCTCTTATTTCTTGGCTTTAATTTACCTTTTCATTTTTGGATAGTATTGGGAGGCGGAAGCAAGTTTTGAAAGATTTGCAAAGTACTGTATTGTGAAGAGAAAGGGTTTTTAAAAAACAAAAAAACAAATGCAGTGCTCTAAAGCAGGAAATCTTAAGCCCTCTTTCACCTGCAAGGGAGAGGGAAGGTTGTTTCCTTCGGACCAATCTATTCATGTTGGTTTGGGGGGCAGTGGCTACTACTGATTACTGTTATCCCTTTAATTTTTTTTGTTTCGTTTTTTAAAAAGCGTACAAATTCAATGGCCATGAAGTGGCCACAGCACCCAGAAACCAGATCCCTTTGCAAAGAATATAAATAATCAGCAATATTCACACATGCTGAAATGATAAGGAATGAAGTGATATGTCATTGGTACAATTAAAAACAACCCTCCCAGAGATAGAAAAATAAACTGATTGCGAGGGAGAATGAAATGAATCAATTTTAGCTCTGTGTCATGTGAATGGAAAATTATGAAATGATCTAAATAATGCCAGGTCGATTTAACTGGGGTTCTTTTGGCAGGAATGACCGAGCCCCGAGTCTCAGTCACATTAACATGTTTTCAGCAGTAATAGTGGGCTACTTCTCTTGTCTCTTTCTCGCCTCTTTTAAAACATCATGGCAGGTTTTAGTGTAAATCACCTCCTTAATGACTTAATGACTATAAGATGGAGCACTCACACTAGCTGTATTCAGACTGATGAAACTGTTAGGATGAGCAGTGAAACGTTTCTATCTCTCAAGAAAAAGAAGTCCCGTTGCCATGACTCAACTTCCAGATCACCTCTTTAATGACTTCTTTATGAACCTCCTCTGTATTAACTATCCTGCCCAAAATCTAGTCCCCCTTGCCAGCTGCTACTCTGTAGTTCTATGCATCTGAGTTAAAACATTGGCCTTCAAGCCATCCCTTCAGAGCATCCCTCGAATCATCATCATCATCATCATCATCATCATCATCATCATCATCATCATCATCATCATCATCATCATCAACATGCTCCAAATCACAATATCATGAAAAGCATTCAAAGTGTTGATACCTGGTACTGTCTGTGCCGTGGACTCAGTGTTCAGGGTGGAGGCAACACTCAGCTGCTGCTGGCTTGAGCTAACTTCTGGCTCAGTGCTAAGTGAAGGAGATAAGGCTGCCTCATTGGGAACTTGATTTGGCACAGGCTGGAGCGCGTCTTCCGAGGCTGCTTGCTCATCTTGCCCGGGAAGCTGCAAGGCTGATAAAGGAATACTGATAGGTTTCCCAGCACTGGAGGTGCTGGCGGGCATCTGGAGAGCAGCTTGAGGGTTGGTCATTGCGGTGTTCCCAGGTCCTCTACTTGGGGAAGCCAGATTCCCTTTGGAAGGCTTCTGAGCGCCTGGCTTGGATCCGACTGGGGAAGAGGCAGACATGTGCTGTGCATCCCGTTCCATAGTGAGCGAAGGGGAAGAAGCATGAGGAGTGGGCTTCATCGCCAGAGCGTAGGGGGCTCCTGGGTGGGCTTTTGGTTTCGACATCTGGGTCAGGGACAAGGCAGGCCCATCAATGCCACCTGTGATTTCTGCGTTAGCCACGATGTAATAATCCTCCGGGAGTTCTTGCTTGATTTTTTTGACTAGCGCATCGTTGTTGCTTCCGTCAAGACTTTGAGAGCGGGACCCTGGATGTAAGGATGAAGAAGCACCCGGGCCTGGTCTTTTGCGGGGATGGGGTTGAGACCGCTGTGGGTGAGGTTCAAAATCGCTGTCTTCATCTGTCACTGAGGACTCACAGACCATATCAAAAAGAGTTGCTTCATCTTCATATCCCTCTACCGCTTCGTCCAGTTCTGAAGGCTCGCTGCAGTAGGAGAAATCACAGGAATCTCTGGTGCGGTTACGGTCCAGCTTTGTTTTCCGCGGTCTCTCAGAATACCGTTCCACTGGGCTTGTTTGTGTGTCCGAGGACACGCCAATGATGCTGGGACTGTCCGAATGGAAGCTCCTGTTGTCTTGGAAGCAGACTCTTTCCTGAGGGCCCGCCCTACAGGTTGCTGTCAGGGGCCAGTGGTAGGCATGGCCTGCGCTACAGCCCCACATGGCCGTCAAGTTGCCGTGGGAACCCTCTGAAAGCAGGTGTTTGAGGTTTGGGATGAGGCTGCAAATTGTCCCATGGCTGTGGGCCCAGCTGACCAGTTTGGAAAGATTTTCAGAAGAAGTATGAAGGCAGTCCTCCATGGTAGTAGCTCAGCTGCTTTCCTCCTGGAGGCAACAAGAGGTAAGGTTTTTAGGGCAGTCAAAGTACACAGATGAACATGAATTCAAATGTTACGTCCACAAATGTTTGAAGAAGCGGACATGAATGTTTACACATTCCTTGCACATCTTGAGCATACATAACTTGGCAGGTAAACTATTTTTAAAAGATATGTCTTAAAGCAGTCTCTGCATTTATCTTTGGAAACAGCAACAACAACAACAACCATGATGATGATGATGATGATGATGATGATGATGATGATGATGATGATGATGATACTACTACTACTACTACTACTACTACTACTACTACTACTACTAATAATAATAATAATAATAATAATAATAATAATAATAATAATAATAATAATAATAATAATAATAAAACTTTATTTTTATGCCGCCTTTCTCCCTGAGGGGACCCAATACATGGCAAAATGTTTATCAACTTGCAAAGGTTACTTATTTCATGCTTAAGGAGGCAATCCTATGCACTGTGACCCAATCAAATATGTGAGGATTACTTCTATAGAGACACTTTTAGGATCTTATTATAGAGCAGTGATGGCGAACCTATGGCACGGGTGCCAAAGGTGGCACTCGGAGCCCTTTCTGTGGGCACCCGACATCGCCCCTTCACAGCCACCTGTATTCAGTTTCAATTGCTGTATTGGCACTTTGCAAAAAAATTAGTGGGTTTTGAATTGCACTTTGGGCACTCGGTCTCTAAAAGGTTCGCCATCACTATTAGAGAGTGAGGGACCAGGGCTCAGGAAGAATTCACACCAGTCATGGAACCAGATGGGGGTAAGCAGCTGAGAAAGCCACTGGAGCCAAGTCAGTTGTTTCTGACTTGATTGCATTTAACATCATAAAATGAGCTTGATCTGCATTTTACTGTGGGTAATGGTATAATACAGGCATAATTAAACAGCTTAGGTCTCACTGATCTTAACAGTAAACGGGACCAACCATTATATAAGGACTGGCTTCAAAGTTCTCCGCTTGAAAATCTGGTACTTTCGTGAGGTCCAGGATGGAGCTCAGAGAAGGTATAATTTTGGAACCTAAAAGCAGGAGTGGTGTAGCGGCATGTGTGGGAAGCACACAGTGTGTGTTAGGGACAGGTCAACGGCAAGAGCGAATGTAAAAGCTGGCTGTCGCAGCTTTTAAAAAATGTCTGAAGTAGAAAAATGGCCTTGCACCCTTGTTTTTCAGACAACTGCACTCAAAGAAGAAAACAACACCTACGTGTTTTGCTTCCCACAATGGTGTTTCTTTACAAATAACACGTTTCAGCGATCAGATTTGCAAAATAAGTCCATGTTCACCTTCTAATGGCCAGTCATGAAACAAAACACTCTCTGAAGAGGCATGGGTGAATGAAATTATACAATGTGATAAACATATGACTCTTACCACTTGATATGCATTCTTTAAAAAAATGCTAAACATGCTATTCATTTTAACTTCAGGTATGATAACTTCAGCTGTGCCCTCCTGCCTACCCTGTGTAGGTGTCTTCACGTAGCATCGCTCCCTGCATCTCTTACCTACGATAGAAACCCCCTCTGTTCCAGTGTGATTTGGAAATGTTATATTTTTTTTGGCCACATTTGCTGGCATGGTGGAAGGTTTGGAAAATTTGCCCTCCCTCCAAACAAAACAAAACCCTTTCCCAAGATCCGTAATATGTTTATTACAGCGCCCCAAACACTCATGTTTGAAACTTTCCCTCCTCCTCTTTGCTAAGCCTCTTGGCAGCATTTTATTTAATGTTCTTTGCTCTTTTGAGAATTCATTACTCCTGCGGCTCAGTTTTATTTATTATCTCATAGTAAATTGTTTGGAAATCAGTGTCGCCTATATTTTATACCCAACACAGCCATATCTGCAGGTGACTTAAAGAAAGAAAGAAAGAAAGAAAGAAAAGAAAGAAAGAAAGAAAGAAAGAAAGAAAGAAAGAAAGAAAGAAAGAAAGAAAGAAAGAAAGAGAAAGGAAGGAAGGAAGGAAGGAAGGAAGGAAGGAAGGAAGGAAGGAAGGAAGGAAGGAAGGAAGGAAGGATAATAATTTGTTTTAAGTTATTTCAACAGTGCAGGGGCATTCCCAGGGGAAAACATTAATCCTGGTTTCTCAGATCAGGAAGAACTGTTGGAACAACACAGCATCATCCGCAGGTGATCCTATAAAGAGGGAACCGTTTTTTCTGATGAAGGGAATTGTTTTCCACTTTGCTCCAACCCTGGTTCAGTGGTGGTGCCACATTCCTACTAGAGAACGATTATCATTCTGCTAGCCCTGCCAAAGCTTTAGTAGAAAAGTGTTGCATTGCCAAGAATCATATGGCAAGGCTCCCGCTTACCGTTGCCAGCTCAACAGGTGCTGAACAGACTGCAGACAGATTGGCTGCTAAAATGCCTTCTGCCCTCTAGCAGGCATCCAAGGAGGGTCTGTTTTGCCTAAGAATACAGTAATACCTTGGTTTAAAAGTAACTTGGTTTAAGAGCGTTTGCAAGACAAGCAAACATTTCTTCTAAAAGTTTGCCTTGCTCAACAAGTAATGTCTTGATATACAAGACCTGGAACAGGTCACATGATCACAAGTGAGCCAATGGTGGCTCCCACACCCTACCCCTACCCCTGCTGGATTTTGCAAGTGACTCTTTGGAACATTCTGTCTCAGGCAGCCTCCAAAGCAGAGGGAGGAGAGAGGAGAGAGAGGTCTCCCTTGCACCAGCCAGGAACATTTTCAACAGGGAGTACTGATTGGGATTTTATTTTTCTATACATTTATATTTATATTTAATTTGTTTTCAATATTCTTTCTTATTTTTTCCAACCATTTCTAGTCATGGGGCAGCTGGTCAAGTGTGTACAGTACCTGAACATGTCTTAATTGTATTGGACTGTATATTATCCCTCATTACTGTAAGCTGCCTTGGGTCCTTTTCCAAGGAGAAAGGTGGGGTAAAAATACTCTAAAATAAATAAACAGCTCTGAAATCCTGACCTAAAAAGCTAGGTCCCAAAGTGAAAAAGAGGAAGAGGGAAGGAATTGTGGAAGGTTAACAAGTTATTCATTACTGCTGGTGTCCAGCTAGAAATATACATAAGGACTGGACTCACCAGAGCACACTAATGCAAACCCATCCATTTTTCCTTCTAAAGTGAAAATGGAACAGGCATGATAGGGTACTACTAATCTAATATGAAGAATATTAATAAGAGCACATATTTTCAGCCTGATAACAGCATCCGGTACTGTGTTCCTCTACTAGCTCTAAAGAAACGTCATCATCTTCCTTCCCCACTCTATGTGTATGAAAGATCACTATTTGGTCTTGGACAGTAGAGAACCCATAATAATCTAACGATAGGGGCTTTCAATCCCTTTTGGATATGTGGCTGAGGATAATAAAGCGTTGTCCTGTTTACACAGTCGGAAGCATGAGAAGAATGAGATTGCTCTGAGGTTTGGGGCCCCTGAAGTCAGCCGCCATTGTTTACATGAGCAGGAAATTAAAGGATTTTCTTCCCACAGTTCTCACTACTAAGTCATTCTCAGGCCATTCCTTACTGACGCCCAGAGGTTTATGCTGACTTTTGTACACTGCAGTTCAAGAAGGATGCTGACAATTTGGAACAAGTTCAGAGGAGGTCAACAAGGAGGCTCAGGGGACTGGAAACCAAGTCTTATGAGAAAAGACTGAAAGATCTGGGCATGTTTAGCCCTGACAAAAGGAGACTGAGGGGAGATATAACATTTTTCAAATACCTGAAAGGCTGTCATACAGAGGAGGGGCAGGATCTGTTCTCGATCAAACCAGAATTCGGAACACATAACAATGGGCTCAAGTTACAAGAAGCCTGATTTCTGTTGAATAGCAGGAAAAACTTCCTGACTATTAGACCAGTCCAGCAATGGAGCCGATTACCTCAGGAGGCGGTGAGTGATCCAACACTGGAGGCATTCAAGAGAATTTTGCACAAGCACCTGGCAGATATCCTTTGATTTGTATTCCTGCATGGAGTTGGGGGGGTTTAGACACAATCGCCTTGTAGGCCCCTTCCACCTTCATGATTCTATAATCCTAAATACAATCTCGATTAGAAACAATTTATATAGCTTATTGTCTGCAATGATCGTGACCCCGTTTTACTTCTTTAAATTCCTTGTCGCTTATTATTGTTGTTATTATTCTCAGACATGCACCAGCTCTTCATGTTCAGTTAACAATTTCTCTCTGCTAGAGGTAAAGAAAAAGCATGCAATAGTGCATATATTTACTTCAGCAAGGACACTGTATGCAAGAGCATACAGTTTGCCCCAAAGAAAAAAGAACTGCTGGAAAAGATGTTGGAGGTCGCAGCAATGGACATTTTAACAGAGATTTTAAAAGAAGAAAGAGTGCAAAAAAACAAAGCAAACAAACCGACAAAAAAACTTGGGAGCCAGTATATAATAAATAGTTTCAAGAGAAGCTTGGAAAAACAACTTGAAATATATAAACCAGTAAAAGATGTCAAGTGGGCATAGAAAGCAATAATGACTATATTTAAGGTAGAAGATATAACAATGGTTAAGTGATTATTATAACAGGAAAGTATTTTTGTGTCAAACCTCTCCTTACTTCCTTACTCCCCTTTTCCATTTCCAATTACCCTATCATCCTTTATATAGCTATAAAATAAAACATTACAAATTCAAACAATTTCACTGTTATAGTTATACATATTCCAAGTAAAGGAAAGACTCAGGAAACCTAAGGCTAAATCCTTCTTGCACTGTCCATATGGTCATAACATTTCTGGGTCCCTGAACTAGCAATGAGGTCTGGGCACCCATGGTTATCTCCTCTGGGACAGAGTGTGTAAAGAACTGAATGCGGCTTAAAAATAAACTTCTTTACTTAAAAAGATGGTAAAATGATTCTGCCAGGAACCTACAGAGCATCTTGCAAGGTCCCTCAGCACAGCACTCTTTATTGGTTAGTTTATTTCAACTGGTACTTGTTGACTCAATTAATTTATTCAGAGATTCTGGTAACGCGAAGGAATAAAATGTTACTACTCATAGTTCTTCATATATCAAGATGTTATGGTGTAACAACATTACCTGGTTACATCATTGTGCTTAAATGTTTAGCTAGCTTTATTACTACCTAACAAACTGGTTTCCTAGCTGACAGTGTACTTCAGAATCCATAACTAACATAGTTCATAACTAACCCTGACTGAACCCTGACTGGAAAAACGTGGTAGAGAAAGTCTGAGGTATTTATTTATTTATTTATTTATTTTCGCACTTATATACCGCACCTATTCCCAAAGATGGGACTCAGGGCGGTTCACAACAAACAGGATAAAAACAGTTTCAAAACTAGAGCATCAACCTAGACCAGGCACAAAGTAAATACAATCAGGCGGGCCAAAGGCTGCAAACAAGCAGAGGACAGGTGGCTGCTGCTGAGTTATGGTACGTGACAGCAACTCTAATCCAGAAAGATCAGATCCAAACAACATCTCTTAAAGGCACTATATGTCTAAGGACAGCTCAACACTTTTTAAAAAAAATGTGACCTCAACTTCCTTCTGGGGTCCCCCCAGGATTATGAGCCCTGAAGCTCTAAACTTCATTAGTTTCATATTAGATGAGCCCCTGCAGCACATCATTCATATACATTTCTTTAAAAATAAAAAAGCCCTGTAACAGGACCTTCAATAACAGAGTGCTTTTTTATATGAAGTATTTTTGTTCTGTAGTGTACCCATCAAGACTCCTCGTGGGGCTTATTTATCTCAACAGCAAAGATAGTTCCTGCTATGTGGCTTTAAAAAAAAAAAACAATTTGACCCACAAGCAAAAAAAAACCTAGGAAGGGAAAGGCCAAAGGGAAAAAAGAATGTCTGGGTGTCTTTTCTTAAAAGTTATTGTTCTTAATAACAGCCAGCTGGGATGGAAATTTATGTGGAGTGGAAGGAGAGGGAAAGAGGCCCGCCCCAAGGTAATTCGTTCATTTGCGTTTGACATTTGTATAGTGTGCTTAGGTGGCTTAGAAAAACCACACATGAAACCAATTTCAGTGCAGAATGAAATGTAAAACCTTAAACTTAAAGGCCGCATAAGAGCGAACCAAAACAAAGTGCCAAAAACACATATTAGAATGGAGAGAGCCCTAAACAATCGGAGATCGAACAAAGAGGAAAGGGTCCGTCAGAGGCAACACAACACACACTTCCAAGAGAAGGCCAAAAAAATGGAGAGAGAGCAAATTCTTAGCAATTCTGATGAAGAAAACTTGATTACCTCCAACCAGTGATGCGTGTGTGCCCCTGTTTGAGGAGCAGTAGCTTAGATGTGGATCAGCTTTGCCACAATTTCAAACTGAAAACCTGCCTTTTCCTTACACTTTCCTTCCGAAAGTAGCTTAATGCTCTCTATGTTGGACTTTCCCATCAAGGAAGTCCATGCCTGCACATGAAGCTACATGCTTATGGGATGTCTGAGGAAACAGGGGAGCTTATTTTGTCCAAGGGGACCTGCTAGCTAAGTCTGATCCTGGGTAAACCGGACATTGGCCGACATTTGGGGGCAGGGATTGTTTTTGTTTTGCTTCTCTACCTTGTTTGTTTGTTTGTTTTTGTCAAAAACATTATTACATTTAATGTAAGAACCTAACAGAGATGAACATAGGTTCAGTGTTCACATTATTGGCTTTTAGAAAACATTCAGGGCAGTCTCTTTCAGCTCGGTGAACTTCTTTAAACTGTGCAGCATGATTATCGTATATTACATTGGTTCTATTTTTACCAATTTTTTCAATATCAAGTTGTACCATAAATAACCAGGTTAGAATTAACATGTATACTAAAGGAAGCAAAGAAGCTTAGCCTTGGTCTTTGTGCAGGAACCTCAAGAAGCATCTATTCAGATTCTGCTGCTGAAATAATGGGAGTATCAAGTTGCATGGCAGACAATGGCTTTATTTTGCTGAACATTTATATAAGATAAAATAAATGACACGGGTGTGGGTGGGTGTGGGTGGGTGGCCATTTACCAAACTACCCTCTTCCACACAGAATGCAACAGATATACTGTACCAAAATCCATAACTGTATAGTGAATTAGATTTCCTTGGTCATAATGCCATTACATGTGATGAGTCTGTTTATCCGTTGATGCTATTTTGGTTTCCTCTCCTGAATGCCTGGAAAATGTAAAAGCAATAGAATATGACACCTACTGAACTACTGTAGGGCGGTTACTTCACGTCCTACCTTGTTCCACGATTACGTCTGTACTGTGACAGCATTGTTCGCGGTCATGTGGTTTTATCCCTGTTTATTCCCTGTTTCCGTTTACTCACAGGCATGATTACTTGCCTCGTGACAACTGTTACTTCACGGTCTTGTTCCGTGACAAATTATGAATTTGTCTTGCTTTCTTAACCCTTTTAAAAAATATCGTAAATAAAACTTTTTCGATATTTCGATTTATTGGTCTTCCGGGATTTACACGTCAAGCCTACAGGATTTTCTGTACTTTCTTTAATAAACATTTGCACTGCATGGTGTTTCCCATAGGGAAACTAATGTTGACTGACCACTAGGTGGACACTGGTTGTTGCGTGACAGTTGTTACCACACAGTCCCTTGTCTCGGAACAGGAACCGGGAACCAATCGTGACAAGAGAATTCCCCAGCCCAGGGGCAGGTATGGCTTGTCACGCTCTGTTCCCAGTTCCGGGGGCGTGGTCGAGACAACTTTTTGATGTCACGCTATGGATGTGAAGTAAGGTTTTTTTGTACTGGTCCTAAGTGGGACAGCAAGGAGGGACGAAGTAACCGCCTTTAATTCTCTAGTGGGCTGAACTGGGTGAGAATGACTCTGTTGTTTCTTTTGCAAAGCCTCTGAAAATCCTTTCCATAGACACAAATAAACTGTTTCTCTGCAAATACATTCCACGATGTTACTTGGGCAGCTCTGTGGAAGTACTGGTACCATTTTAAATGTGAAGGAAATGATGTTGTTGTCTAAGCTTCCAGAATTTACTGTGTATTATCACAGCTTGATAATTGGAAATAGAATAGAGCAACACTTGAATAATGTCACAGGGGAAGGCAATGCCAACTTGGTTTCTGTAACAGAAATTCAAGTGTTATATTAATAATAGCTCAAAACAGGGAATAAGATAACTGGATAATCTTGTCAAGCAGCTTCTAAGTATGAGGTATATCTATACCACAAGAATTTAACAAACACTGTGCTGGATCACATGAAGGTCCTTTAGTCTGGCACTCTGTTTACTCTAGTCCCTGGAAAGCCCTTAAGTGGGACTTGAAAGCAGTAATACTTATTGTTTCCAATCAACTGGTACTCATCCGAACTTGGAGGTAGAATAGTATTATTATGGATTATAGCCATTGGTAACTAAGGCTGTTCACTGGTCCTCTATTCAGCACTGTTATATGGACCCCAAGGTGATCTGAGGTTATTTGGGTCCTGGCTGCAGTTCAATATGGTTTATCGGATCAGACCCATAGATGATGCATGAATGTCCCCGGATTCTGTGACCCACCTCCTCTGGCAGATGCCACATCAGAAGCAGTACCACAGGCTTCCCTACCCCACCTCCTCCTCTCATTGGGCCCTCATAGAGAAGGAAGCAGAGTGCAGAATCTGGGGCACCCGTGCAATACCTGTGGGCCCGATCCACCAAACCATGCCAAAGCACTAAAGCGTAGCAAGAGCCCATCTCTAATCCTGCCCAAATCAATTTGTGACCTGGTTCCGCATCGATGCGTAAATTCAGAACAACAGCCCTCCCATTGACTTGCACAAGAAAAGCAACATGATCAGAAACATCTTAATTTTTTGTACTCATACATATGTGAAATTTGGAGACAACGCAGACACCAATGAAGGGAGTAAATGTGCCATAAATCAGGCAGCTCTCCTAAGGAATTTGCTTATTTGGCACTTTCTACATTTTTCCTTTCACTATAATTGAAGCCAAATTTTCATCTCTAATTGCATACAGTTATAATCAAAATTATTCAACCCCCATTGCAAATCAGAATTATTGTCAAAATTTACTGACCTTAAGCAATGAACCAATCAAACAAAAGCAACTGAATTGAAATACTTCAGCAGAACGAATGCTTCAAGTGGTTTCTCCAAATAAATCTATGTTACATATTGTTTTTATTTTAAACCTGGAGTCCAAATTAATCTCTCTTGTATGTAATAAAGGAGTTGTAATTTAAATATTTACTATTCTTTCCTTGTGTCTTCAATCATACAGTAATTGATACAAGGTGAAAGCTTATGACACCAGCTAGGTAAAAGAAGCTAAACCACCAATGAGGCAGCAAGGCAATTTCCAGTGCTGAAGTGACATAGCGCTAAATTAAGTCCAGTCATTTCCAACTCTAGGGGCCGGTGCTCACATCCACCTGTAAGCCAAAAGAGCCTATGTTTGTCTGTAGACGTATTTCCATGGCCATGTGGCCAGCATGACTAATATGAAAGCACAGAGAATGCCATTACCTTCCCATCAAAGTGATACCTATTCATCTACTTGTATTTTATGTGCTTTTGAACTGATAGGTTGACAGGAACGGGGACAAGCAATGGTAGTCCACCCCCATCTTGTCGATTCGAACTGCTGACCTTTTAATCGACAAGCCCAGGGCGTCAGCAGTTTAACCTACAGTGCCACTCACATCCCTTTTTATAAAATGGTAACTCCTGTACACTCTACAAACACAACAAATGCTAAAATCCATAGCTGAGGAAACAGACTATAATCCACAAAACCTTACAATGAAATAAAAGCATGTCCAAACTTTGGCCCTCCTGATGTTTTTAACCCACAACTCCCAGAATTCCAAGCCTGTATTCCAATGGCAAAGGACTGTGGGAGTTGTGGTCCAAAACATTTGGAGGGCCGAAGTTTGGACATGCCCATCCTCTTGCATTCCAAGCCAAGACACATTTCTATATCTCATGGGTATCACTGTTGTCAGACAAGCATGCAGTTGGGCCTTTGTTGCCTGTTAAGTGCTGTTCCTTCTTTCTTCCCATTACCTTTGTTCTCGTATGGCAGAGTCACAGCAGGAAAAAGAACCCTGTTCCTACCGGCATTTGACCTGTCTCCCACCAGCCTTTTCACTTGACCTTCCACAGAATGTGACATAGAACCCTCCGAGAAACTGGGAAGGAAACAGCATATCGGCCTGCATTGTGGAAGATCAAAAGATTAAGAAGAAGCAGTAACTCTGAAAGACAAAGTGGAACAATCTGGAAGTTAAGCTTAGAGCAGAATTCACACTGAAACCCACAGAAGGAGTGGTGGAGATTTTTTCTTGAATCAAAAAGTTCAACGTGTTGCTTATTCTGAGTTCCGAGTTAATGCCAGTTAACGAGAAAGGGGTGGACTGTGAGAAACATGTTGCTACAACCGCTCCTCACTTAACAACCGACCTGATTAATGACCACTTAGATTCACAACCAGCAGCAGCAGCCAAAGCCGCCACTACCACCTAATTCAGGGATGTCCAAACTCTTTGCAAGGAGGGCCAGATTTAGTGAGGTGAAAATGTGTGGGGGCCAACCATTCAGCCTGAAGGGAGGAGAAAGGGCGTGGTCAGTGCGCATCTGCAATAGCCGCAAATGCTCCGGTTTCAAGGTGCCCAAGGGCCCAGCGGCTGTTGCACAGCCCGGGAATCGGTCCACACACACCCAAGATGCACCACTGCTTGCATATGCTGCCCTCCCTTGCAAAGAGGTGGGGAAGACACTGCAGCAATGGAGCCAGGAGCAGGTAGGCAGGGCGGTTGGCTGAGGGGATGGACGGAAGCAGGGAGGGCAGGCAAATCATAAAACTGCAAGCTGATGTCTGTAGCCAGCACAGAGAAGGGCCGGACAGTGGAGATGAGTGACAGGGAGAAGAGGCTGAGGGCCACTCAAAATTATAAATCGGCCGCATTTGGCCTCCAGGCTAGACTTTGGACATGCCTGACTTAATGGCTGCCTCAGGAAGAACCTGGTATTCCCACCCTCAAGGCCTGGGCCAAAGCATCTAGCCTGCTTCAGCTTGCTTGCACCTACCTTGTCAGCAGCTCAGAGAGGAGGAAGCACGGCTACAGCGTCCTCCCCTATCTGCCTTCCTCCTCCACCATCACTGCTTCCAAAGGACGGATGTTGCTGTGAGCATCACAATGCCTCCACCTGGCAGGAGAATGCCCCAAAGCAGGATGGAACGTCAGCCACCTTCATCTCTATTTCCCCCCTCCTTTTTTCCTGCTTCTCCCATGGCCTCCCGTACAGCCTCCTTGCTCTGGCCTGCCTGCAAGGGGGGGCAGCCTTAACACACCACAAGACATCTGCCTTAAGATCCTCACCAATTCTCTTCATGTTGCAGGAACATAACTCTGGGCGCTTTTACACAACCCCTAAGATCCGCTGGTCACTTAAATTCGGACCAGAGATCTTAGGGGTTTGTCGCTCTTCGTGCAGCCCCACCCCTCCGCACTTCCTGGCTGCTGGCTGCGTGAGGGGAGGGAGGAAAAAAGGGACAAAAGAATAAAGGCTTACCTCCCGGTACCGGTGGAAGCTGCCGGGAGCCCCGTCACTTCCTGGTTCCTTCTCTTAAAGGGGCGGGAGGCAAAAAACAACAACAAAAAGAAGCGAGGAGAGCCTGACACATCCGCATCAAGATTTTTCACGCTTGGAGAGCAGGTACATGAAAAGTGCACTGGGACCCGCTTAGGTGGGCGTGGTCGCACTTAATTTTCAGTAAACTCCGGAGCTGGTGGGTAAACAATTTTAAGCTCCGGAGCTGGGAGTTTAGGGGTTGTGTAAAAAGGCCCTCTGTCATTAAGTGAGGAGTGCCTGTTTGCTCCTCTGTGGATCTCTGTACTTCTGAGCAAATGGAGAATTCTACCAGAAATTCAAAAGTCTACAACCCAGCAAACATTGCTGTCCACTGAGAATCCCTGTTACTTATATAATATCTGTACCACATAAGTTTTGTCCTGTGGCCTTCATCAGGTGATGATGGCAAACTGATATTCTACCTAATTTTTTTAAATTTCCAAGAATAACTATATATACACATGAAGGGGGCGGGCATCAGCAGTTTATGCCTCTAGTATACCATCATTTCTCACAGAAAAGTATTATCAGGGAGCTTAGTTATTAACATTATCATATAATTCAGCAGCAGATGTTTTCTAAGGAATCATCTACGGTAGTTTTGTCTCATGTGAATCTGTAAATGCAGTTTCTGTAAGAAACAAATCAACAGTAAGTACTATCAGGGAACTCTTACAGATGTGCGGACAACAGTGTAAGGGAGAATAAAAGAGGAAGAGTGTAAATGATACCTCAACAACAAAAGTACGTAAACAGCAGAGAACAGGTATACTGCAAAGAATATTCAAGAAAGTTACAAGATAAGTTATTGAAGGAATCAGAAGTCTATGGGATCTAGTTTTTAAAGATTTTCTTCAGAGCAAAAGAACTCCTTGAAGATTTGACATCTAGCTTCTTTAACATTTTGTCTGAATTAGACAGAACAATGTCTTCACGCCTATGAAGATTCTCAGTCATCCAGGTGAGTTTATCTGGAAGCTGAGTCATGGCTACTGGACTTCTTTTTTCTTGAGAGATAGAAATGTTTTGCTGCTCATCCAAACAGCTTCATCAGTCTGAATACAGCTACTGTAATGCAAGTCCTCCATCTTATAGTCAGCTTTGACTTCTTGTCACCCTGGTCTGAAATAGGCTCATAAGATGAACAATGGCCTGAATAGGCGTTAGGTAGACAATAGTATCCATAGCCTTAAGCTGAACAATGGCCTAAGGTGCTGAAACCTGGGTCGTTAGCTACGGCCTTGGTGTTGAAGGCTTTTTGCAGTACACCTCCATTTGAAGGACAAAGGGCACTCATTCAAAGATGAGGATGTACACATATTAGACAAAGAAGAGAGGTGGTTTGAGAGAGGAGTAAGGGAAGCCATTCACGTGAGCATTGAAACCCTCTCCCTCAACAGAGGTGGTGGCCTCAGGCATAGTCTATCTGCTACTTATCAGGGTGTGCTTTCAACAGTACCCAGGCAAATCAAAAAGCCTAGATTGGGGGGGGTTCAGAAAAGTAGTCAGGCTGCTTTCACACAACCACTAAAATCCGCTGGCAACTTAAATGTGGATCCCCTCAACCAGCGATCACGTGGTTGTTGTGGTGGCTCTAGTGTTCCTACCCTCCGCACTCCGATTCTGTTGTTTCTGTCTGCTGAGGGGAGGGAGAAAAAAAAATGCAGGCTCATCTCCGCCTGCCCAACACGGCTTCCTCCAGTCGGCAGCAGCTAATTGTAGCAGGACAGGAAGCCCATTAGGGATTCTTGTCTGTTAAAAGGGGGGAAAAAACAGAAGGGGGAGGAGGGCCAGGCATGCACCACAGGGGGCAGGGAGTGCCTGCTTGCTATGCAAAGGTTTCTCCGTACCGGTATCCATACTTGCTACTGCGAGTATAAAAATCAATCAATCAATCAATGAAAGGCACCGGAATGGCAGCGAAAGGGTTTTTGTGCGGATTTTCCCTTTTCCCACGGACTCGTGTACTGCTTTAAAATCCGCATCGGAACAGAGACAAAAATTTTACGTGCTCGAGACCAGGTACTTGTAAAATGCGCTGGGTCGTGCTTAAGTGGGCATGGTCGCACTTTTTTTAAGTCCACTGCTGGTGGGAAAACAATTTTATGCTCCGCATCTGTGAGCATTTTGCAGCGGATTTTAGTGGTTGTGTGAAAGCGGCCTGAGTCAGTCAATCAGTCAGTCAAATAACTATCACTAATACCTGTTACTAGTCTGAGACAGCAATATCTTACTTGGAGCTACAAAGAGATATGATGGTCAACACACTGGGGCAGTTTTCCTTGTTTGTTTCACTTTGAGTGTCTTTCTTTTCTTTGAACTTTCACACCAATATGAGGTCTAAACACTAAGACATTTTTGGCCCTTATGAACCACTTTTGTAATGCTTTAGTGGCCCTCCATGGCCCAAGTCTGACTTTTTGTTTTTACTTATTAAGCACTTTCTTAATTTTTCAAGAAAGCGGAGGGAGAATTTCAGTCATCAGATAGTGTACATGGAACAAGTGTCAATCAGCCATAACAAATTAGGAAGGCAATCTGCTTAATTAAGGATGGCCATCTCACAGCCAATACACCGCATTTATACTATTGCAGCAATTTATTGTTTTGTCTTGGCTTGTGATCAAAGTGAAACAGACTTTGACCATCTGTCAGAAACTGCACATATGCACAGAACAACATGTGCCTATCAAAACAGGTGCAGGATGCTTTAAAGGGCTCAATTAAAGTGTAACATGTTTCTTGCAAATGGAGACCCTGTTGAATAAAAACCTTCAATTCAAATTGCCTGCTCCTCTGTTAGAGCAGCACTCCACTGCTGTCATGCATAGCTGGTTCAGAAAATAGAAGCTTGGCATTATGGAGTATTTTTCATGCCAAAGGGAAATATAAACACTAAAAAACTACTCTGTACACGTTCCTGTGTCAAACAGTTCTTTCTGATTGCCCCCAGAAGGCAGCCAACCTTAATGTTCGGTAGACCGGTGTGTTAGAATGCTATGTGATGCTCTAGAAGCACTTATTTAACAAGACACTAGCTGTAAGAATAATTGGCTGAGGTGAGAACCGCAAATGTGGCTTTAGCAGGAAGAACCCCCAGCATAACCAGCAGCATTGATTAATATTCAGCCAGCTATTAAAATGCGCACATAGATATTTCAAAGCAGCAGCCCAAGATGCCTATAAATTGGATTGGGGGGGGGGGAAGAAATCAGGAAACACATTGCCACTCAGAATCCATACTGCAATGCAAATCAGTATCCTTACTCATATGAATATATGGATAAATGTTTTCACACCAACTTGACTTCATAGAAGCAGTACAAGTAGTACTGTACTTGCCAAGCAAGACTTCTGCAATCAAATTCAATTCAGGACCAAGCTCCTCATCTGACAAGTATTCCTGAAACCTCGTTTAATGATAATAGGAGTCCAGTTTTGACTGAGACATTTCCTTTCAAAATCCCCTCAACAATCAGCCCATAATTCTTTATACAGAAGATTGATATCATCCCCTTAGCCTAGTATTGTGCTAAAAAAAAAACTGGAAGACAGCTTCAAATCTGCATAAGAAGTACTGAGAATAAGGATTCCGCTGGATTATTTACTGACATTAGAGTTTAGTTTATTCATTGTTGATGAATTCCAGGCCTTGAAATATATGTAGAGATTCTCCAGAAGTGTTGCTTCACAAGTCATCATCAGCATTCATGAAGACTAGCCGATTACTAAGTATGCCATGGACACAATTCGCATTGCAAGAGCCATTGTATCATCTTATACTTTGATTTGGAGCCATGGGAACATGAAGACACACTTAACCACCCAGAGGGTAGCTAGATGGTGCGGTATATAAATCTAATAAATAAATAAATAAATATTCTCTGATTATAGACAAGAATTTCTGAATGACGCAGTGGTTTAGCCATGGTTGGGAGTTCATTTCCCCTCTGTACCTCCCTGACAGTGGCTAGACTCAGTCAAAATCAGATGCTCCACCAGACTCCCGAGCCAGGGGGTGTAAACGCAACAGTCCTGCTCTACAGGTGCCCTTCAACTCCTGGGATTTGTTGGCAATTTACTTCTGAGGATGAAAGTTCCAATTATCTGTCTTTCGTGAATTTGTGAAATCTACCTTTTAAGCTATTAACTTATTAAGCATCTTCTGGTGACAGTGAATTCAGTGGACAAAGATAAAGGGCTCAGCCAGAGGGAAGTAACAACACTCTATTCCTTCTCCTTTGTAGCTCTTGGTTCTCCCCTGCACAAGTGGAGAGGAAGTGTATCACCCACTAACCCGATATGGTGGGAGAAGGGGGGGGGTTAAGCCCTACTTGGTCCATGAGCCCTGCCACCATGCCCTGAAGAGGCTAAGCCACGAAACTCATTTCCCCTTGTTTTCCTGCTTCCTTTCCTTTTATATGCTGGTTTCCACTGAAAGGCACTCTGTGCTCTCCTTGTCTTACATGTGAATAAGGGCCTTTTCACACAACCCCTAATATCCGCTGGTCCCTTAAATTCGGACCAGAGATCTTGGGGTTTCGTTTCTGTTCCTCCGTCCCCACCCCTCAGCACTTCCTTCTCCTGTCGGCGTGAGGGGGGAGGGGAAAAAAGGACAAAAGAAGCCTTTACTAACCTGCCGGTGACGGTCGAACTTGCCACGAGCGCTCCGTTACTTCCTGGTTCCGTCTCAAGGAGCTCTTAAAGGGGCGGGAGGCAAAAAAACAACAGACAAGCCAGGAGAGCCCGGCACTCTTATCCGCATGAAAATTTTTCACCTGCAGAGAGCAGGTACATGAAAAATGCGCTGGGTCGTGCTAAAGTGGGCGGGGTCGCACTTAATTGTCTCCAAACTCCAGAGCTGGTGGGAAAACATTTCTAAGCTCCGGAGCTGGGAGCCATTTGCAGCGCAGCTTAGGGGTCGTGTATAAACGCCCTATGTCAATATTCCTGAACAGACCATTCTTCTTCCCCTCCCCCTCTCCTATACACACAAAGGAAGCAACAAGAAGCAACTCCTTCCTAGATGGTATATGGCTTCCTGCCCCACTCAGCCTTCCCTCTTCCACTACTCTGAGTAGGGAGCCTGGATCTCGGGCTTTGTCATGGTAGGAGTAGTGTGTGAATCTCTGTCTGCTTTCTCCAAAGAATACTTGATTTTATAAAGCCTTCATGAAAGTGATCATTCCTGCCTCATTTAAAAAAATCACCAGCAGCAACAACAAATCCACAAACTCTTTGTTTTTTGGGGAAATGCTACAACGGCTTTATCATCTCTATCACATTCTTTTTATCATACATTATACATGAGGCAGCCAGAACTATAGGGAAAATTCCACATATGGATATACCATAGATGTATATAATAACATTATAGATGTGACGCATCTTGTTTTCAGTCTCTTTCTTAATACCGTCTGGCATGAAATCCCATTCTCCACCGCCCATGTCTCAGCAGACATTAAGGTAGCTTTTTAAGTGAGTGTTCCACTAAAGAACACAGTGGGAATTGCTGCTGAGTAAACAAATATGGCCGCAGACTGCATGTTTGATACAGAATAATCGATTATATTTGAAAGCTTATTATTCTGCAGGCTTAGGAAACATGAGTGGAGGCAAAGCGCAGTCTATACTATAGGCTTATAACACAGATGTATACCTCAAGCAGAATAAATATGCTTTCATTATTTGCCCCAATATTTCTATACGGTATATCATTCTGTCAACAGAGAAATATATTCCCACAGGTGGAAGCCTTTCATTTGTCACTGATAATTTATCTTTGATAGTGGATGTTTGAATAGTCATATAAACAAAAGCTCATATTCACTTCTAGACACAATTACTGAGAAAAACAATACAGTTGCTGGCAGCCTAAGAACCTCATTATAGAATCTGTGTAGTATATTTGTTACCAAGGAAACATACTGGTTCACTGATACTATAATTTCTGCCTCATAAAAGGTTTCACTCCGTACTGCCAATTCTTCTTTCAAGCCCACAAAATTCTGCATTTCGGGATAAAGTTCAGTAGAATTATGATAAAGTATTAGTGATCCCAAAGTCACTTAAAGCATTAAACTCTACGTGTGTGTTTTTATTACTTTTGACCACCAGATAAACATTTTAAGGATACTTGCCATGCAATGCTCCAATATTTTGCACATGCTGAACTGTGCAAAAATTCGTTGGTAGTTTCTCTGAAGCCCTGACTTTGGGTGGACTCAGCCTGTTTCATTTTTTATATTATTACCTTACTTTGTGGAGACGTCTTGTAGGTGTGCCTCTTCACACTGCCTCTGTAAGGAGGTTGTGAAGCGAAGAAAATTATTATAAAACCCCAGTGACTATTTTGTTTATTATTAAGCACAGGAGATGTGCATGCCGCGTGGAATGGTGTTACAGCATGTAAATGTCTCTGCTTCCACTGCAAACAATTTTAGGGTGCCCCTTAAAGAGGCATAATGGATACAACACAGAGTTGTTCACTTCTTCACACTTCTTGACCCTACCTATTTAGCCCAAGAGTGGTATAGTGAGACAGTATGACCCCCAAATTTGCTAGGGATTTTTTCCAAGCTTCACTGTGGATACTGAAAACCATGGATAATAGTGAACACAAGAGAGAGAGAGAGAGAGAGAGAGAGAGAGAGAGAGAGAGAGAGAGAGAGAGAGAGAGAGAGAGAGAGAGAGAGAGAGCATGGTAAAAGGAAAAAAGCCCCCCAAAATCATTTTTACTTGCTTGACAGAACTGGCCACTAGATGGTGGGAGGGACCATGCTATTTTTCACTTAAAAGTATTCATATAGCATAGTCTCTGGCTTCATAGTGGTAATACACATGAAAACAATTTTCCTGAAATTTTGTTTTAATATATTTAGTATTTTCAGACCATGGATAAGTGAAACTGTGGATACAGATCTCACATATATGGGGGGGGGCTAGTAAACACTGCTTTGAAGCACAGGATTTTAGACAGATTGTGGAGGTGGAGTTGGGCAACATCATTGCTACAGAATACTGGAACATACACATACTCCCCAAGGCACAACAACTTCTCTACCTCAGCTAACTGAACTGATAACAGGGATGGTATTGCAGTCCCCTCAGCGCATCGTGCTGGGGCACTTGAACATCCATGCTGAGGCAGCTTTGTCAGGAGCTTCTGAAGACTTCATGACCTTGATGGCAACCATGGGTCTGTCTCAAATGGGGTCTGCTCCTACTCATTCTGCAGGCCACACCTTAGACCTGCTCTTCTGCCCTAATATGGATATTGGGAACCTCAGGGTAAAAGAACTCTCTGGTGGTCCCATTGTCTCAGACAGATCATTATCTGGTGCGCTTTTAGGCACTCAGAGCCTGGGCAGGGATGGAAGTCAGACAAAGGCAATTCGTCCAATAAGGTTGTTGGATCCAGAAGCTTTTGTAGCTGCTCTTGGGAAGTTTCCCACCTGTTTGATGAGTGATTCCATTGAATCCCTGGTTGATCTCTGGAATGGGGAAATTTACAAAGCCATTGACCTCATTGCCCTTAAACGTCTCCTTCCTTGAAGTACAGCCAAACTGGCTGCTTCGTTTACTAGGGAATAGAGATGGGCACGAAACAAAAAAAATGGTGTTTCGGTTTTTCGTTTGTCGTTGAGAGGTCTGTTTCGGTTCGTTTCCGTTTATCGTGAATTTTTGGAAAAATTTCGTTACCGTTTTTCGTTTTTTCGTTTGTCGTTTCTACCCGTTTTTTGCGCGATTTTTAAAGCATTTCAATGCGCAGGCATCCCCCAACGCCCCAGACTAGCGGGAAAACACTAAAAAAATGGATGCTGGCAGAGACACAGTACAGATTAGGTATGCAGGGAGGCTGCAAAGGCAGCAGCGGGCGTTGCCCAGGGTGCAAGGCAGCCGCAGAGTGACTGCACTGCAGGGCAAGGGAGGGTACTCACCGAGAGGTACGCAGCACACACGCACACAGGGAGGCTGCAGGACTGAAGCTAGAGTCGCAGAGACAGCAATCCCACCCTAACTCCCACCAGAGACTGCAAGGAGGACGGGGGCTGCCAGAGCTTTTTATGCCCTCTGTGGCTGCCAGACCTGCCCGTCCGGTCTGCAACCTGGGCATGCTATTGGTTGAACATGATCCCATCACATGGCTTGCCTCCATTTTGTGGCTGGTGCGACATCCATTTTAAAGGGAAAAGAAAAATACATTGCGATGGGAGAAGACAAAAACAAACATTTTAAGGACCCCAACCCCCCTGGTAGGTATTATCAGAGAATATAAATAATTATCACTGCGTTTTTACGGATGTCCAGGGCGTTTTTTAACATTTAAAACAGCTCATTTCATTGCGCGTCGCCATTAACGGAAACAAAACGTAATGACCACAATTTTCGTGGTTCTGTTCGTTTCATTGCATTTTCATCACAATTTTCATTTGTCGTTTCATTATGTAACGGAAACGACAAATGGTAACGGAAACGAAAAAATGTTCGTACCATGCCCATCTCTACTAGGGAACTGTCAAATATGAAAAGAGTGCTTCGTAGAGGTGAAAGGCATTGGCGGAAAACCCAGACTGAAACAGATAAAGGATCAGTGAAAGGCTGTTGGAAAGCTTATTCCAAGGCACTTATTCCAAGGAGCAAAGAAATATTTTCTCTCTCTACCACCATTGCTTGGGCATGGAATTGCCCAGCAGAGCTTTTCCAAGTAGCCAAAAGTCTGCTACATGCTGACCCACAGGCGAATAACACAGACCACTCTGTAACTTGCTGCGAAGAATTTGCACAACACTTTACAGCCAAAATTGTACAGATCTGGGCTGACCTGGATGCTGCTATTGATCCGGAGCCTATAAATAAAACTGTCCCCCTTTGCCCTCTATTGATAGATGAGTTTCAGCTCTTATAGCCTGAGGATTGTGGTCAGGACCCTTGGGGAGATGAGGTCCACCACACGTCTGTTGGACCCTTGCCCTTCCTGGCTCATAAAAGCTGCCAGAGATGATATGGTAGACTGGTTTGGAAGAGTAGTGAATGCCTCCTTGCAACAAAGCAGGGATTCCAGCATGCTTGAAGGAGGCAATAGTAAAACCTGTCATTTTTACATTATTTCCTTACTTTGTTGGAGAAGTCTTGTAGGCGTGCCTCTTCATACCGCCTCTGTAAGGAGGTTGTGAAGCGAAGGAAATTATTATAAAACCCCAGTGACCATTTTGTTTATTATTAAGCACAAGAGATGTGCCTGCAGTGTGGAATGGTGTTACAGCATGTCAATTAGTGAATTAGTGAATGCCTCCTTGAAACAAGGCAAGATCCCAGCATGCTTGAAGGAGGCAATAGTAAAACCATTGTTTAAAAAGCCCTCTTTAGATCCAAAAATTACCAATTACCAACCAGTATCTAAAATCCCATTCTTGGGGAAAGTACTAGAGCAGGTTATGGCCTCGCAGCTCCATAAACTACCTGGATCCAGCTCTTTCTGGCTTCGGGTCTGATTATGGGTCCGAGACAGCACTGGTTGCCTTGGTAGATGACATGCAGGGAAATTGGCAGGGGATCTGTGTCTCTTTTGATTTTACTGGACCTTTCAGCTGCTTTTGACACTATTGACCACAGCATCCTCCTGACTTGTCTCTCTAAAATGGGACTTGGGAGCACTATCTTATAGTAGCTTCAGTCCTTCCTGCAGGAGAGAAATGCAGAAAGTGGTGTTAGGGGACTCATGTTCAACACCACAGCCACGGACCTGCGGGGTCCCTCAGGGTTCTGTTCTGTCTCCTATGTTATTTAACATTTATATGAAACCTCTGGGGGAAATGATACAGAGTTTTGGGGTTGGGTCACCAGTATGCCAATGGCACTCAACTTTACCTCTGGTCACCTCTGGATTCCAAGGAAGCTATTTCAACTTTAGATCAGTGCTTAGCTTCAGTAATGAACTGGATGAGGAGGAACAAACGGAAACTAAACCCAGAGAACACAGAAGTGTTCCTGGTCAGTCAAAAGGGAGATCAAGGGATAGGGATGCAACCTGTACTGAATGGGATTACCCCCCCCCCATTGAAAAGAAAAGGCGTGTAGCTTTGGGGTGCCCCTGGACTCATCTTTGAGCCTAGATGCCCAGGTCACAGCTGTGGCCAGATGTGCATTTGCACAATTAAAATTAGTATGCCAGTTACGCCCGTTTCTTGAGAAACCTGCTCCGGCCACTGTGACACATGCCCTAGTGATGTCCCGGCTGGACTACTGTAATGTGCTCTATGTAGGGCTGCCAATGGAAAGTCTCAGGAAACTTCAATGGGTCCAAAATGCAGCAACCAGATTGCTGACTGGGGCGGCTTACAGAGATCACATTACACTCCTACTAAAGCAGCTCCGCTGACTACCAATTAGCTATAGGGCAAAATTCAAAGTGCTGACCTTAACCTACAAAGCACAAAATGGCCTGGATCCAAGCTACCTCAAAGATCAAATCTCGCAGTATGAACCGGCTCTGGTGCTAAGGTCAGCAGGAGAGGCCTTTCTCTCCATCCCACCACCTCCACAGGTGCGTCTCATAAGAACACATAAAAGGGCCTTCTTGAGTTGCTGCTCCCAGACTTTGGAACTCCCTCCTGCTGGAGGCCTGGACTGCCCCATCTCTCCTGTCCTTCTGGAAGCAGGCAAAGATTTTCCTTTTCAGGCAAGCTTTCCCTGAATGATGGACTACGTACTATGTAACTTTTATATGGATTACCATGCATGAATGCATTGACTGATTTCATAAGTTTTCCATGTTAGACTCCATCACTCGTAATGGGTTTTCTTTTTCTTTTTGCCTGCTCTTTGTATCTTTAATGTTACCTTTTAATGTTCTAAGATGCCTCTTCTAATTCCCTGTTCATAACTTAAATTATGTCTTAAATGTTCCGGGCTGTATATTGACCCTCATTATTGTAAGCCACCTTAGGTCCTTTTCCATGGAGAAAGGTGGGGTAAAATATTCTAAATAAATAAATAAATGCACAGAAAGAGATATGAAATAATGGGAACAGCAGTTGTTTTGAAATTGGCACTAAATTAACTTTGCAACAATAAACTTGCCTGGAAACCAACAAAAAGGTTACCGCCTAAAGTGGGAAACATCTGACAGCTATGGACCCTTCACACACCTTAAATATTTTCAATCTATTGGGACAAGTGTGCATATTTGCAAATACGTTTTAGATTAAAAACTAAAGGTAGACACCATAGTCCACCAGTAACATATGCCAGATCCACAGCGGTACAACTCCTCTGTTAGACTTGCCAAAATGCCACTAAAGAGTGTGCACCATTTTGTGTACTCCAGAGCAATTCAAGGCCTTTTGTATATCCATCCAAGCACCAAGCCCAGTGGTTCCCAAGCATCCCAGAAGCCTTTGTCACCAGCTATTCTGTCCAGGATTTCTGGTAGTTGTAGTCCAAGATGGGCTACTCAGGATTAGTAACCACTGACCAGAAACCACTTGTAGGTCAAAAAGTTCTGGAGAGCTTAAAAGCTTGCATGCTGTTTTGTGGCATTTTGGCTAACCCCAATAAAAATATATTGTCCAATTGTTGATTTGAGATAGATCAGGTACGCTTGTCACAAAGAAAACGAAGTCAGATACAACTTCTTACAAGGAATGCGTTTTTGTGGCAAATTCAGGTTGAGTAACAAACAACACATTCTCTATCAAGCCGTGTTCTGTCTTTGACACTTAATGACTACTGTGACATGAGAAAAAGATATACCAAAGCATCACATTACTATAACTTTTCAACATTCCTCTCAATTAAAATTCATTGCATTGCTTCTTTGAAGAACCCAATTAAAGTAACATCAAGAAGAATTTTCAAGCAAACCTTAATAAAACGCATTTGATCACAACCAGATATGAAAGCAGAGCAAAGAAAAATAATCCTCCCGAACATATCTGAAACTATATTTAGAGCTAATCGCACGTATATCATTTTGAAAAAAGAGCCCACAAAATAGTGGCTTACATCCAGTAACATCACTCATGCCATATAAGGCTGATGATACCATCATCTGCCATAATTTTTTTTAGCAAACTGAAGATTTCCAGTTTCTCCTAAAGGTTACAAGGCTTCCTTGGGGTTACTTTCATTTTAGGGAAGTCACTGAGAGCTGTGCAGTCTGGTGGTGGGTGGGGGTGTCTTTCATTTCTAGAAATCTCCACCACCTGGATGATTATACTGATTAAGCTGCCCCCCCCCCTTTTTTTAAAGGCAGAATTGACAAGAAGTGTGATGAAAGTACAGAAGATGCACAGTTTGGATTCAAAGGACAATCTGGAATCAGGGATGCAATATTCTGCACAGACATACTGGGGACAGATGTCAGTTGAAGACCCAACTAGAGGTACAAGAATCCTTGACCTGATCCTGAGTAATACACAGGATCTGGTGCAAAATATTAATGTGACTGATCCAATAGGGAACATTGACCACAACACAATTACTCCCAAAAAGCAATAGCAGAGGCCAAATTGTATATGAGACCTTGAAAACAAATAACATGAATCAATATTAATAATAATCATATGCCATCAGGTCAGTTCTGATTTATGGTGACTAGTTTCAGGGTTTTCAAGATGGAGAATACTCAGAAGTGGTTTACCGTCGTTCCCTTCTTCTGGGGGGAAGCCTGGAACTCTGCAGCATGCCCAAGGCTACACAGGCTGGCTTTTCCCACAGGAGGCATAATGGGGAATTGAACTCCCAACCCTTGCCTTTCCTCAGCTAGATACCTACACTACTGAGCTATCCAGCCAGATTTAGGTCTCTGCTGCTAGTCGGTTGGAAGCTATGGATGTTAAACAATGAGTAAGGTTCTTTACTTCTGTGATACACTTCAAAGAGAGTAGTAACGTAACACTGTAAAATAGAGCACGCTTAAAGCCCATAAACAAACTCATTAAATAGGATATCAGGTTTTAATCCAAGAGGATCCCAAAAACCAGAACTAAGATTTAAATAAATAATCTGCTGTATTTTTTTTAAAAAAAAAACCACCCGAATACCACACACAAACACACTCACTCCCCTTATGCAGAGACATATCCACACATACACACAAAAACATTCATCAATATGTTGATCCACCATACAGAAGAACTTTAGTGTTAAGGCAAGACCAATAAATTCAAAGCAGTGCAATATATCATTTCCTAACAGTCCCGCTTTATATAAATGGTGGTGATATATTTTGTGCTGATAACTGTGTTTCTATCTATCTATCTATCTATCTATCTATCTATCTATCTATCTATCTATCTATCTATCTATCTATCTATCTATCTAATCACCATCACAGTTAATTTAAATCAAGTTTGTAACCCCTGGTACCTAAGATTTTGAGCTAGGTTAGAGGAAGCCAATGAATCTCATTTCAGCCTATGACTAATAAAGAACATCCACATTCTTTTATGAAAGATGACTTCAGAGTTCATCGATGCCACTTGGACTTGCAGATCAGGAACAAATATAGGGGAATCTCTTAAAGTAGAATTTAGAAACTGTTATTTTTCAAACTATCATGTTCTGCCAACTCTTGGCAACAGGGGTATATAAGGAAGGATTCAAAACGGTTCTGCCCTTGACCTCTGAGATTGGGAAACAAATTACCCCCGCCCCACTTTGGGGTGGTTGGTTGGTGGTATTATTAAACAGGATGCAAATAATGCTTCTCTATCTTTTCCTTCTATTTCAGAGAAGGAGGGCAATGGAGAAGATTTAACTTTAAAAAAATGCCTGCCAGCCATGCCAGACACTCCTCTCTCCCAAAAGCTGGTCTTATAATAAATGTGTGGGTCTTGAAGTTGTTATATGTCTCTCACCGCCACAACAGAATTTTATTTTTTTATTTTTTTTATTTGTTGAAATTTTTATACCACCCATCTGACAGCGAGGTCACTCTGGCCAGAATTCTCCCTACAACTTCATCTTCTCCCTTCAACGGCATAACCATGCAGTTTCTTGCAGGCGTCCTGAGAGAGAACACCCCCACCTGAGCTGGTGAGCGCAGGGTTACATAATATGGCGCGCTAAGAGCCCTGGAGGAGGGAATAAGGTGGTTGCATTTGGTACCAAGCGCCAGGGATACCCCCCCCCCACACACACACACACAGCGCCTGAGCAACAGATGCTTCCTTGCTCCCGATGTGCCCTTTCAGAGGCTGGGGCACATCAGGAGGCGCCAGTGAACTCGGAAAGGCGGAGGACACGTGTGCCGACCAGGAGAGAACCCCCGCGCCCAGAAGGGGAACTTCAGACCCCTTGACTCCTCACTTAAAAAAGCAGAAAGCTTTGCCTTGTCCACCTCTCTCCCGGGACTTTCTACGGCTTCCCTTCCTCCTCCTCCCCCCCCCTCCCAGGTCCAAGTGAAGAGACGCTGGTTCTTCCAGGACTAAATGCCAGCGGCCCCAACGCCTGGACGGACTTGGAGCGTCTCGGTAGGAATTCCTAGGGAGCAGAGTGCACATGATGGGATCTTGCCCCCCATGCCTTCCCTTTACCTGCCCCGCCGCCTCAGAATGCATACATTTTACTTCCTTGCCACAGATCAGCGCACCTGTCCCAGCCGGGATGCTGCTACCTATCCTGCACCCACTTCACGGAGAGCCGCCAGCCCCGCGGAACTCCACGGGAGCGACCTCGGAGCAGAAATGTAGGGGAGCGTGCGCTCTCCTGCTTCGAAAGAACCCCTTCCACATTGGGGTTTTGGAAAGAGGCAGCCGTGTTCGTCTGTGCAAGCATACCCGTCCTGCTCCACGCAACCACACACCTGCATGCCTTCCACGCGACCTGTCCTACTCCTTGAAGGCACACAACGCCTCTCCTGACAACACGCATCCCTTCGAGTTGCATGCAGGTTTGTAGGCATCCGAATCCCATCTGCGACTTATCCCTGCTTCCCCCTCGCACAAGTTCACTCTTCCCAAATCTACACTTGCTTCACCACCGCAAACATACCTGCCTGTGCACTTCCTTTCCCACCCTCCGCCCTGATTTTTGGCCATCCAGCCTTCCAAGAAGTATATCAACGCACACCTTGAGACCAGCACCACCAAGGCGCCTCGCTCCTTTTCCCACCGCTCTCAACCTCTGTATAGTCTCTCCATGCTCTAATAAACTTATTATACTGTTGTATACACACAAGCAATAAACTTCGATTCCCCCCCCCCATATACAAGCACGAATAATGCCTGCGTCTCCTTCACGGGGAGGTGTAGGGAACGGGATCCCACCTCTCCCAACCTTCTCCTCCCCCCTAGTCATCTGGGAAATCTATAATCCGACCTCGTCGCGCAGGATACATCCCACGTTTCCCACCTGGCATACCTTCCTTCCATTCAATAACTGCCCTATCGAACCTCTCTCGCACCTCTAATAAGAGGGACAGGCAGGTCTCTCTCCACGTATGTGCGTCCACCCACCCCCTCTTCCGGCAAAGAGCTGCTCTCCCACCCACCCCCCAGACCCACAAAAATCGAGAGAGCCTCCCTTTATTACACCCCCTACCCTGAGGCTCTATAATATGCACTAAAAAGCTGCCTTTCATTTCGCACTAGGTCCAGAGAGAGAGAGAGAGAGAGAGAGAGAGAGAGAGCAATATATATCCCCTTCCACCAGCCCCACATCCACGCCATTCCGTTTCTGTCTCCCTCCAGGACTCCCCACCGCTCTGATACCCACCTACCTGCACGTGCCTGTCCATAGGAATGTGATGTGAATGTGCGTGTCCCTGTGTGGTATACGTTGTGGCAGGCGGCAGAGGGAGAGAGCGAGAGCAGCCCGTGATCTATGCGTGATATTGGATGGCGGGGTTATTATTCACCAGATATTGTGGAGCTAAGGCGAGCGAATGTTGTGTCTGGGGAGGGGAGGTGTCTTTCCCCCTCATCCATTGGCAGCTCCCTCTCTTCCTTCCTCGTCCTCCTCCTCCTCCCCCCCCCCCCCCACTCCTGAGTGTGTGCCTGCGCGTTTGCTGAAAGCTATCCTCCTCCCAACCGCGGTGATATTATTATTAAATGGTCTGCGAGGAGGAGGAAGACACACAGGGGAGACGGCTCGCATGAACGACCGGAAATCGAAACCCTGGTCATAAATATAACACAGGAAGTACCATACGCACAGGGAGCAAGAGGGAGGGAGAGATACACACAGTTAGCCAACCCCTGCCGCCTCCCACTGGCCCCCAACACACACACACACGCACACGCACGCACACACACACACACAGAGAGAGAGAGAGAGAGAGAGAGAGAGAGAGAGAGAGAGACAGAGACAGAGAGAGAGAGACAGAGAGAGAGAGTTAGCCTACCCCTGCCGCCTCCCACTGGCCTCCAACACACACACACACACACACACACACACACACACACACACACACACACACACACACAGAGTTAGCCAACCCCTGCCGCCTCCCACTGGCCTCCAACACGCACGCACGCACGCACGCACACACACACACACACACACACACACAAACACACACACGTCTGTCTGCCCAGTTCCTGCCGCGATTTCTAATTAAACAGCCATTGATATCCGCACAGCGCCGAAGGAGCACAACTAAGGTGCGGAGCAACATCTCAGCGATCTCAGCGGCCGAGACGTAGGGTGTGAAGTGCCAATCTTCCGAAATAAGCCTTCGGTGTGTATGTCTACGAGACACAACAGTGCGCGTCTTTTTGGCGCTTTCCCAAAATAATAGTAGATAAAGCGGAAGGCATTCAATGTGCGCCCGTGCTATGTGCAAACTGCACACAACTCGCCCATAAGCGCTGCGCGGACAAGACGGGTTTGATCCGTCTACTCATCACACCCACACAGGGAAGGGCTTAGGTGAGCAGTTAAGGGACGAGTTTCAATATATATTAATAATATTAATAATATATTAATAGTAATATATTAATCTCATCAAATTGGCAAATTACACAAAAATGCAGAGACCCTATAAAATATTTTTTTAAAAAATTTCAGAATCAGAATCAGAATCAGAATACTTTTATTGGCCAAGTGTGGTTGGACACACCCAGAATTTGTTTTGGTAAAATATATTCTCCACATATAAAAGAAAATATAAGAATCATATAGTCAACAATAAAAACACAGTACAATACAATATAACCTATTATTTAAAAAGGCGCTTATCCCCACGGATGCGCTCTAGCAAAGGCAGAACAGGGGAGAACCCAGAATTGTTAATCCTGAATGCCAATATTGCATGAGACGCCGAGGGATGCCTAAATAGCATAGGATGTGTTAACGATGCTGAGCCGCGCCGCGTCCTCCCCCGATGGTGTGGTCGTCTTCACTTTATCTGCCTCTTTCATTCTCCATTATTCTACATTTCTTTATTACCTACGACGTCCCGGGAACCGGTTCCTCATACTACCCCGCCCGGAGACAAATTATACTGTAATAAGGCGAGAAGCACTACCACGGCGCTCACGGGTTCAAGTCGCCAAGTGCCGCTGGCGTTCCGCTTCGCAATCCAGGCCAGCGGCGCAGTTTGCGCGCCTTTGTGAAAAGCAAGCCTTTCCCTCGCCCCCCCCCCAGTCTCCTGCGCCGAGAGGAAAGCGGCGAGGGGGCCGCTGCAAATATCTCCCGGTCGCGGGAGTGAGCGAGCGAGAGAGGAAGATGGAGGACCGGGGAAGGACTAGGAGGAGGGACGGAGATTGTGTTATTCCACTGCGAGGCCATTAAGAGCCCGCTAAGCAGCACCTCCGCTTAGATTCCCTAAGTACCTCCGATCTCGCCTAACTTCGGAAGCTAAGCAGGGTCAGCCCTGGTTAGTACTTGGATGGGAGACCACTAGGGAATATCAGGTGCTGTAGGCGCCTGGAGTAGGAACTGGCAAGCCACTCCAGTATTCCTGCCAGCCATGAAAACTCCATGGGCATGGGGTCACGAAGAGTCGGTCACGACTGTAACGACACAACACACATATACACACACAAACAGCACCTCCAGCAAATGTCCGCCCTTAAGCGGCAGCGGGGAAGCTTCCACGCGCAAAAGGAGCGCAGGGAGCAGCCCCCGCTGGGAAATGGCTCCCTTATGAAGCCGCTCGCGTCGCTGGCGGGGGTTGGTGCTGGGGCGGGGGGGCGAGATTTTCATTGTTGTTGTAGGTCGAGAAGAAGAATAAAAAGAAAGAGGGAGGTCGGGGAGCTGATCGGAATCGGCGCGTCGAACTCGGGTTTCCCTGGCTCCCCACAGGAAGGCGGGGGAAGGTTTCTTCTGAGGTGGTGTTGCTGTGAGAGAACCAGCTTCGGTTTGTCTGCTCCGTCCTCGCCCCGGGCAGTCGTTTTGGGGTGGCTGAGCACGTGAACCCCATCCCGATAAAGGAAATGAGGCACCAAAAAGAGATAAACAGAGATCCAAGTTTGCACCAAATTAGTGTAGAAAGCAATTTTGATAGGGTCTCTCTCATCTGCTTGCAGAGAACTAAGGGAGCTGCTTGGGTCTTTGACCTTTTCCGGGTTTGGGCTAACTGCCAAGCTCTTAAGGCAGAAAATACTGTACAGAACAGCAGGATATGAAGCTGACTTGTGAAGTGCTTGCGACAAAGGAGGCGTGTCAGAATAAGCTTTTGTATGCTCTGTAATGTATCTCTTGTTATGGGGCGGGTCCTATGCTAATTATGTGGTTTTTATCAAGAGTGACAAGACTGGGTCCAGGCGCAGCCAGTTTTGGTGATTAAGGACCCAATCTAGTTGGCCTGAATTCATGCTTGCAAGTATGAAATTGTATTTTATATACGATTTAAAATAAACCTCTCTTTGAGGTAAGCTATAGTTTGTTGTTTGAAGCATATTTGCTAACTAGAGAAAAACTTGACCGACATAGTATGGATTCAGTGCTATAGATGCACCTTTAGGAATAATATACCGGTACATCTTTCTGAGATGATTTGTATTTTAAGACTGCAGTCAGGCAACCTCCAGGTGTTTCCCACCTGCTTCTAGGCTGGTTGGTTGCCCCCAAAGGACCTTCAGTTTGTCTGCCCAGGCGCCTTGTTAACTGCCCCAGTGTTTCTAGAAGCAGGAACATCGTCATTTCAAGATCCTAAGTGATACTCTCTGTGTTTAACATAGCCCCTGAAGAAGGCTTCCCAAGCCGAAATGCATTGGGTTTTTGTTTCAATAAAGCACCTTTTTGCTTAGCATCCTGAGACTTTGTCTCTTTTGACTCGTTGGTTCCTTTGGATGCTCCAGTTCTTTTGGCTCTTTGCCTTGTTAACTTTGCCAGCTCTTCTTGTGCATGCAGCTAATCTCCAGACACATCACTGCCCCATAACTGTATCCCCATTTGATGAACGGTTTTGGAGACGTGAACGCTTGTTAATTGTAGAAACTCATTATGGTTCTGTGTCTTTCTGATCAGAATCTTCCAGGTTTACTGTTCCAGGTTTACTATTATAGCCAGAGTGAGACAACTACCTCAGGTAGCAGATGCTGATGGGCAGCCGTGGCATTCCATCCACTGACACCTGTCAGGCATCTTTCCACCCCCTCAACTGTCCTGCTGCCCTCCACGGCAGTGAAGACACCTGTTCCGTGGGTAACATTGAAGTCACGTTCAGCTGCCATTTGGTTTGAGCTCTGTACATGGAGTGGGCATTGAAGTCACGTTCAGCTGCCCTTGGCCTCAGGCAGCAAAATGCCATGGTCTAGCCATAATTAATTTCTCTGTCAGAAAGCCTGAATCATGTACGAAAAACTCAAATGGATTTCAGCCTCCAGTGAAGTGCCTTCTGCAATATATAATTGGAACCTGAGAGAATTCTTTCCATGCTTCTAAGCTATTCCTGATTATTAGACATGCAGAATGTGATCTATGACCACTACTATGTCCTATAACTGTACAATTTCCACCCAATCCATGACTTGCTTGTGTCTGATAGAAAGGAAAGGAACTAAGTTCATGTTATTACTACAACGACTAGTCCTATAAATACCAAGCAGTTAATTGTTTTAGTAAAATGAAGCTTGGAATATCAGGCCACTTTTCTTTTTGGGAATGAGAAATACTTCCCTTCTGTTGGTACAGCTCTGAAGAAGAGGGATTTTGCCCTCAAAATATTAGCAATTTTTTGTTATTTTTCTAGTAGCCTAAACCTGTTCTACTTTTGTATTTCGTTTTTGTAATGGCTACACGGATCCTCAACTTGTTTTGCTTCAATTGGTAATACTGAGATACCAGGAATGAGCTGTCCACCCCCCCCCATACATACCAGGAAGGAGGCAAATGGACCATCAACAGAGACACAACAAGACTGCACCCACTAGGTAATTTCTTTCCTTTTTATTTGATCCAATTGGCTGCACCTAGTAGACTTTCCCAAATTTTATCCCAAGCCTGAAATGAAATGGGACTTCTACACCAGCCCTCCTCCTTCCCTGGCCAAGAAGGGTCCATTAGCCTTGATGAGACACATGGAGAAGGGGTGTGAAAGTGTGTATGTGAGCCCTGACATGTTGTTTGAAGGACTGGGAAAATAAAATCACCACCATTTACCTCAGATGCAGCCTCAACTAAGAAACTACCTGACATATTTTCCACCTTGCCAAGGACTTTACATCTAAGAAATAACTCCTGGCAACTTCATATTTTGCCATGTTTTAACCTGTTGGTACAGCTCTGAAGAAGAGGGATTTTGCCCTTGAAATATTAGCAACTTTTTGTTATTTTTCTAGTAGCCTAAAGGTATCACCTGTTCTACTTTTGTATTTGGTTTTTGCAATGGCTCTATGGCTCCTCAACTTGTTTTACTTCCCTTCTTTCAAAGCTTGTCTCTGTAAAAAGTGAGCAAAACCTAAGCGGAGGGGAAATACTTAATGGGATCAAAGCAGGCATGAAGTTTTATATCCAATAGCCTTTTCGTGCTGTGATTAAACTGCTATAAGCCATAATTGTGCTTACGACCTGGGGTTCACTCAGCCTTCCAGCCTTCCAAGGTCAATAAAATGACTACCCAGCTTGCTGGCAAAGTGAGGGCAATGTGTTGTCTGCACAATTACTTCTAAACTATGTCTTCCTTCCCATTGCTTTCACTGGTTGATTTTGATTTGGCTATTGTTAATTTTTATATTTATTGTCATTTGAATTTATTTTATTACTGTGGTACTGTTTATGCTCAAAATTCTACAAGGGAGGCTTCAGCAGTATGTGGACAGAGAACTTCCAGAAGTGCAAGCTGGATTTCAAAGGGGCAGAGGAACTAGAGATCAAATCGCCAACATGCGCTGGATTATGGAGAAAGCCAGAGAGTTCCAGAAGAACATATACTTCTGCTTCATTGACTATACCAGGGGTCTGCAACCTGCGGCTCCGGAGCCGCATGCGGCTCTTTGGAACCTTTTCCGCGGCTCCGGGAGGTGACTGTGACAGGTTCGCCGCTCCGCTCTACACTGCCCGCCCGGTGATGTCGCAATGGTTTTGCGGCTCCCAGTTTTTCCCCCCGTCAGAAACGGGTCCAAGTGGCTCTTTATGTCTTAAAGGTTGCAGACCCCTGGACTATACAAAAGCCTTTGACTGTGTGAACCACAACAAACTATGGCAAGTCCTTAAAGGAATGGGAGTGCCTGACCACCTGATCTGTCTCCTAAGAAATCTATATGTGAGACAAGCAGCAACAGTCAGAACTGGATATGGAACAACTGACTGGTTTAAAATAGGGAAAGGAGTACGACAAGGCTGTATACTGTCACCTTGCCTATTTAACTTATATGCAGAGTACATCATGCGAAAGGCAGGTCTGGATGAATCACAAGCTGGAATTAAGATTGCCAGAAGAAATATCAACAACCTCAGATACGCAGATGATACTACTCTGGTAGCAAAAAAAATGAGGAGGAATTAAATAACCTCTTAATGAAGGTGAAAGAGAATAGTGAAAAAATGGGCTGAAGCTCAACATCAAAAAAACTAAGATAATGGCCACCTGTCCCATCACCTCCTGGCAAATTGAAGGGAAAGAAATGGAGGCAATGACAGAGTTTATTTTCTTGGGCTCCTTGATCACTGCAGATGGTGACTGCAGCAATGAAATTAAAAGACGCCTGCTCCTTGGGAGGAAAGCAATGGCAAACCTAGGTAGCATCCTAAAGAGCAGAGACATCACTTTGCCAACTAAGGTCAGGATAGTCAAAGCTATGGTTTTTCCAGTAGTGATGTATGGAAATGAGAGCTGGACTATAAAGAAGGCTGATCGCCGCGGAATTGATGCTTTTGAGCTGTGGTGTTGGAGGAGAGTATTGAGAGTCCCCTGGACTGCAAGGAGATCAAACCTATCCATCCTGAAAGAAATCAATCTTGAATGTTCACTGAAAGGACCAATTTTGAAGCTAAGGCTCCAATACTTTGGCCACCTCATGAGGAGAGAGGAGTCCTTGGGAAAGTCCCTGATGTTGGGAAAGATTGAAGGCAAAAGGAAAAGAGGACGGCAGAGAATGAGATGGTTGGATGGTGTCATTGATGATGCAACCAATACGGATTTGACCCAACTCCGGGAGGCAGTGGAAGATAGGAAGGCCGGGTGAGCTCTGGTCCATGGGGTCACAAAGAGTCGGACACGATTGAACGACTGAACAACAATAAGTGTTTATTTAATACTTTGTACACTAGGACCCCGGTATCCGCTGGGGATTGGTTTCAGGCCTTTCTGTGGATAATAAAAACTGTGGATAAGAACACCAAAAAAAAACCCAAAACATCTGTTTTGTGACAGTAGCTTGCTTTGCCGCTGTTGTTTGGTGACAGTAGCTTGCTTCATGGCTGCTGTTTTGTGACATTAGCTTGCTTTAGGGATGCTGGTTTATGATAGTAGCTTGCTTTACAGCTGCTGTTTGTGACAGTAGCTTGCTTTGCGGCTGCTGAATTATTTATTTATTTTTCCCCGCCAACTGTGGATAACTGAATCAGTGGATAACGAATCAGTGGATATGTGGGGTCTACTGTATATTGCATTATCATATTTTAAACTTTGTTAACTGTGCCCAGAGTGGCCTTCAGACCAGATGGTAGTGGTCTACAAATCAAATGAATAAATAAACAAAAATAGGTTACAGGCGATACCTTTATAGGCCACTTCTGGGACCTTCTTTGAAGAAGAATGAGTTACACTTGAAAGCTTTTTATTTTTATTTTATTTTATTTTATTTTATTTTATTTTATTTTATTTTTATTTTTATTTTTATTAGTGGCCGATAAAAGTATTGCCTGTAACCTGTTTTTGCAATTTTGTTTTGTGATGGCCACACGGCTCAAACCCCTTTTTGCTTTGATATAAATAAACAAAGAAACTGCCCAGATAGTGCTTTAAGCACCACACTTGGCCTTCTATGTGTTTTTTTCCCTTGCTGAGATTGTTAGGAAGAAATCCCTTCTTCAAAGCTGCCGTGTATCCCCATCATAAATGCTCTCCTTCCTTCCTCCCCCCTCTCTGTTACACCCATGCTCACTAAACATGAATTGGCTCACACATTTAACAGGTTGGTTGGCAGCTATTCAAATAAAAACACTGTACTGTACAGTACAAGCAATCTGGAGGCATTTCAGTGCCAATACCCTCTCCTGCCTTGCAGGAGGATCATAAAATGAATGTGTCAGTAAAAATCATCTTGTTTGGCTGAAGAAATTAAGCCACAGTTGTATAAAGTGGAATTGAATGCAAGCCTACCTGGAAATAACTCCGCTGAACACCCCCTTAGAACTGCATTGCAGATCAAGAAAACAGCTGCATGTCAAAGGGAGTTTGAGAGCAGTTGAAGAAAGTGGATCTTCTGTACCAGATTGTGGGGAACACAAGTTGGGAGTTTTGACAGGGCTTGGGAAAGTCTGCTGTTTGGTCTGCAATTTACAGAATTGACCCCAGTGACTGCCCCTGCTGAATGGGATTTGTAGTCCAAACACACAATGTTCTCAACCTATGGGCATTGTTCTCTCAAGGACAAGCAGCAGCTCAAAAGATAAGGCCATTCAAAAACAAACAGAGAATACCTTCCCCTACAGTCAGACTTGGCAACTATGTTTGGCTGTATGTAAGTATCATAATTGTGGAGTAGGTGGATGGCTGAAACTACTGACCATGTACACCAGGCATGTCCGAACTTTGGCCCTCCAGATGTTTTGGACAGCAACTCCCATAGTCATTTTTCATTGGCAATCTAAGCTTAGAATTCTGGGAGTTGTGATCCAAAAAATCAGGAGGGTCGAATTTTGGACATGCCTGATATACACTGTACAGGGAAATATGTTCATTTGTCTCAGGATGATATGGTACTTATTCTGGAAATATTGCAAAATTATGGCACATCAATTCCTTTGGTTAAGTCCTAATACTGTACATGTATCTAATATTCAACAATGGAATGCAATTCTGCAAAAGTAATTTACGGTCTGCTACTTTTGCAGTGGTACACTTCAAAGACAGACAAAAATGAAATGTAAACGATAAAGGTGCAAATTCTTTCTTTTGCTCTTAACCCTCCCATGGGAGGTCAGGGTGGCCCTGTCTTTGCTTCCCTACCACAAGGAGGCAAAGATCTTTCTGTTCAAGCAGACTTTCTTTTAGAAGTTGGTGGTCCAAAGAGGGTGTTTTTTATAAACTGCTTCCTTTTTGTTGTTTTTCTAATGTGTTTTTACTACAGCTTTTGAATGTTGTATGTATTTAATTATTTTAATCCTGTAATAATATGTTGGTTTTTGTGTTTCTGTTGTCCACTTTTAAAATTTTTATTTTCTAAACCTAACAAATTAAAACAAATAATTACTTGTCTCCTGCCATTTTACATAGATAAAAAAACAATTATTTTTCCAATATTTCAGCCCAGATACTTCATAGTTCCTGCTTTTGAACTTTTTCTACCAGGCCTGCTCTCTATAAGAGTTGCCATATCTGAGTTTTTCAGTCCCCCGCCTTTGCCACTGTGATGTAGACACAAGAGTGGGACAGGGAAGGTAAAGGTAAAGGTAAATGTTCCTTCTGCACATGTGTGCTAGTCGTGTCTGACTCTAGGAGCAGTGCTCACCACCATATTCAATCCCAAGAGCCAGTGTTGTGCGAGTCCATGGCCACGTAGCTGGCATGGCTGCAAGGAAACACTGTTTCACCTTTCCTGCTTTTTATGGCAGTACCTATTGATCTACTTGCATTTACATGCTTTTGAACTGCTAGGTTGGCAAGAGCTGGGGGCTAACTGTGGGAGCTCACTCCGCTGCGTGGCACCCAGGATTTGAACCGCTGAGCTGCCGACTTTGCAGCCGACAGTTTTCAGTGCTCTAGCCTGCTGAGCCACCACACCCGATGGGACAGGGAAGATCCAAGTTTAAATCCCTCCAAAATCTCCTCCCTGATCTTGGACCCAATTATCTTGGTATAAACGATGTTATACAGTCACTGGAATGGGTAAAATGGAGCTGGCTAGATAACTCAGTGAGTTAGGTACCTAGCTGCAGAGCCAGAGGCTGGGGGTTTAATTGCTCACAGTGTATCCCAAAGAGCCAGCCTGTGTAGCTTTGGTCATGCTGCACAGTCCCAGGATGCCCCCAGGAGAAGGGATTAGCAAACCACTCCTGAATACTCTCTACCTAGGAAACCCTAAAAAGGGTTCCTGTAAATCAGAACTGACTTCATGGCACACAATTAATTATGTTTCACGTGCTGTCATTTTTTAAAAATGCTTGTAACAGATATAAAAGAACACTGCTACCAACACAGAGCAAATGATTGCATGCCTTTGTCAATTCATAGTCCATTTTAATGGTTTAGAACTGTCCAGATCAATACAGTTCTGACTCATCTGTTCAGCCAAACATTTGGGGCCTGGTGAGATCGCGGCTGCTGCTTTTCTTTGGCCGTTTTCAGGTTTTGCTTTGTCCATGTTCAATTGCTTTACGGCTATTTTATGGGACGTATACTGGCCTGAGGTCTAGTGATGTATGATAGGTTAGGAACACTAAATAAGAAAGCAAAGTAACCATCACTCTGTCTGCAGAACGAGCTGGCCAGAAATACAGCCGTTCACACGGGAGGACAAAGGGGGAGTGAGCTAAGCCCCCCCATCCGCTCCTTGCGGCTTCTCTGTTTAATCCACACCCTGCTGGATTTTTGATGGTCCCAATAAGAGAGTCATTTTGAGTACTGTTCATGAATCCTACCTCTAAACGTGGCATTGCACAGGAATTTAGTAATGTAGGCTAACCTGATTTGCAACTTCAATAGGAATTATATGACCTATAAAGCAGGATGTAGAATAACTTCTCCCAGGGCTTGAGATGTGGGGCCCTGAATATAAACTGGGCTGGCATGAGTTAGCAGTGACCCCTGCTGTTAGTGATGGGTTTATGCAGATATCTATCTAATGTGGTGCATTATCTATTTATTCCCCATGTTCTTTGTAACCGCTGGAGGAAGGGAAGGGAAACTTACTACTTTTTGATAAAGATGGAAAATAGGATCTTTAATGTTAGTTTCTGTACAGAATGCAGCAACATCAGATGATTGATTTCTGCTAAATAAGTGTTCAAGTTATTTGTTTCCTCTCTGCCATAAAGGACGGATGAAAATTTCATGGATGTGAAATTAATGAATAATGCAATCAAGCAGACTGAAAATACTGCCATTTTGACTAATATTAAGCCAAACATTGAGTTTGTGTCTGCCACTGAAAAAAAGTGCTGCCAATTAATTAATTTCATACATTATTGATCCCATCCCTAGGTCCTGATTTTAAAAGACACCACAAAGATTTTATCTGAGGCTGAGAGTGAGAAAATGATTTTTCTTTATAGCAGGTTAAATATGTAAAAAGGAGGTAGCATTTTGTAGATATGTGTGTACATAGGGACAGTGCCATATAAAATATGTCTATCATAATATCTTTCTCCTTTCTGTATATGTGTGTATATGTGTTGTTTTGTGTCTATGCATACACTGAGAAACACAGTAGAGTACAGAAAGGTGTGTATGTACATACACACATTCACAATAGTTATGTAGAATAATTTTGACACAGAGAAGTTAGTTTTACGTCTAAGAAAAGATGTCACTGTTAGGAATCCATTCTCACGCTTACATTACATTAAAAATCTTTTTATGTGTATCAGCATAGAAATAGTATGAATGCTCTATAGGATATAAAAGTTATTAACGCAGAAATTAAAAAATTAGAAAATCCAGGAGCAACAAGTGGAAAATAATTGAGCTGCCAGCCACTTAGGAATATGGTGTTGTAGATAGGTTTTTACTGTGAAGTTTATTGCTTCCATTAGCAGCTTGTGTGGATGAAACATTTTTCAGCTATATAGAAGGTGCTAGTGCCATTTCCTTGCTACTGGTGATATACATCTCTCTTTCCCCTACTCCCATTTCTTTCCAGATGCAATTGGTTTGCATTTGGGGGAATAATTAGTAAAAGCCAAAGCTTTTTTAGGAAAATACATAGCACCAGTAGTGTCCACTCAAAAATTGCAACTGTTGCTCATCAAGGAGTACCTGGTGTTCCCATAAATGAGTTACCACTTAGGGCGCTTTTACATGACCCCAAAAATCCGAGGCAAAGGGCTCCCAGATCTGGAGCTTAAAAATGTTTTTCCACCAGCTCCGGACTTTAAAAAAAATTAAGTACGACCACGCCCACCTAAACGCATCCCAGCGCACTTTTCAAGTACCTGGCCTCCAGGAGGTAAAAAATCTTCCGATGCGCATTGTAAAGCTGCGAATGCCGGGCTCCCTCGCCTTCTGTTTGTTTTTTTGTCCCCGCCGCCCCTTTAAGAGACAGGAATCACGACGATGGGGCTGCTGGGGCTGCTTCCACTGGCAGACTGCAGACGGAGGTGAGCCTGCATTTTTTTCTCCCTTTTTTTCTCCCTCCCCTCATGCAGACAGGAACAATGGAGTGCGGAGGGGTGGGAACACAGGAAAAGCGACAAGCCCCCACACTCTCTGGTCCAAATTTAAGTTGCCACCCGATTTTAGAGGTCGTGTAAAAGCATCCAAAGTTGCTTTGTCCCATATGCGGCCACATAGCTTTGTAAAAGCGGAGGCAGTGATGTGTGAAACATAGGTCCGTCTTTGAGGGGTCTTCAACTTATGGCATCCCTACGAATGAGTCATCTCCAAAAGGTCCTGTCCTAAACGGCTCTGCTTAGCTCTTGTAAATTCAAGCCTGTGGTATCCTTTAGGAGGGAGCCAGCCTATGTCAGATAATTTCTTCCTCTTGCTGCCTTCCACCCTCCCCAGCACTGTTGTTTTTCCCCCCAAACAAATCCTGTATTCTCATGATGTACCCAAACTAGATCAATTCCAACATATTTGCCTCCAGGACAGTTCAGGCTTGATTTGATCTAAGACTCTCTTGTTTTGTCCTCCTGACAGTTCCAAGTATCTGCAAAGCTTTCCTTCAGCACCACATTTCAAACAAGACAGCTGTTAAGTGCCCAGATTTTGCATCTATACATGGTGGTTGATCTTGCTCTCCAGTGACACATTGATTATTTCTATTTCCTTCATTGCTCTCCATGCCTACAGCACACATAATAACTTGTCAGGTTGCCACCCCTTGCAAAAAGCCTACACACACTGCAGCCATGATTTTCATAATCCACAACACATTTGAATATTTGTGATACCACTGGATCAGTCCCATCATATAGTGCCAAAGGAGAGTTCACTGAATTTCCCTGTTTGCTTTACTGGAAAGAAAAAAGTTATGTTATTGAACAGTGGGTGTCTTGCCCAATACCAACATCTTGGGATGTAATAATTTCACTAGTACCTCTCATGTCAAGCTAGACTATTTATATATTATCAAGGATTAGTTGCATGTATGGTCCATCTTCAGGGTAAGAATGAAAATGTGAAACACAGAACCCCAATCTCTAAAGTGCTTATAGTAGCTACATTAGAAACAGTTTAGGAATGGAAGTTTTCATGGGTGATAATGATGATTAATGGAAGTCTTCATTAAGACTTTCAACACAGTGCTGGAAAGATACAAAGCATAGACATTTCTTCTAGCTGAGAAAATAATCTACAGATTAAGTTCACTTAAGGAATTAAGAGAAAAGGGACACTTCTGGAGAAAGGCAATTCATTTATGAACTTTGCAACCAAGGAATGCTCTCCTTTTTGCTTTCCAGTAAAGCAAACAGGGAAATTCAATGAGCTCTCCTTTACCACTATATGATGGGACTGATCCAGATTCAAATGTGTTATGGGTTATGAAAATCATGGCTGCAGTGTGTGTAGGCTTATTGCAAGGGGTGGCAACCCAAAAAGGTATTATATGTGCTGTAGGCATGGATAGCAATCAAATTCTGCAAAAAAGCCATGTTGGTAGATCTCTGCCACAGTGAAGAACTGGGAGGGATGACTTGAATAGTCTTGAAGTCTTCTATAATAATACAGTACCATATTTCACCTTTTGTTGGCTCTTAGCCCTCTTTTGTGTGTCTTTTTGGGCGTAGGATGTTGGTGTTGCTTGACGAAGCCATTATTTTACCTGATTTGTAATGCTGAAAATATTATATTAATAAAGATCCCCATTTCCTGAGTTGAGTGCAGTTCTAGTGCAGACTTCGCTTGTGGCCTGCCTTAACACTTGCCTTGTTTACATTTAACCTGCCCACTTTGTGCCTTTTTGTTCCATTCTAAAGCTTAGCTCACGTTTCCCACAATCTCTCAAAGATGTACCCATGAGTACTATACAGCCTGATGATGACTTTGTACTTGCTGTTCACACTTTCTCAGACCAGATCTCTGGCCCAGTCCAACCTGCCTTGCAATTCTTGATCTGCCACACTGCATTGACCACTAGCCAAGAATTCGATTTTATCCTGTAGTTTAACAACCACAATGATGATGATGATGATGATGATGATGATGATGATGATGATGATGATGTAATCTCATCAAGTCAATTCTGACTTATGGAAAATCCTTTCCAGGGGTTTCTAAGTACAGTGGACCCTTGTATAACAAACGGTTTGTATAACATAAAATTTGTACAACATAAAAAATTCTGGAGATAGGGGAAATTTGCTTAACATAATCGGCTATGGGGCAAATCTGTACAACATAAAAATGGGACTACTCTGTTTTCAATGCATTCCTATGGAAAATTTTTATAAAGGAAAATTTGCTTAACATAATTTCATTTGGAACAAATTAGTTCCTTTATACAAGGTACCACTGTATAGGATACACAGAAGTGGTTGACCATTCTCTTCTGGGGGCACAGCGGGACTCTGCAGCTTGCCCAAGGCAACACAGTGGTTAAATTGCTATACTGCAGCTAAAACTGTGCTCATGACCTGGGGTTCAATCCCAGGTAGCAGGCTCAAGGTTCACTCAGGCTTCCATCCTTCCAAGGTCAGTAAAATGAGTACTCAGCTTGCTGGGGTGGGGGGTAATGTGTAGCCTGCATAATTAAATTGTAAACTGCCCAGAGAGTGCTTGGAGTGCTGTGGGACGGTATATAAGCAGAACGCTTTGCTTTGCTTTTACAGTGGACCCTTGTATAACAAACAGCTTGTATAACATGAAATTTGTACAACATCAAAATTCCAGAGATAATTGCCTATGGGGCGAATCTGTACAACATAAAAATGGGATCACTCTGTTTTCAATGCATTCTTATGGAAAATTTGTATAAAGGAAAATTTGCTTAACATAATTTCATTTGGAACTATTTAATTCCTTTATACAAGGTATCACTGTACATGGACTGGCTCTTCTCTCAGGAGGCATACATAATGCTATAATTACACATATCACACAGACACCTTGTGTTATCTTATCCCTTGCCGCCCCATGCTGAGACTTAATACATGGCTGCTGGACTGATTTTTCTATGGCAGTTCTATCTCTGCTCTCTTTAAACCTGGGTGTATTTTAAAGAAACAATAAGACCGAGGTCAATCCCAACCAGGCAATGAAGATGTTGCCAGAAATGTTCCATGTGTGATTTTAATGAGGCCAAGAAACATAACTCTGTGTAGAAAAGGTAATAGCTCTTCCGGGCCTTCTTTCTTTCCTACTGTGTCTCACGACTGACCCTCGTTTAAATTCACATTAGTACATGCTGTTTTCTTTTAATCAGATTTAACATTAAGCAGGAAGGGGAGAGCCAGATAAATCCAGCTGAGGACAGAACACACAGCCAGATACCAAACTGTGTCTGCCTTTGCCTTTTCAGACTTTCATAATTTGCTTGACTACAAGCAAAATACGGGGGGGGGGGGACCCAAACAAAACAGAAACACACAGTTAGAGTCTCAATATACGCTCGTACATTACTGTGTGAATCTCTTTCGAAAAGAGAGGTTGCTATTGGTTTGGCAAACACGGGATGTTTGGAGCACATTGATCTCACATGCATAAGCTACAAAAGGCTTATTCATAGAATAATAATAATACCTTCATTGTCAATGTACAACATGTGCACAATGAAATTAGCTGAAAACCTGCTACTGTTCAGAGTTCAGCTAATCCCTCTGAAGAGAAGGGTTTCACAGCTTTGCTTGAGCACAAATTGTCACCTTTTAAAAACACACACAGCCGGGAGGGACTGCAGAAGAAAGATTAAAGCATACTCACCAGAAGGTCCATCTCCAGTTCTTGATCCCAGCTAGAGCAGAACCCACTGGATCAGTAGCTGTGGCTCAGTCCTAAATTACAACTAAGGTTAGGCCCACTAATAAGTCACTGGGGATTTGGTGAGTCAAGTGCCATGTAAGTGTAAGTGATTTAATGGCCTACTCTAGCTGTGACTTATTACTGCCAGGAAGGCATAACATATGGGTGGACTTGACTATATTAAGTCCATTCGGCGTGTGTGGGTGCTAGCTGAGACTGCCCCTGGGTTTGGCTTACAAAATGATCTTAAAAAATTTGTACTCTCGAGTTCACAAGGGTTATTTTTAAACTTCCTTCCTTCAAGGGAACTCTTTTCTATACCAACACTTGCTGCTTCTCTACTGGAAGACCACAGCAGGTTGCAAAGGGTTCCAGAACATGTCAAAAGATGCCCATTTAGCTCACCTGCTCATACACCGGTACACTTGAAGTTAGGAACAGACCAAGGTCACCAGGCAGCTGGCCTACATGGATGGGGACCTGTGTTATTTCAGCAGTGAGAAAGGCCAGAATTGAAGATTTCAGCAACTGGTTCTGCATTGGCCTGCTCAAAAAAGTAGAAAGTATTTGGACTAGAACTCAAGTCTTAATGCCTTTGAGGCACTTTCTCACTCACAATGAGTCTGGTGCCTATGACCTAATCACTAAAGCGGCTGCTGCAAGTTATAGACATATTTTAATCCAAATTGCTCTGCTCTAAAAATAGCAGCCCTTAGTAGCTCTCAAGGCCCCCTTAGTGTCCATGTCAAGTTTAGGTACAGTATCTAGATTTGACAATATGACAGCTCTGCCTGGAAAGACAGACAGACAGACACACTCACTCTCTCTCTCACACACACACACTCACACACTTTTAAGCATTCTTATGACTTTGCTAAATTCCTGTCAGTAGACATGAGCTTTTTGTATTTTTCGAACTGCAATACTAATTATGCTCTATACCAGGTGCCAAAGGTGGCACTCGGAGCCTTTTCTATGGGCACCCAACATTGCCCCTTCACAGCCACCTGTATTCAGGTTAAATTGCTGTATTGGCACTTAGCAGAAAATTAATGGGTTTTGAATCACAGTTTGGGCATTGGTCTCTAAAAGGTTCACCATCACTGCTCTATACAGTGTACCTCTCAGGAAACAATACTATCACTCATGTTTCGAAGTGCCACATAGCTTGGTCCCACTCAGCCAGTTCTTATGCTTTGGAACACAGATATGGAGGATTTTAAAAATTATTTATGTACCATAGAATCATAGAATCATAGAGTTGGAAGAGACCTCAAGGGCCATCCAGTCCAACTCCCTGCCATGCAGGAACCCCCATCAAAGTACCCCCGACAGATGGCCATCCAGCCTCTGCTGAAAAACCTCCAAAGAAGGAGACTCCACCACCCTCCGTGGCAGCATATTCCACTGCTGAACAGCTCTAACCATCATGAAGTTCTTCCTAATGTTCAAATTGAATCTCTTTTCCTGTAGTTTGAAACCATTGCTCCAAGCCCAGCTGAAAGTTATATCAAACACATTAGATGGCTTTCCCCCCAGAGGGATCTAAAACCACCAGAATTCAAGCTGGGGCAATCCCAGAAGATTTCTGTGTATCGAGGTTCAAAAATATGAAAATTCTTTCCCTAGTTGTCAGTATTCAAATAGCGTAATTCCATTCATGTTTACCTAGAATTCAATCCAATTGAAATAAATAGGACATAGTCTCGGGTATTCTGTGATGCGGCAAGCCTGTAGCACCCACTGATCCTGAGAGCAAGTCCAGCTGAACTCAGTTGGACTTTTGATTAGATATATACATAAGGTTGGGTAACTGATCATCTAATTTTTAATGCACCAGTTATAACCAAACAATTCCATAGAGTAACAAACCAAACAAACTTTTATTCTATGTGCCTTTGTGGTAATGAAGGAATCGTAGGATACAATTCAGTAAACAAACCGTGCCACTCATTATTAGAAGAAAAAGCTACTTAATGTTTTCTTTCTGCAACCTATTATTGTAATAAATCAACACAACTTCAGATAATGCCCTCAATGCACGGTCATCAACAAGAGTGCCTTCACCAATTAAAACAGAGTCCACCACTTTAATCCGCTAAAGCTTTAGTGAATTAATAACCCCATTAAAGGCCAAAGCACTAAGAAAAGGGATTGTATGTGAGGAAACAGCTTCCTGACTTAAGTTTTCCTTCGTACCCTGCTTCCATTTTATTTAGCCCTATCTCGTGAAGGGAAAGAAAGACATTTTAAAAACGGGACAAGCCAAGTCTACAAATGCAGAAAAATGACATGACAATGCTCTGAGGTGTGGGTTGTACCAATTAGGTAAGACATTGGCAAGGCCTTCCAACTCCTTTTATTTTTAACTGAAGTATTCTCCCTCACGCTATTGTCAGCATAGCTTCTAAGATAAAGGGTCCCTAGAACATAAGAGTGTACAGTTTAAAACTGCAATTGGGCCTCTTTTTTTAAAAAAATGGCCGCCATAAGGAAAGAAGTCTCAGTGAAAACAGGGAACTGGTACAGTTGGGAATGTACTTGCTTTCAGTATTTCACTGATGCCCCAAAGCTGGGATTGTTTTACTTATCGAGCTTGTTTTTTTAATGTTGAAGAACAAAAACAGCATTCCACAAATTGCACATTTTTGTGCCTAATCTTGTTTTGTATGCATGGCCGGCAGGATGATATGGAAGATAATTCTTCCTGTAAAAGATTCCATAGAAATCTGAGGTAAGTAAAGGTAAAGGTTCCCTCCGCACATGCATGCCAGTCATGTCCGACTCAAGGGTGGTGCTCATCTCCATTTTTAAGCCAAAGAGCCAGTGTTGTACAAATCCGTGGCCATATGGCCAGCATGGCTGAATGCATTTCTGTGCATGGAACACTGTTTACCTTCCCGCTTTTTATGGTGGTACCTATTTATCTACTTGCCTTTACATGCTTTTGAACTGCTAGGTTGGCAGGAGCTGGGGTAACAGAAGGAGCTCGCTCCACTGTGTTGCACCTGGGATTCGAACCGCTGATCTGCAGATTTTGCAGCCAACAGTTTCAGTGCGCTAGCCTACTGAGCCACAATGCCTTAATGCAGATAGCTTGAACAGCATAATATCCCATAATTATGTTTTTAGGTTGTATTCTTTAAGGGGGGAGAACAGTGTTTGAAAAATAGAGCAGGGGAGCAGAAGAAGTAGTATTTTAATCTTTCCTTCAGCTAGCTTTGCACCTCCAAACTGCTTAACCATGGATAATTACCCACTAACCCCTTTGCTAAAGATGGAGATTATCTGTCAATCATGTTTCATCACATTTAGATTTTTAAAACATTAAGCTCTTGACCCAAGTGTATCATTTGCAAATTTTGGTAAAATAAAATTAAATAATTTTGGTAAATTATTCAGATACAAGCTAAAACTAAGTTTGTCCTGCCTACATTAGCTGAATCCATACAGCTATTCCTGTACAGAAAGGACTATGTTGCATCTGCCAGGTATATATGTGTTAAAAATAAGGAACCTATCAAGAAGTTGAAGAAACATCTTGTAAGTAGCAACTGGGGAAGAAGGTAAAGGGACCAATCAGAATGTGGGAGATTTTAGGGGTGTCAATGGAACAAAAAGCCACTGCACCTTCTTCTTCCCCCTCAATCTCTACTCTAAAATCTTGGTTCTTGATACCCCTTCCACTTGAAGTAGGGAGTAGGACTTTTCTTCTCATTAAGGGTGTTTATACACGACCCCTAAACTCCGGGGCAAATGGCTCCCAGCTCCGGAGCTTAAAAATGTTTCCCCACCAGCTCCAGAGTTTACAGGAAATTAGGTGCGACCACGCCCACTTTAGCACGTCCCAGCGCACCTTTCAAGTACCTGCTCTTTGGAGGTGAAAATTCCTTGATGGGGTGTAACGATAGTGAGTGCGGGGCTCTCCTCGCTTCTGTTTGTTGTTGTTTTGGCTCCCGCCCCTTTAAGAGCTACTTTACAGAGACTGGAATGTCGCCGGCAAGAGCGAGAGGCAGAACGGAGGTGAGCGGCATGCTTTTCTTTCTCTTTTTCTCCCTCCCCTCACGCAGCCAGCAGCCAGGAAGTGCGGAGGGGTGGGGACACAGGAAGAGCAACGAACCCCTAAGATCTCTGGTCCGAATTTAAGTGGCCAGCGGATCTTAGGGGTCGTGTGAAAAGGCCCTAACTTACCTCGGAGCTGTCTGAAACTATAGGATCAAGCTTTTCGCATCTCTTCATTGGATTAGGTAGACATATTTCAATTTCTGTTCTAATTGTATTTTAATTCAACAACTTTGCTGCCATAGAATTGCAACTTTTAGGGCTGCTTTACGAGTCTGGGCTGGAGGGAGTTTTAGGTGGCACCAGATGGTACTTCCAGCAGTAGGTATGGCACAGATTTCATTCAAAGGGTTAATTTAGTTTGTTTGGGATTATACTGTTCAAACAGCTTGGGTGAAAATAGAATCATACTCTGCTTCACATGAGGGAAACTCTTGTATAGAATGATTTTGTATACAATTATTGTATTGTTCAATTTTGGGACGGACCTGAGTAACAGAACTGGCAACCCTCAGTCAGCATCCCACTATAGCTGAATACACAGGATTCAAACCCAGATTTATAGAGGCTGAGGACTCACAACCCAGAGGACAAAACTTTCAGTGTTGGGTTTCTTCCCTGTTTTTTCTCTCTCTGAAATTCTTTCTATTCCAAATACTGTATACAGTCATTCACTAATTTGAGCGGATGAAGGTTAAAAGAGCATTAATATTAAAAGGCAAATAGTATTAAGTATAAAACGAAGCTGTCCTCCACTGCTATCATGCCTCTAGCTAAAGTAATTAAGGCCAATCTAGAAAAGAAAAACATTAGAAAGTAAAAAAGAAAAAGGAGGACAGCAGCTTGGTGGAATGCTTTAGGACAGGTCTAGGTAAATCAAAGAAAATATTAAGGGTTAATTCCACATGAATAATGTCACGTGGCGTCTAACGGAAATGTTTGCTCTGTAGACGGTGCAATGGGATTTACTCAGTGTATTTAGAAGTCAAATATCAATCTCTGTTTCCAGAAATAATTATTTTAAGAGCCTTGTGGCGCAGTGGTTGAACTGCTGTATTGCAGCTATAACTGTGCTCACGACCTGGATCAGGGTTCACTGAGCCTTCTATCCTTCAGAGATTGGTAGAATGAGTATCTAACTCATGGGGGGGGGGGACAATGTGTAGCCCGAATAATTAAATTATAAACTCCCCAGAGAGTGCTTTAAGCACAATACAGCAGTATATAAGCAGAACACCTTTTTGCTTTTTCTAGCCAACCTTTTAGTCACTGGCTATTTAGAAAAAAAATCATAAATACAAAAAAAAAGAGGAAAACCTACCTCTCTTTTATAGCTGAATCCAACTGAAGTCCACTACTATAATATAGTAACTGTACTGTAATTATTTTCAGCTCAGTTTGTAAGATGAAACTGATAACAAACGTTTGTGAATTTTTTATATAGCCGTGAGATCCCACTGCCACTTCTTTTTTCAGTTCCTGATTACAGAATTTATTTATTTATTTATTTGATTTATATACTGCACCATCTGAGACCAGTGCCACTCTGGGCGGTTTACCACAAAAAATCTGCCCCATCAGTGGCGATTGAGAACTTGCAGTGTATTAGCAGATGGTAATATTTTTCAAAGGAAGATAATTACCCCAGACAATTTCTTTCCTGGCTTCCCAACTTTGGGTCCCCAGATGTTCTTGGGACGAAAACTCTCAGTAGCCTTTGCCACTAGCTGTGCTTGTCAGGATTTCTGGAGTTATGGTTCAAGAATATCTGGGGACCCAAGGATGGGAGCCAGTGGTGGTGAACCTTCGGCCCTCCAGCTATTTTGGACCACAACTCCCCCAGTCCTTTGTCATTGGCAATACAGGCTTGGAATTCTGGGAGTTGTGGTCCAAAACATCTGGAGTGCCGAAGGTTCTCCACTGCTCTAGGGGCACAGTATCCTAAAGATGGAATGGCCCATAGTCTGTAGACAACTGGTGAACTGAAAATGCACTGCCCCTCTCAGCTTTATCTAGACAGGCTAGGAAACATAAGGAAAGTTGCATTTCTCAGCCCTACCCTTCAAAGTATGTGCGGCGGGGCTTCTTCACCTAAAGTGGCATAATTCATGTTTTTTCCTCCATTATGTTACTACTGACTGTGTAGACTACATGCCTTTCTCACCCATACCCCAAACACAAAGAAGATCTAATCAAGGAAGCCGATAATCAATAAACAGAAAAGAGGAAGAAAACACCAGGCTCTGATTATTATTTTTATTTCATCTATTGGGTTTATGTCCCACTTCCTCCCTGAACTGGGACTCAAGATACCTTTTGCTCACAATATTGCAAGAACTGTATAAGAAACAGACACTCAATTTACCATTTTTTTTTTAGATTGGCTTCAAATTAGAAATATAAAAGAAATGTTGATTGTGGTAGGAAAACCCCAAGATTGATTTCTTGGCTTCACAGCCTTCATCCATATTAACAAAGCATTTGGAAGTACATAATTACTTAGCATGTAGTGTGATTGTAGTAAGAAAAATTATTTACATACAGAAAAATACATATTTTAACTATTCAAGTACAATTTTAGAATCATAGCAAATCTATTTTAAAAAATGTTTATTCTAAAATCTGAGATAATCCTATGACCGCTTAAATACCAGTGTCTTTTTCTTTCTTTCTTTCAGTCTTTCAACCCATGCACTTGGCTGAAAAGAGATAAATGTCCTTTAAAAATGAATAATTCTGTAATTGAAACCAATATAGGCTTTGAGGGGTAGGGGGATAAAAAATGAAAAGAACCATCAGTACAAAGGGAAAAAATTTAAGTGCCTACTGGTTTTAAAACTCCAGTGCATGCCATTAAACTCAACAGGCTTTCAGTCTTAATGATTTTACAGGGCATGAAATCTTGCAGCTCTGGGCCTAGCATTTTAAAACACTAGAACAAAGTAATAAGTTTCTGCTTGGGGGGGGGCAAATACGTAGCTCATACTTATGTAAATTCTTACAAGGTATTGTTAGACTTCTGTAGCACATTTGTTTTAAGACGGATATATCCTTGAGGAAAACTGAACAATGCGAAATTCAAAGGGGGCTATGCCTGGACTCAAAGAGGAGCACGTAACTCGACAGAAAGTACTACAGTTTCCTTGTGTAAATGGATGATGCATTAATTCTCTCTTTAACATCAAATTCCCAAAGCAACCCTAAGAACTACATTTTTACTGTGTGAGAAAGCAGACACGGATGAGGCTTTTTCTGTTGGTGTGTCACTTCCTTCCTCCCCAAGAATGACAGATGTAGGATTGGCCAACCCCAAACTTGAGAAGAAAGGGAAGGAAGTATCTATGACTTTATTGAAAGAACAAACACCCTTCCACCCGCCCTCCCCGGAGAAAGTGAGAATTACCTAAGAAGAGAACCCCCAACAAAGAGGGTTGAGTTAGTGGAGAAGGTAAAAAAGAGGCAAAGGAGGAGGGAGGACCGATGAAGGAAGGAAGGGCAAGTGGATATTGGATGGAAGAAAGGAAAGAAGAGAAGAGAGAGAGCAGCTGAATATTGGATGGTTATAGTGAAAGGAGACCTGGAGAATGAGTGGAGATGAAAGTCCCCAAAGCAGAGAAGCTGAAAGAGAGAGAAGGTTTCCACTTAAGGCTTCATATTGGAGTGGTGGGAGAGCGCTGAGGAATAAAGTTCAGGATGGTATATCTCTCATGAAACAAATCCTGGGCAGAGGAAGTTTCCACCAAAACCACCGGCATGCAGGGGAGAGGAAGCGTGGATGAGCAGTGATGGTGGTGGTGGAAATGAGCATATTGTCCCCAAAGGATGGTCCTTCGCTAAAGCATCCTTCAACCCTGGTATGAGTAGGAGACTTGAACATGGGGAGAGCAGTTACCTTCTGAAGCACAGCTGGGAGTGTCAAAGGAAGTTTTGCTTGTTCGAGATACCAAGCCTGTTCTGAAGGAAAAGCAGTGCTACAACATTGCTGACGACTTGGTTGTGGTTGTCATTAATAAAGCTGTTGAGAGTTGGAAGCCCAAGTCTGTGTCAACCTTCTCTGATAATGAGGTCAAAAGGGAAGAGGTGGAGTATTTTGGGGAAGATCACACACTGTAACTAACAGCATATCTTTCTGTGTCAACTAAGAATGTCCCCTTTTTTACAAGTGGCATTTTCTGGGAAGTTATGTACTGTGTTAAATCATCATCATATGTTAAAAGGCAAGCATTGGTATCTTTAACAGCAAAGCATCACATATTTATTGAACGTTCAATGTGACATGCAGTTATCACAGTTTGGCATTGAACTGACCCATCAGTTTTTCCAGCTTGATTGCTAATGCCATGTCACCTTTGATCATCAGCTTTCCCGACATGAAAGCCATGGTTGGCTTTAATTTGCCTGAAAAGAGAGGGGAAGACATTTTAAGTCACCCTAAAAAGAACCCAAGAGCAAGAACCCCAAATGAACAAGTTGAACACAGACATATCTGGAAGGACAAGGAAAATACATTTTCAAAACCCCACCTGAAAACATTTTGACAAAGTCGGCGCTAGACATGCTCATAACCACATCTGCTTTTTCGGGGGGGTCTCCACTTCCCACGCTGCCACCTTTGCTTTTAAGATCAATATACCAGGTGCCTGCTTCTTCACCTAAGACAAAAGGGACACAATAAAAGTATACCATGTACATTTGCCATAAGCCTATCTGGCAAGTTAAGAAACATTGAAGTTGACTATTGGTTTTTACTGAGACGTTTTTGGAAAGAAAGGACACTGCAACTGTGTAAGACACTGATTCCGCTTAAACTATATGTCATCCTGGTTCAAATGGGATTTCTTAAATTACCTGCAAATCTTTTTCATCTGTATTTAATTTTATTACCAAAATCCTAATAGCCCCGAGATTCTTACCTTATTATTTCCAGATTCTTCTAAAAACAGTCAAAATACAACATAACCCAGACCAAATTAAATTTATAACATATATAGGAAGATCTAGATATGACCATGGTTAAATCAGTCCCAATGAAAACAGTGAGATTTAAGTCAATGAAGACTAACTTGCATCAAACTGATTTTATTGGATCTATTGACTTACATCTTACCTCCAGCGCTGCGGAGGTCAGGATCTAACGCTTGGTACTTCTATCTAACTTTTCCTAAGAGTACAGATTGTGTCATATCCATTAATTTTGTAATTCTTATACGGTCTAGTATAACCTTCTCGTCTTCATTTACCCAATGTAGGCTGCTACCAAACAACAATATCTTCAACCCCCCCCACACACACACACGAAAGTTGAATACATACCCAACTTCTGTCCCAAACCTCCCAAGGCTTCCACACAATTTCTTTCGTTGTTGGGAAGCTAGTGGCAGCTAGAGGCCCCGAGGTGGACGTTTTACCAAAAACTGCTATCTGTACTGCCAGGCTCTTTACAAGTGCTGATAATGTTCAAGAATTAAAGACTTCTTCTTTGTTTGATTTCTGAAATATGCCTTTGTTTGATTTCTGAAATGTTTGATTTCTGAAATACGGCTGCTGCTAGCATCCTCAGCCTTACGGGTAAGTTGTGGCAACACGATTTCAGCCAGTGTTTTTCTTTCGGAGGTGAGAAACTACATTGAGTTTGGATTGTTGAATAACTGCCACTGCTGTGAAGATACACTGCTTGTTTGTTTGTTTTTGTGTGGTGGTGGGGGGGGGCGGATATGTTCCATGTGAAGTGCATGTAGGTGGCACAGTCCAAAAGAACTGCCTTAAGAGAGCTTGCCTGCCTCAGTGACTTTCTTTCTTCATCTTATTTTGGTAACAGGTCAGCAAGTTAAATTGTAATCAAACAAAACAACAAACAGGAGCTCTGCCCACCCAGAAGAAGCTGTTTTTTAAAAAAGTGTCTTGGAAGACATACTGTTTCAGGCCTCCTGTACTTACCCCAAGACTGGTGCTGCCCCAAACAGGCCTGCAAGGGGCTTCCCAAGCCTTCTGGAGGCCCCAAAAGGGCCTCCCTGTGAACCGGAAGTGACTTCTGGTAAACCTTTTGGGGCCTCCAAAAGGCCCTTGCAGGCCTGTTTGGGGCAGCGCCAGGCTGGGGGTAAATACAAGAGCTCCCAGCTATGCCCCCCCCAGGCCCAACCCAACCTGCATCTGTATATTGCGGATTTTCAATTATTGCGGGTCGGGTTGGGTCCCTAACCCCCCGCAATAGGCGGGAGGTCACTGTCCTTGACAGAGAGGTGAATTTTGCCATCACTGTGTATGTGCATGCAGTCACTCCCCCCCAATCCTACCCTGTGAGATAAAAAGGCAATGGAGAGGGGAAACTATGGAATATTGGGAGCATACATTTTGGGGAGAATTCATATTTCCCATTGCATCACGAGATCAATGGGGGAAATGTGAAGCAACCCCCCTTCCCAAAACCTGTAGGAATTCCCACTTTTTTTGGTAGGGGGGGACAGGGCTGTGTGGTCAGGCTCTAATTTAGAAGTGACTTGATGGCTCCTAACCTAACGGAGCTCCTCGGTCTGCCTGAGAGAACGGTACTTCAACCATGAATGCAAGACTCTTACCAGATAATTCAAACCGATAAAGTCCTTGGGTCGACTTCACAACATCTTCCGTAATGGCTGCTTTTATGATTTTAAAGGTCTGGGCCACAGGGCCGGTAGCACTTTCTGCAGAAAAAGGCACACCAGCTTTGGCTCCATCAGGACCTTCTGCCTTGGTTTTGTCAGCAACTTCATTCTTGACAGCATCTCGTTTTTTCCCTTCTCTGAATGTTGGAGATGCGCCTGTTGGGGCAATGTTGATCACTAAAGTCAGTACCTGTCCAGGATCTAACACTTCAAAGGGACTCTGGAATGTTACTTTCAAATTGAATGAATACCGTGGCATTCCAAATGGAATGAATACCATCTATGACCAAGACAGATCCATTCCAAAGTTGCACTCTCAGCAGCATTTCTCCTGAAATGCACCTCTCTTGCTTAGTAACTCATATTGAACAAGAAAAAAAAGAAAGCAAGGGCAAAAACTAAGGTAGGGCAACATAAGGATCAAGGGTCACAGCCCAGTGGGAGAAGAGATGCTTTATACACATATGTTCTCAAGACCTGTGGCAATCAGTATTTCCCAGATGTTTAAAAGGGAACCAAATTCCAGCAGAAGAGACATTTAACTGCAGATTTCAACCATCTCATAAAATATTTATTCATTTATTTTGCAAACCGGGTGATTGGAACTACGGAATCCCGGCTGCAGCATATGGGAGAGGCTCTGTGAAGGTATCTGATCTCTAAATGAAAATTTATGATATATATGTAGCAGTGACTGCTGTATTCACCCTATAAGATGCACAGACACTTCTCCTTACCTTTGAGAGTGGGAAAAGTATATCTTATAGGACAAAAAATACGGTAACTTGAAAGTAAAAAAGATGGGAAGGTGTTTTGCAGACATTACACATTTGGGACCCTTAAATTTCAGATAACTGCTCAAAAAATCATTCCCAGGGATGAAATTTGGAGATTTTCCAGATTACAAATACCATAATTCTTCATTCTGAGAGTTCTACCTACCTTGCAGGCACCTTGAAAACACCATAATATGTCACACCTGGGAGAAAGGCCTAAATTACAGAAGGCTTTCAAGCTTATCTTGGTCAAGTTCCGTTCGTGTTCCATTCCTACAACAGGGCTAGCTGGGAGCCTTCTTTATGACCAGAATGCTGGGGGCATAGCTGGGCATAAGCTCAAAGCCTTCTAACTAAGGCCTTTCTTCAAGGTGCCTCACATTCGCATACTATACTTGCAAGGTGCCTGTAAGATCTCCCAGAATGGAGAATTAGGATCTTCATTGTTCAGAAAACCCCGAAAACCCCACCCCTAGTCAATCATGCACTAAATAGTCAAATTCTGTAACTGGTGACTACTAGGTCCCTTGATGCTGAATAGCTTTTCCAAATCAGAAATGACTATGTTGGTTATTGTGGCTTGCAGGGCAGCCTGTTGTGGGGGGGACGGACGGCAAGATCGTTTCACAGGACCAACAAGAGGGGATGAAGGGGGGGAGGGGGAAAGCAGGCATGCCCTCACCTTGGGCTTCCATTGTCGTTGCTAAAGTGTCAGGATCCATGTCTAAGAAGAAATCTGGTAGCAAAGGGTGTCCTAAAATTACAAAGTGAAATAGGCAGTAGGAAGAAGTTAGCTTATACATCAGGCAATGAATTTAAAACAGATTTTTAAAAGGTTTTCAGATTCATCCAGTCATTAGCTGCTGCTGAAAGTGTTGGTGACAGAAGCAGCAAAACGTACGAGCATCAAACGTATGTCCGCACAGATCTTTAAAAACATGTATTTAAAGGCTCAACATTTGAACAATCCATTTAGATTGGCCTAGACAGAGCCTCCCGCAGCAGGGTATACAAAGGCATGAAATCAACCTATTGTCAGGAATCCTCTGTTTGGACCTGTGTGGAGATCAATGGACATGACATCAGCAGCTCTGGATACTACTCAATTTTTTCTATTGTCTACCCCAGCCTCAGGTTCTGAGGCCCATTATGAATTCCTTTCAGCCTGAGTAAGCCTCTGGAAGCCTTATGATGGGCAGAAGCCCGGGTCAACACCTGAAAATGGACGCCAGCTGTTCCCAAGGCTCTAAAACGCTTCCCCTAATATTTCTGAGGAAACTATTGTGTTTGACACCTTGGAGAACTGCCACTGATCCATGAACGCAATACTAAACTAGTTTGACCAATGGTCTGACGTAGTGCTAGGCATTTCGACACATTCCTCTACCTGAAGCTTGTCCCTGTAGAACCTGCTTACATAAGGGTTCCCACCCAGATTCACATTCCACACAACTGATTTAAACAGGAAGAAATGAACTTCTGGGGTTGGCCGAGTTCAAGAAACCAGAACTACATTTTTCCTCCCCAGAAATACAGGACACATTCCACAAAAAAGCACATTTCTCCCCATGCCAGAATTGCCACCATCGAAAGCACGTCACTTCTGCAGTGCAAATCAAATAACAGTCCACGCATTGTACCATACATTCGCTGTCTGGAAATACTACCAATCTGGTTTAAAAATACAGACTTGGATGTTGCGAAAGACCATTTTAGTCACTAAAATTTATCATGGCTAAATTAAAACCTACTGATGTGAGTGGATTTCCTCTGGGTTCTTTCCACCTTATATATTTGTACACTGCAAGTTCTACACAGAAAAAAATATGCTGCATAAACAAATTAAGCCAATATTACCTGGGGCAACTGCATATGCATCAAAATTCGTAATTCCTTCTTCCCTCAACAAGTTTTCATCAATAATGAAGTTTCCAGTGAAACTTTTGGGCTTTGTTAAAATGCAGTATGCAGCATCAGCCAGAATGTCTGTTTTCCTGCACTGCTTCTCCACACCAGCGCCTCCCAGCATATCCATGGCAGAGGTATATATAGCTATGGAAATCAAGCATAGCCAAAGAAAGGAGTAAGAACATCAGTACAGTAATTAATTTCTTGTGTCACCCAAAGAGCTACGAGCCCATTTCAACAATCGACTAGTTTTTGATACAATGTGAAGAGATGTTCCTCTCAATGGAAATACTCAGCAAGAGACCAAAGGCAAACAAGATTTCGACATCTTTCTTGCCCCATCAATGGTCTTGCAAGACCTGCCATTCTTTGTTAGTGGAATGTAGAATGCATTCTAGGGCCTTGTCACACATTCGGTTGTTAGACTGCCACTCACAAATGTTCAGAAAGGCTTATCTGCAAGTGGAGCTAACTTGCTGATAATGCTGCATGTACAATCCCTGGCTGACCGGGATTTTTTGTCCTGTCTGGACAGGGCCCTTAAAAGTAAGGAGCTGATAAAATGGAAAACTAGCAAATGCCAAGCTGCCAAACAAGAGAGTAACAACACACCTACTTTTAACAAATTGCTCATCCTTCTGTTAAAGAGGAAGAACAAAAATCTCCATGTCTTCTGGGAACACCACACAAGAAGATATTAAATTCAGGAAGACTAAAATGAAGAGTCTGAAGCTACATATCTAGCTGCTATCACACCAGGGGTGGCTGGATAACCAATGATTGTCCAAATGTGTATGTATTACTAATCCTACCATTACCGTATGACTGGCTAGATAGGTACACTGGTGGGAAATGAACTCGAGTGAAAAAACTTAAGAAGTTGTAAGTTCCTCATTACTTACACAAACCACACAAGGATACGTGTTCGTTATTTCTGATGGCACAAAATTGGGAGATAGGCTTAGCCATGCTATTATGCAAGACAGATATTGAGATTTGTTTCGAAAACATGTTTACTACAAATACTGCTGTGCATTCACAATAATTAAAATATGTGCCAGCAGAAGCTTGAATAATGGGTACACAATGATTGTTGTATTGGAAAGAGAATATGCAGTTATACAGAAAGGCTCAATCCCATTATCCCATGAATATGGATAACATTTCTGCAACAGCATATGGGTTATTGGGGGATAGAGGAGCCTCACGACATGGTAGTTAAACTGTAGCACTGCAGTGAAAACTCTTCTCACGACCTGTGTCAACTGGCTCAAGCAATCAGTTCAAGGTTGACTCAACCTTCCATCCTCCCAAGGTTGGTAAATTGAATGCCCAGTTACTGGAGGTTGGTGGTGGGGCAATGTGTAGCCTGCATAATTTAGTTGTAAACCACCTAGAGAGAACCTTAACCATCATGGGGCGTTATATTCAGTATATTGCTTTTTATGAGCTTATAATCTTGCCACAGCAAAGAACGGATCAGGGAATGTTTCCTATTCAACATACAGTAATTATCACACAGACAACTCCACCCCCCCCCCCATTCAGGACTGTTGAAAAACAGCCCTGACAACTGTTTTGTGTTGGGTACAGAAATGTTAACTGATGAAAAAAGCTCTGGGAATTTCTCGCTTGGTGTCATTTTGTGAATGGTAATGAGCACAAGAGGTATCTTAGATACCAGCAGTCCCCAACTTTTTTGGCACCAGTGACCAATGTACCTGCCTGTGGGCACATGCACAAGGTGCACCGGTACAAGGCTCCCCCACTCTAGTTCTGTGGTGACCAAACAAAAATGGTCACATTGGGTGCACGGGGGAAGAAAAGCCCCAGCTGGAGGCAGGGAGAAGTGTGTGTGCCAATCAGCAGAGTACCTTAGGAAACCTTAATGGCCGTTGAGGTTGTGCCATGTGGCCCAGTCCTTAACAGCGTGCCGACTGGTACCAGTCCACAGCCCGGGGGTGGAGACCCCGGCTTTAGACCATCTTGACTGCTGCCATTGGTGTTGCCAACAATTAGCCTGCCCTTTGCGATGTAAAAGCTTGGCACTATTTTCCCTGCTGGCAATATTGTGTAGCAATATTGGGTAACTGTGTTGCTTTTCAAATTATCATGGGTAAAGAAGAACAATATCCCACATTCATAAACTGGGGTTTTGGGGAAGAATTGAAAATCTGCATTAAGTTAACTGGCTTCTCCTGGTGCCAACAAAGTGAAAACACTGAATTCTACAAAAGCAATACATAAACATTATATTTGCATTCTCTTATTTATGCTCAAATGTTTGCTAAAAATTCCTTCTCGTATGAGTCATTCATATATTTTAAACTGTGCACATTTTATCAAAATCTAATCATCAATATTTATAATATTTTAAAAAATGAAATAAAAACCTGTTTGTGGCCATAAAGCATTAACGGCAACTTCTCCTTTAAATTCTTCTGCCATTCCCAGCACACACATGGACATTCCATATTTAGAAATGGTATAAGCTTTTTAAAAAAGAGCACATGTTTAGTCATTTAATATAATGGAAAATGCTTTAAATATTTTAGATATTTCCTCTTATGCACAAGCACAACAGATTATTTACTACAGGGGTAAAAACTGAATCATGAGGAAAACAAAGACAAGATTAAGCAATTTAGAATAACTGAAAAATAGCAGAAAACGTGTATTTATTTCTTATGCATGTAATCTCTGCATAGTACATCTTTCCAAAGAACAAAAAAAGAGGTGGGAGGTAGAGAGAGAGAGAGAGAGAGAGAGAGAGATAGAGAGGCAAGGGGAGATGGATGGCAAAGAACACACAATAGGCACTGAGCTGTCTCTTATGGAAAAGAAAATGGCGGACAAAATGGGCCTTTGGTCTGATCCAGCAGGTCTCATTCTTATCCTGCATAATTTTTCCAAAGGAGATTGAACGTCAATCAATCAATCAATCAAACTTTATTACGGTCAGTGACCAGCAATTGGATACGGTATATAAATAGTAGTAAAATAGATAAGATATAAAATATAGAATATAAAATATATTATATATAAAATATATAATATAATATAAAAACTGCCCACAAATCCATCCTGACCATCACGAAGCTATACCTTATTAGTATCTGAGGAATTAGTGATGTCAACGAGCCATAGAGGAAGATCAAGATAGATATATACAAAAGACATCAGAGTACATACTGTATATACATATTGTTCCATACACATAAGACATCCCACATTTGTTTGTTAATCAAGAGTTGTTGATACTTAGGAGCTATGTATCGTAAGTGGTACTTTTGGTTAGTTGATGACGCTGGTCATTGTCCTGCGGATTTTGATCGCTGCGGCGCAGAACCTGGCCACACTATATGTTATAGAAAAATGCATATCTGATAGAAGTAATTCAGTATAATAATGACCAGAGCGTCCTGGATATTTATAGATTATTGGAGATATAAGCTTAGCCCGGGTGTCTTTATAAAAGGAACAGTGAAGAAGTACATGTTCTGTTGACTCAATATTGCCAGAGTCACAGGGACATAGCCTCTCCGAATAGGGAGATCTCCGATATCGCCCCTCAAGAACAGCAGAAGGGAGGGCATGACATCGGGCCAAGGTAAAGGCCCTCCGGTGGGTGGGCATCTCAAGCTTGGCTAAGTATCTCATTGGGAAAGATAGATACCTGCAGGAGTCATTAACAATAAAGGATTGAACGTCTTAGGGTCAAGTTTTCTGAGTGTGACACTCCCTTTTTTTGCAACCGAGTATATCCATCAGGTCAATGAAAAAATGATAGGACTTCTTCCATCCGAGTTAAACAGAAACTCTCGATAATATGTCTCCCTCTACGAACCTGCCTAGGTATCAAAATCATCTGGGGAGGGCAGTCCGACCATCCTCAGGGGGTATGCTTGGCAGGGACACACAGGAGAGGGCCTTCTCTGTGGCTGCTCCCAGACTCTGTAACTCCCCCCCCCAATGGAAGGTCAGGCTCCCCTCATTTTTCCTCGCCTTCTGCAAGCGGGACTTTTGACTTCAGGCAGGTTTTCACTGACCCCAAAGGCTTGCATTTGGTTGCTTCTAAATTGGTTTTAGCAAAGCTTTACCCAACATCCTTAATGTAATGTTATTAATACATTTAATTTTTGAATAACACACTGCTTTTTTTAACCCACTGTTAACATTTTAACTAAATAAATACACCCTGATTTTACAAACTAGTCTCGGAGACTGGAAGCCAGCATCTTTCTGAGAACCCTCAAAGAAAAAGGAACCAGAATTTTAATGTAGAACCTGAGGCTTGGGAAATGCTACTTTGTGTGTGTTGGGCCCTTCAAACTCCTCTGCCAACAAGATTGGGAGGGGATAATCCAAGTGGTAATCCAAAAAGTAACTTTTCCAAGTCCCAGGAAGCATGAGCTTTGTTAAACTTAAAGGCTGTCGCCTCTGACTCAGAACATCAGATACCAGGTGACAATGCAGCCCTATTCATTGGAGTGGATAACATTGGTCCATATGTAGAAACAGATGGAGATGGTATAAAATACCTTCTTATGATTCCCTGCAAGAGGGTTTCTCTCTCTCCTCTGTCTTTGCTCCAGATGCAGGATTTGAGCCAGCATAATTTTCTAGAGACTCCAGATCACAACACAACACAACACAACACCTCCACCAGCACCCTATTGTAACTTTGTTGTAGGCTTAGACGTACTCCTCCCAGTGTTGGCTCCAGAGCCTTCTAGAGCAGGACGAAGTATAATAGCACACAATCCTGACCTTCAACACTGCTTCCCATCTGTCACAATAAGCAAAATTAGAAGGACAGCCAAGCCAACTTCATAATGGCATGAAAAGCAATTGCAGCCTCCGCGTTCCTGGTTAATTGAGTTGATTTTTGTATACCTCTTGTGCACATAAGAAACTGCAGTACTGTGGCAGATCTGTCAAGCCAATCCACTGATGGAAAAGGCCACCACACTCTCCTGACCTTTCAGTTAGGAAGCTAAATCACATCAGTGACATTATGGAGGACCAATGTAATCAACAGCACACGGTGAAGTGAATTCCACACAGAGTAGGTGGCCAACATTTCAAGCTCGGCAGAGGCAGGGAAGAGATTTATAGGAGAAACACAGCTCAAGTCGGGGATATCTTGCCCAACAACTTCAATGACTGCATCACCATCACAGGCTGATTTGAAGGTTTGCACATTAAAAAAGGAAGCAAATTCCATGGCTAACCAGCAGTCTGAAACACAGTTTGGAATGTTAATGTAGAACTTAAGAAGCCAAGGTTCAAATCCCTAGCCTTTCCTAAGGAGCAGTGCTTAACCTTGGGTCAGTTATTATCTTTCAGTCTAACCTACTTCAAAAGTTGCTCCAAAGATAAACATGGAGGGAAGGAGTTCAGACACAGGTCCAAGGAGCAGGCATAGCTGGTCTGGGTTGAGGCTGCTTCTGGGGGTGAGGGTGCTGTCGTCTCTTAGTCTTTCTCTTTACAGTTGCTAGGGCATTGGTGGTGGGAATGTTACATCTCTCTTTACCAGCATTCCCATCACCAATGCCCTAACAACTGTAAAGAGAAGACTAAGGGCCTTTTCACACGACCCCTAAGATCCGCTGGTCCCTTAAATTCGGACCAGAGATCTTGGGGGTTCGTTTCTGTTCCTGCGTCCCCACCCCTCAGCACTTCCTGTTCCTGTCGGCATGAGGGGGGGGGAGGGAAAAAAAGGACAAAAGAAGCCTTTACTAACCTGCCCGTGCCGGTCGAACTTGCCACGAGCCCCGTTACTTCCTGGTTCCGTTTCAAGGAGCTCTTAAAGGGGCGGGAGGCAAAAAAACAACAGACAAGCCAGGAGAGCCCGGCACTCTTATCCGCATCAAATTTTTTTCACCTCCAAAGAGAAGGTACAAGGAAAGTGCGCTGGGTCGCGCTAAAGTGGGCGGGGTCACACTTAATTGTCTCCAAACTCCGGAGTTGGTGGGAAAACATTTCTAAGCTCTGGAGCTAGGAGCCATTTGCAGCACAGCTTTGGGGTCGTGTAAAAACGCCCTAAGAGAAGACAGCACCCTCACCTCCAGAAGCAGCCTCAAACCTGACCAGATATGGAGCGTGTGGAGGGGGGAGGAAGGCACACATATAGTCATTTCTAGAATGACAATAATAAGGTATCAGTAATGTGTTATGGCTAAAACTCTCAAATTTCTAAGAAAGAACTCTTTGAAATCAATTAAAAAAAGAAAATCAAGTTAAAATTACAAAATGATCTCAGGGACCACAGGAGTGACACAGGCATCTCCATGAAGAAGGGATCAAGTAACTAGAAAACGTTTCTCCCTCCTTGACCACCCTTCACATTGCAGGGACTCCTTTCAGGGAGCGGCACGTGATGATGTGGTACATTCCTGGGAAAAGTTCTTGGGGGCTCCTGGTGTTATCTGTGTGCCTTAAAAGGGTTCAGAGTTCTGATGCTTCCCTAGAAGCGTACAAACTGAGTGCACAAGTAATTGAATGAAGTTTGGCAGGTATTTTAGAGCAAGAAGGAGCCAATCTCCCCCCACCTTCTACTTCACATTTGGGATGAGCTAGGAGAATTAGTGACGTGAATTATTAAGCAAAGCTGGGAAACCCTTTTGTGTGTGGGGGGGGACTATAATTCCAATTTTGTGCTGGCTGAGATATTTTAAGAGGGACAATCTGGAAGTCCCCCTTCCAAGCTCCAAATTTCAGTCTATTTGCACCAACGTTCTTTCTGGGTAGAAGGGGGGGGGGGAAAACAGTCTTCAGACTTTGAGTTTGGGAGAGTTTTTAATACAAAGTAGCACTAAAAGTATACTTACCGCAATGATTTTTGAACCATATCGGATTTAAATTTATTGGTGGGCTGATATTCAGAATATGACCAATCTTACTCTTTCTCAGGTATGGAAGGCAAATTTTTGATCTGAGGATGTAAACAAGAGGATAACAACATTTGCTTTTACTTATTTAATTTTGTTTATTATTATATTTATAACCTCCCTATCTGGTCCAAAAGCCAGATTAGCAAGGTTCAGATTCTGTTTTTTGTATGTTTCCACCAATCCCACTTCTACCTGCCCTTTTTGTTACATTGACCTAGTTTTATTCAAGATCTGTTCTAATTCAGTTTACAAGGCTCTAAGTCAGGCATGTCCAAAGTCCGGCCCGGGGGCCAAATGCGGCCCGATTTAAAATTTTGAGTGGCCCTCAGCCTCTTCTCCCCGCCGGCTCAGCCTGTCACTCATCCCGGCCAGCCGGCCCTTCCCCGTGCTGTCTAGAGACGTCAGCTTGCCGTTTAATGGTTTGCCTGCCCTCCCTGCCTCCATCCATCCCCTCAGCCATCCGCCCTGCCTACCCGCTCCTGGCTCCGTTGCTGCAGCGTCTTCCCCACCTCCTTGTGAGGGAGGGCAGCATATGGAAGCACTGGTGCATCTTGGGTGTGCATGGGCCGATTCCTGGGCTGTGCAACACCCGCTGGTCCCTTGGGCACCTTGAAACCTGAGCATTTGCATCTGTTGCAGATGCCACGCCCTTTCTCCTCCCTTCAGGCTGAATGGTCGCCCCCCACACATTTTCACCTCACCTAATCTGGCCCTCCTTGCAAAATGTTTGGACACCCCTGCTCTAAGTGGTTTACACAAAGTGCTGGGTTTTCATAGGTGGACCCTGTCACAGGCTGGGAAGTTCTTTTCAGAAATAAGCCCCATGTATTATACAGCAAGTCCGCAGTTTTCATGCCACCCTGAAGATGCCAAAAACCATGGCTATAACAAACCCTACACATTGCATAGTCTCTGGATCACCCTCATAGCTAGTTGTAGTAACACACATTGGAAATTCATATTTTGGGGATGGGGAGGTTATGTTTTCAGGCAACAGATAAGTGAAACCATGGGTATTGCTCCCGTAAATCCAGTATCTACAATGGTTGAACAGTCTTGTTAAAAAATGAGATAGAAAGAATAAAAAAACTCATTTCACATTCCAATTACATGAAACTTCTTAATTCACAATGAAACTACAGGAAAGTAACGAGTTTCCATGTTTACAGAATACTTATTCTGTTAACTATCAATCATTTGCATCACTCAAGATATCTGTTCTGATCCGCTTACAGGGATTTCGTATTTTCATGAAATCGATTGTACTAGTCTACAGATTTTCTAACAAAATGAATGCAAGATGATGTTGTATGACATGGTGTATTATGTGAATGGCACAGGCTTGTATCTAGCATGATCATATGAATTTTATTTTTATCCGTTCCAAGAAAAGAAATCTATTTTAAAATTCTACTCCAAGAATAAGCTACATCTATGAAAAGAAAAGAAGCAAAGGAATTGCATGTTATCACACCCTAAGATAAGAGCATCATCCCACCCAAGCTAAACTGAGTACTCCTACAATTGGAACTAATTTCCATTGAAATCAAGGCATTGCACAATTTGAAGACCACCAAATTTAAATAAGGCATATGTTCTAAGTCTTCTGTTCCTGACACCAATGGGACTTAGCAGTTCTTAAACAGACTGCATGATTACCTTTAGAAATAATATATATATATATATATATAATAAAGAACTGAAGAAACATTTTTGGGCCATAACAAACAGTGGCCACAATCCTGTTGTGCATGTTATGCCCTGCAGAGGTGACATCATCAGCTCCTGCCACACCACAGGTACTTGGGAAATAAAAGCTTAACCTCCCAGGTTTCTAGGGTCCCCTAGGGATTCTTTTTGTAGGGAGAGATTGGGAGCTATGGGATAGAGAAGGGAACTTTTTAATGTTCCCAAAGTCACCACACCTTGTCTTGATTTTGATGTGAAATAATATGTTCACGTTCATGATTCAGTCAATGTATTGAATCATACCTGCTGTAAGTGCAACTTATATGGATACAACCCATGGTATGTAATATCGGCACCTGATGAATAACATTTTGTTTTTGTGAGATGCCACTTTTGCCATGGCCCATCTGTCTGCCTCCTTCAGGGAACCCATGGGACCATTTCCATTCCTGAAGTCTCTCTTATGTCTTGAAATTTCAGCTGTCATCCATAAAATCAGGACTGACTTCACTAACAATTCCTGCTCTTTACTGCAGCTACCATGCTAACTGGAATGGATCAGAAGTAGTACAGACTCAACATAGCTGAAGGGAACCAGGTTGAGGAAGATTGCTCCCGTGAAATAAAATGGAGAGTGACTCCCTAGAATCTCTAGGACTGACAAATGCTTTACTCTTTCTCTTGTCCTAAATCAATCCAGTATCCCTTATCAACAGGCTACTGAAAGCACAGCCTTCTAGACAGGCTTCTCAAACTGTACTACAACACATATATTAAGAGGTGAAACCCCTCCCATCAACACCAGTGCTTGGGAAAAGTTACATTTTGGGATTGGATGAGAATATCCAGAATTCTCCAACTACCCAGCCAGGGTCTGAAACTTCTGTCAAAATGCTACACACTCTGGAATAAAACGTCTTATCAGTATCTGTGTAGATGTTAATTACTTAATTCATGGCAAGGAACCCACAAAAGGATAAAACGCCTAACTAAATCTGAGCACAGGTCATTTTCCACAAGCAGTTTACATGAAATACACTGTGTGGGATAGATCAAATACACAGTTAATTAATAGGAAACAAAATTCAATACAGGGAGTAAAATTAAATGTGCAGAAGATGGCTCCACACTTCCAAAACAAAGGTCACACAGTTATTCACCTCATTTGTAAGGGACATCTTTCTCTACTTGCAATAAATTCAAAACCTATTTTTGAATACTTGCAATAATTCAAAGCTATTTCCCCGGTTAATATATTGCATTATTAACAGAAGGAAAAAAACATACATCTAATACTGCACATAAAAGCTTATTCCTTCTTGCAGATATTAGTCAGGACCAAGAGAGAGGACACAATTGCTAAGAAACACGCCTCTTCTAGTGAGAAATGGGTGATCCCGATGAAGATATGCGAATGAACGACCCACTGGAAAATACTTCTCCATTGGTTACCTTCAGAGCCGCAAGAAACCAGTCTCAATCAAGAGGTTATCTGCAATTAATTCATGTTTTCAGCATCTAACTATGTAAAATTATGACTGCAGCATGATGAGGGATGATTTCACACCTTTTGCTTTCAGACTGCTGTGATGTGATTACGGTTGTGCTGCTTTCTTTTTACAGGGATCTTGAACTTGACCTGTAGAACAGTACTGGAGCATTCAGATACTTAAAACAGATGCCTCTCCAGTTACACTTACATTTTCCATAATAAGAAAGTGAAGAGTTCCTTCTTACTATTTTAACCAATAGTAGCTGCCTTGCTTTTTGAAAAGCCTTGTTGTTGTTGTTGTTGGTCAGTCGTTCAGTCGTGTCCGACTCTTCGTGACCCCATGGACCAGAGCTCGCCAGGCCTTCCTATCCTCCACTGCCTCCCGGAGTTTTGTCAAATTCATTTTGGTTGCATCGATGACACCGTCCAACCATCTCATTCTCTGTCGTCCTCTTTTCCTTTTGCCTTCGATTTTTCCCAGCATCAGGGCCTTTTCCAGGGAGTCCTCTCTTCTCATGAGGTGGCCAAAGTACTGGAGCCTCAGCTTCAAAATCTGTCCTTCCAGTGAGCATTCGGGGTTGATTTCTTTCAGAATGGATAGGTTTGATCTCCTTGCAGTCCAGGGGACTCTCAAGACTCTCCTCCAGCACCACAGCTCAAAAGCATCAATTCTGCGGCGATCAGCCTTCTTTATAGTCCAGCTCTCACTTCCATACATCACTACTGGAAAAACCATAGCTTTAACCATCCTGACCTTAGTTGGCAAAGTGATGTCTCTGCTCTTTAGGATGCTATCTAGCTTTGCCATTGCTTTCCTCCCAAGAAGCAGGCGTCTTTTTATTTCGTTGCTGCAGTCGCCATCTGCAGTGATCAAGGAGCCCAAGAAAATAAACTCTGTCATTGCCTCCATTTCTTCCCCTTCTATTTGCCAGGAGGTGATGGGACCAGTGGCCATGATCTTAGTTTTTTTGATGTTGAGCTTCAGCCCATTTTTTTCACTCTCCTCTTTCACCCTCATTAAGAGGTTCTTTAATTCTTCCTCACTCTCTGCTATTAGAGTAGTATCATCTGCGTATCTGAGGTTGTTGATATTTCTTCCGGCAATCTTAATTCCGGCTTGAGATTCATCCAGACCGGCCTTTCTCATGATGTACTCTGCATATAAGTTAAATAGGCAAGGTGACAGTATACAGCCTTGTCGTACTCCTTTCCCGATTCTAAACCAGTCAGTTGTTCCATATCCAGTTCTGACGGTTGCTGCTTGTCCCACATATAGATTTCTTAGGAGACAGATAAGGTGTTCAGGCACTCCCATTCCTTTAAGGACTTGCCATAGTTTGTTGTGGTCTACACAGTCGAAGGCTTTGGCATAGTCAATGAAGCAGAAGTAGATGTTTTTCTGGAACTCTCTGGCTTTCTCCATAATCCAGCGCATGTTGGCAATTTGGTCTCTAGTTCCTCTGCCCCTTCTGAATCCAGCTTGTAGTTCTGGAAGTTCTCTTTCCACATACTGCTGAAGCCTGCCTTGTAGAATTTTGAGCATAACCTTGCTAGCATGTGAAATGAGTGCAATTGTGCGATAGTTGGAGCATTCTTTGGCGTTTCCTTTCTTTGGGATTGGAATGTAGACCGATCTTTTCCAGTCCTCTGGCCACTGCTGGGTTTTCCAAATTTGCTGGCATATCTTATGCAGCACCTTTACAGCATCCTCTTTTAAGATTTTAAAGAGTTCAATTGGAATGCCATCACCTCCACTGGCCTTGTTGTTTGCAATGCTTTCTAAGGCCCACTTGACTTCACTTTCCAGGATGTCTGGCTCCAGGTCAGCAATTACGCTATCTTGGTTATCAGGGACGTCCAGATCTTTCTGATATAATTATTCTGTATATTCTTGCCATCTCTTCTTGATCTCTTCTGCTTCAGTTAGGTCCCTACCATTTTTGTCCTTTATCATATCCATCTTTGCACGAAATGCCCCTTTAATATCTCCAATTTTCTTGAACAGATCTCTGGTTTTTCCTTTTCTATTGTTTTCCTCTATTTCTTTGCACTGTTCATTCAAGAAGGCCGCCCTGTCTCTCCTTGCTATTCTTTGGAAGTCTGCATTCAATTTTCTGTATCTTTCCCTTTCTCCCTTGCATTTTGCGTCCCTTCTCTCCTCCGCTATTTGTAGGGCCTCGTTGGACAACCACTTTGCTTTCTTGCATTTTCTTTTCTTTGGAATATTTTTCATTGCAGCCTCCTGTACAATGTTACAAGCCTCCATCCATAGTTCTTCAGGTGTTCTGTCCACCAAATCTAGTTCCTTGAATCTATTCTTCACTTCCACTGTGTATTCATATGGGATTTGACTTAGGTTATACCTGACTGGCCCAGTGATCTTCCCTACTTTCTTCAGTTTGAGTTTGAATTTTGAAATAAGAAGCTGATGATCTGAGCCACAGTCAGCACCAGGTCTTGTTTTTGCTGACTGTATAGAGCTCCTCCATCTTTGGCTGCAGAGAACATAGTCAATCTGATTCCGGTATTGTCCATCTGGTGATGTCCATGTGTAGAGTCGCCTTTTGTGTTGTTGGAAAAGAGTGTTTGCAATGACCAGCTTGTTCTCTTGACAAAACTCAATTAGCCTTTGCCCTGCTTCATTTGGAACTCCAAGGCCAAACTTGCCAGTTATTCCTTTTATCACTTGACTCCCTACTTTATCACTGCCAATATAACTACTACCATAACTTTCCTTTTATGAGACGCCTTGCTGTATAAAATAATCACTGAAGGTGAGAGCAATGCTGTCTGGAAGCCAGACTTCATTATGAGCTTGGATTCTTAGCACAGTCACCCAAGGTGGAATGGTTGCAGTTGAGACACCAGATCAAGATGCATCCACTTTTTCCAGCTACTGGATAGCAGGGATAGCTGAAGGTCTCATTAGTGGAGAAGGCAATGGCTTCTCTGCAGCAGTGACATCAAGCTAACTATTGTTATCACTGCATAGAAGGTGTCAATGGTAAACTCCTGCTGAACTTTCCTTACTATGAAAACCTATGATGCGACAAAATAAAACAGGAGATAGTGCTGGATGATACTTACATCACAGAAAATACTCAATCAGTTACTATCAAAGAGCAAACAAAAATATTTATACCTCTGTAACTAATGATGCAAATAGATTAAAGTCAACAGGGCATCTAGTGGCTGATATGCACAGAAGTGAAAGGAAAGTCTCATGCTGTACAACACATAACACTGGAACACAGAATGTGAGAAGTATGAATCAAGGTAAACTAAAAGGCATAAAGCAAGAAATGGAATGCCTATATAAGCACTGCAGTGCTTGGTGTCAGTGAACTAAAGTGAACCAGACTGGAAATGACAAAGAAGAAAGCAGTGGCTCTAACACCAAGGCAAGATGCAATACAGGTAATTAGGGGATATAATGCAAGATCTAACGTAACAATATCAATTAATTTCCATGAAAAAACTATCAACATAGCCATCAATCAAGTGTACCTCCAATTACCAATGCCAAAGAAGATGAAACTGAAAGATTTTATGCAAGCATCCAAGAGAAAATTGATCACACACCAAAACAAGATATGCTTATAAATATTGGTGATAAATATCGTGGCACAGTGGTTAAATGCCTGTACTGCAGGTAAAACTGTGCTTACGACCTGGGGTTCAATCCCTGGCAGCCGGCTCATGGTTGACTCAGCCTTCCATCCTTCCGAGGTCGGTAAATTGAGTACCCAGCTTGCTGGGGGGGGGGCAATGTGTAGCCTGCATAATTAAACTGTAAACCGCCCAGAGACTACTTGAAGTGGTATGGGGTGGTATAAGCAGAACACTTTTTTGCTTTTGCTTTTGATAGGAATGCAAAGTATGAAACAAAGCAGAACCAAATCTTATTGGAAACTTTGGTCTAGGGAGCAACCAGGTGAATGACATAAGAGTTTTGCAATAGCAACCTGTTTTCTGCAAGTATATGCTTCAAGACAGAAATCAAATAATGTACAGTAAACGGAAGCAAAGGACAAAGAAACTGTATTCTATCTGCCACAACAAGATAAGGAGTATATTATCAAGATTTATGTTTTGGTCACTAAAAACATAAATGTAAATTAAAAACTGAACAAACTTACATAAGAATTGAGATTGTAGCAGCTTAGAGTTAGGCAGTGAATGCAGGCAAGGAAAATGCCTACAGCTGGGTATTCTGGAAAAGTCTGAGGCTACAGGAGTCAATGTCAGCTGAATCTAATTACAGTGGCCAGGACAGTATAAGAGTAGCTCAGAGAAACCATTAGTTACCGCTCCTTGTTCAAGGGCAGTCAGGCTAGCTGAGGTGTTGCGAGTAGAAAAGTTACTACAGTACATGTTATATATATAGTATGTTACTATGCTACTGTGCTGAAGAAAAGCTCTTTATGTTAAATGTTTAAATACAAAGCATTTCTTCTACATAAGAGGGCATACACGCACACAGAGAGATGAATATGACTATATTAATTGTTAAATTCCTAGTCTGAATTGGTTAAACTTGTTTGAGCAGAACATCCAGAGGCTCAGGATGGATATATATAACAATTTGAGCCTCTGGGAATTCCATTCAAACAAGTTTAACCACTTTAAGCCCAAAGTTTGAAGCTCTTAATAACAAGGCTTCAAACAGAGCTGTTGGGCAATGAAAGAATGTATTAATGGTTGTTCTAAATCAGGTCTGTCCAACTTTGAACAGGCTGAGGTCTACTTTTTCTGGCCCAAAGTGCCTGAGGGCTACTACACTAATACCTCTACTTACGAATTTTGTCGATTCCAATCACATGCTCATAAGTAAAAAGGTTTGTAAGTTTCCCATAGGAATGCAATGAAAATCAATTAATCCGTTTCAGAGGGAACAGATTTCAATGCATTCCTATGGGAAGGCTGACCATGCACACACTTCCCTTGTACCTGCTCGAGCCGGTGTAGGCGGGTGCAAGGGAGGTGCGTGCATGCTTGTGCAGATCGCCCCTTCCAAGGGGCACCCCACACAACCATTTCATTAATGTGTGTGCATGCTTGCCCAGGCTGCTAGAAGACTTTTTAAAAATAGGTGCGCTTTCCCTCCCAACCTGCCCATGGCCCAACTCGACTCTCCTCCCCCTTCTGCCTCCTCCTCCTCCTCCTCCTCCTCTTCCCCCTTTTCCCTCCAAGCCCCCTCACTGCTGTCATCACCAGCACCCGTGGCTCTCACTCTCCTCTGCCATGTTCGCTGCACAGCTAGGGAGGGCCGAGCCAGCAGCAGGACAATCACATTGCCGCCGTGGCACAAGAAGTGGGGAAATGGCTCAGAAGGGGAGCAGAAGGAGCAGCGGCAGTGGGTCATTGGGGTGGGAGGTGGAGGAGGGAAGAACGATAGGAGGAAGGAAATCTCCGGAGGGGGGAGAAGAGGAGAGATGTCACCACGCAAAGGAGGTGGGCGTGCCTGTGACCCAGCTTCTTGCTGTCACCTCCTCTCCCCTCCCTCCACTCTGCACCAGCAACTCAGCTGGTCATGATTCAGTGGTGCCCCGACCATCTGGCCAGCAGGGGGAGCAGGGGACTATTCCATGGCCCTTGAACTGCCCCACTCAGCTGAGACAGTGGGCTGGCAGACCCAGAGCTTTGCTGGGGCAGTGGTGGTCCTTAGGATTGGGCAGGGAGGGGTGGAGAACTTATCCCCTCACTTTTTTTTGGTGGACAGTGCGCTACTTTTGAACCCTTCGCAGGCTACCGGTGGACCACGGTCTACCTGTTGTGCAGGCCTGTTCTAAATGAATTATTTCAAAGTTCAGAAGACTTGGAGTCTTGGTAAACATTTATTTTCCTGAGAAAATTCCCACAAAAGAACACTGTAGAATTCACGTGAGGGGACCTCAGCTTTAGCACATCAACAGAGAGAGCTAATTACAGTATCACCACCCGAAATAGCCTAATGAGGAAAAGCCAAAAGGAACAAAGAAACAAAGGGATTTTTAATGGAAAGAAAGACAGAAACTGGAGAAACAGGTGAAAGAGTGAGAGAGAGGATGAAGAAGCATCCCTGTTTCCATAGTATAACCCAAAAGGCCGTGACAGGCCAAATATCCTGCTATAGTGGATGGAAAGGAACTAAGAGGAAGCCATGTGCTTTCGTGAAGTGTCAGAGTTCTCTCCAAAACACATGGCATAGTATCAGGCGTTTTCAAAGCTCTGCACAGAGGGCAGAACAAAATATAATAATTGTATTATTATTTTCAAAAGTTATATAACTGTGAAAGCATACCAGCCTGCCGCTAGCTAATATGTTGATTTTAGATAACCAGGGTGGTGACCAGCATGGTTTTTATTGGTATGCTATGTTGTGGTCCAGGGGAAAAAGCAGACAAGATAATTCATGGCATGGTAACATTTGGCCAAGATTAATTTAATTTAAATTTTCTATATGTGGCTGGTTTGAAATGGAGCAGCCAGTGTCACGATGAGTCTTACTGCATATATATTTTATCTGTTTATTTTACTGTTGTAAGTCACCGAGAGTGGCTTTTTAGGCCAGATGGGTGGGGTATCAGTATAATAAATAAATAAAGTATATCAAGCTACTCTAGCAGGATGGCTGCATTATTTTTAGGCTCAGCTCAAGATCCTAGTATTAACAATTAAAGACATACAGTGGACCCTTGTATAACAAACAGCTTGTATAACAAAATCTGTACAACATAAAAAATTCCAGAGATAGGGGAAATTTGCTTAACATAATTGCCTATGGGGAGAATCTGTACAACATAAAATGGGATTACTCCGTTTTCAATGCATTCCTGTGGGAATTTGTATAAAGGAAAATTTGCTTAACATAATTTCATTTGGAACAAATTAATTCCTTTATACACGGTACCACTGTACTGTATATAAGTGAGTATAAGTCGACCTGAGTTTAAGTCAAGGCCCCTAATTAGCCTCAAAAACTGGGAAAATTGATTGACTCCAGTATAACCCAGTCAATATTTCCCTCCACTGCCTTCCCCAAGCTGGCTGGGGTTTTTAAAATGTCTTTGAGCGGCTGCCAGCAATCATGCTGCCCTTCCCAAAGCAGCCTCACGATCCTCTCAACTGGGGTATGTGTGTGAAGCCCACTCGCTAAGCCCCATAGGCCTAGAGGGGAGCACTGAGGCGTGCAGAGCTGCTAGATGCAGGCCGCGTGGGCTGGGAGGGCCCCATCAGACAGGCGAAACCGGCAGCAGAGGGTGTGCGGGGCTGCCAGCTGAAGGCCATGGGACGGGGCGTGCCCCACTCAGCCAGTGAAAAGGGAAGCGACAGAAGTACTCTCTGGAAAGGGGAAGCGAGGAAGGATGGGGCTGAGAAGGGTGATCCTGGAGCCCCTCCTGCCCCGATGGCGCTGGCGGTGCTGGCGGCTACTGCTGCTGCTGCCACAGCGGTTCCCCTTCCCTTCCTCCTCCTCCTGCTCCTCCTCTTCTTCCCCCTCCTCCTCCGACTTCTTTTCTTCTACCTCCGCCTCGCATTGCTGGCCTCAGCCGCCGCAGACCATTGCACAGGTAGCAGCATGGGGAGCAGATGAGAGGAGAGTCCACCTCAGTGACACGCAACACCGAGAGAACCTTTCTGGAGGCTGAGGGAGGAGGGGGGGAGGGTTGTTGCAGGAAGAAGAGGGCAATGCAGGCAGGCAGGAGACCGCATGCACGCGCCGGTGTAGATGTGTGTATGTGTGTGTGTGTCGTCTTTGAGGAGAGCCTCTCCGCTCACTGCCTCCTTTTGACCCCCCTCGCACGCCCCGGCAGTGGTGTCAGATGGAAACACCAACTCCTGAGGGCCTTCTTGCTGAGGGGAGAGGGTGGTTGCTCGGCCGCCGCTGGAAGGGTACCGGGGCCAGGAGCGCGCCAGGTGGCAAGCAAGGTGGGAAGTGACGGTGGCGACAGGCTAGGAGGGGACCTGGGGGGCAAGGAGGAAGCTCGGGTAAGCAGCTGTGGGGCCCTCCATTGGCTTGGGGAGGGGGGATGGAGCCCCCAGAATACTGTTTTTCTTTTTCTTTTTGGTAACGGGGGTCATTGCTCTCCCCTACCCCGGGATCCCTGCCGCTTAGCCCTCTCGAAGCCTGGCAGGGCCCCGAACCTCCGGCGAGGCAGGCCATGCACATGGCCAAGGCTTTGGGCCCGTACATACAGCAGGTAGTGCTTCCGTGTTGCTGGTGTTGCCTCCCCCCCCCTTCTCCCCAGCCTCCACCTCTCCTGCTTCTTCTTCACCACTTCGCTGGCGGATGAAACAGGGCGAAGCTGCGCACCACTGGCATTGCCTCCCCATATCCCCAACTTTATGCTGACCCGAGTATAAGTCGAGTTTTTCAGCCCTTATTTTTTGGCTGAAAAAAAGGCCAAAGTATATACAGTATACAAAGGTCAAAATATGCCTATTTTCTAGTTCAGTGGCCGTCCATCTTTCATATCTTACACTCCACCAAGCACTCCTATCAAAGAATCCAAGTCACACCCTGATACAAACGCCTACGTTTCCCAAGCATTTCAAGTGTTTACAAATATTCTGTTATTATACTTGCCATTTATAGTAAAATGTAAAGAAAAACATGGTAATATTGCAGCAAACACAAGTCGCTTTAAAACACAGCAATTATGTTGAAAAATGAATGTGAAATTATTGCTTCCCACCTGGACTAGTACTGCATGCTGTCACAGCACCTATTCAACAAGCTAAGAAAAACAATAACCGTAACACTTCTGAGAATTCAAGAGAGGTTGTTTTCTGCCAAGGCACCACAATTAAGAAAAGCTCACCAAAGCCCCCGACCCCAGCACTGCTTGCCTTCCAAATAGAGATAAAACCTTCCACAAGATGTTTGTTTGCTCATGTTGCACTGTTTTATTATGCTGCATTTCTGCATAAGTGAGCTCTCTTTCTCCTACTGCATTGACACGTATAATTTACTATTGTAAATTTTAGCTGCTGTTTTGCTTTATAACAATTGTTTCAACGGGTAATAATCCCAGGTACTGAAAACCTAATCAGATTCTACATGCATAGTTGCAACCAGCGTTCTATTTCGTGGCCACTTAAATTACAACACTGTGTTAGGAACTAGGTTTGGAGGAGGCCAGGTGGGGCCAGAGATGATTTATATTCTGAAGGACATTGAAGGGAATGGAAGGGCACATGAAGTCTTAATATGTGTGTTCTGGTTTTGCTCTTAACTAATTTCTTCATGAAATCCAATGTTTACAAAAAACACAGTATATGCCACATTACTAATTAAATGCCAGATAAATGTACCACATACTGGAAACCAGTATTTTTTCCTCAGGCAAAAGAAAATGAAAGAAAGAGTAAAAGTAAAATGCTTGGTGTTGCGAAGTCAAATATGTCAAAGGAACAGTACAGTACCTATGCTATGTGACACTTCTGGCAGTCCGGATCTAAGATAACTTGGTTTGCAGCAATAATTTCTTTTAAAAATATGCATAGTACAAGACTAGTACAAGATGCTCATGCCTTTGTTTGGGATGAAGGAAAGGGGCGGGTTAAAATGAAAACTCCCCTCTACTCTCTCCAAAATCTGGCTAGCTCACTGGCTCAGAAACTGCACAAAAGGTGGAATAGGCTCCCAATCACCACAGGTTCAAAAACAACTATATCCTATCATTTAGGATATGATTTCTTCAGAACAGATGAAAAATGCATTTCGGTACTTTTCATCCCCCTCCCCAAATACTACTCATAACCACTTACGTGAGGTAGGTCCCTCTTGTGTTTGCACTCATCATAAGGTCCACTTTTTTCATAGGTGTTTCCAGCGTGCCAGTCAGAGAGATAGCACTTGCGTTATTCACAAGGATATCTATCCCTGGTTTTAAAAAAAAAACTATTTTAATACCTTAAAAGTCATCAATTCAAACAACACACTAGTAACTCGCCTATTTAACTCACTATTGTGTTCCAGGATGTTTTTAAAAAGAATGTTACATTGGTGCTATTGAACACGAATGTACTTAACATACAATTGACGTCATTACCTCCAAACTTCTGGACAGCCTGATCCACAGCGGCAATAATTTGATCTTCCTCTCTCACATTAACAATACATGGCAAAGCCTTTCCGCCTGCTGCTTCAACTGAAAAGAAGGAAATCAGCACATATCATTAGGACAATGCACGAGATATTAGAAGGGAAATTACTTGTGTGACACAATGGTTAATGGCTATAATCTATCAGGAATATCAAATAGTCCCTAAGGGGCATGTGTATGTTCTCATACGTGCTTCCGACCACTGTGTATTACAGTACTCCCCCATTTATTGTGGGAGTTTGGTGCCTGATCCACCTGCGATAAAGGAAAATCTGTGAAATGCAGACGCCTGAGTAAACTGACCTTGGGGTGCTCCTGCTGGCTGCCTTTCCAAAGAGAGGTTCTTAACCCCTTCCTGACACCTCAGCAGACCTTGCTGCCAGGAGCTCAAGGTCTGTCTGCTGAGGTGTCAGGAAGGAGTTAAAAACTTCTTTGGAAACAGCAGCGGAGCAGCCCAAGGTTAGTTTGATGAGGTGTTAGGCCGGGAGTGGTTAGAAACCTCTCTTTGCAAATGCAGCCGGCAGCAGCAGCCCCAGCTGTTTGCTGAGGTGTCAGGAGGAGGTTAAAATCTCTCTTTGGAAATGAAATGCAGGCACCTCAGCAAGGGTTGCTCCTGCGCTCTGCTTGCAAAGAGAGGTTTTTAACCCCTTCCTGACACCTCAGCAGACCTTGCTGCCAGGAGCTCAAGGTCTGTCTGCCGAGGTGTCAGGAGGGGGTTAAAAACTTCTCTTTGCAAGCGCAGCCGGCAGGAGCAGCCCCAGGTCTGTTTGCTGACGTGCAAGGCGGGGGTTAAAAACCTCTCTTTAGAAGCCTACTTATCTCAAGAAAAAAAAACCTGTGATATACTGAGACTAATATATGAACCGCATTGTGGCGGGGGACTACTGTATTTCACATTTACGAGAGATGGGCAGGAACCTGCCAGTTTAGTGCTTTGTGTCAGTCTGCTTGTTGCCACAACAGGTGTTGAGTGGTTTGGTGCTCCACCCCCTCTGGGAGGTGCCCACTCAGAAGCAATGTCCGGGCTTTCCTGTCCTGTCTCCTGAGAATGGTACGCTTGAACCAATGAACACTGGTTGTGGCGGTAAACCAACCGGGATGATATGCTGAGCGGGTGATTCCTGTCTGTCTCTATTTATCACTGTCACTCCACTTTCCTCTTATAGCTTGGCTCATCTTTTAACTCAATGCTGTACTGCAGACGTGGTGAACATGCAACCAAATGTTTTTTGAAGGCAACTGCAGTAAAACTCTGGTTACTACAACTATAACAAGGGATGGCAGTTGCAGTTCACTAACAATACATTCCTCTATGCCAGTGGTGCCCGACCTTGGGTAACCCTGGAGTTCTTGGACGGTAACTCCTAGAAACCTCAGCCAGCACAGGCAGGGGTGAAAGCTCCTAGGAGTTACAATCCAAGAACATTTTGGGTTACCCAAGGCTGGTAACTACTGGTGTATACCACAGAGGAACACACATATGGCAGACCATATTAACACATTTCAAAACATTGTTCTAAAACCAAAGAAAACCCTGCAATTCGCTTCTTTCAATTTGTAGAATATTCCATAGCAAACAGAACACCACATGCATCTGTACAGTAATACTGCATTTATCACAGGTGTTAGGGACCCAACCTGACCAGCGATAAAGGAAAATCTGTGATATGAAGATGCTGGGTCAGTTCGGGACTGGGGGGCCTGTGTGGGGCCTCCTGCACTTAACCCAGAACTGGTGCTGCCCCAAATGGGCCTCCGACAGGCTTTCCGGGCCTGTCGGAAGCCCCAAAAATGGTTTTGGGCGATCCTGAAGACACCTTTGGTTTTTCAGAAGTCACTTCTGGTTCGCTGGAAACCACTTCTGGGGCCTCCGACAAGCCTGGGACACCCGTTGGAGGCTCGCTCAGGGCAGCGCCAGGCCTGGGGTAAGTGCAGGAGGCCCCAAACAAGCCCACACACCTTGCCCCCGGGCCCTTGCCTTCATATACTGTACTGCCGTCCCGCAATATATCTGGACCGCAGTGTATGAACCACAAAATGGTAGAGGACGACTGTACTGTCTTTCTCTTTAAGCAGAAGAGTAGAAAGAATTCTGCATGAATGAATCAAGACCCTTGTGCATGGAGAGACAGCAGACAAACTGGCTGAACACTGACATGTTGTTGCTCTCAATAGGAACAGTCACAGAACCGAGTCTTAAGCCATTTGGGAAATTACAAACAGCAAGTACTCAAGCTCTATTATCTATACCGCTCACTCAAGCCTTACTTTCTTCTGCAGCCGTGTAGATTGTTCCCGGGAGTGTGTGATGCGGCACTCCCGTCTTTGCAGCGATCACAATGTTTGCCCCATCCTTTGCTGCCTTCAAGGCAATTGCTTTTCCAATGCCACGGCTTGCACCCGTGATAAAGAGAGTGCATCCTGCCAACTTCCTGAAGAGAAGAAGTGGGGGGAATCAAAATTAACGGGCGGGGAATTGATTATCTTTAAACACTGGTGAAAAATAAGCAATTCTATATAACCACATTTTTCTGTCTGTAATAGCAAAGTGTTTTACAGACAGTGCATAAAGCACTTTCTGTGCACTTCACAATTTAATTATGCAGGCTACATATTGTACCCCCAGTGAGCTGGGTACTCATTTTACCAACCTCGGAAGGGTAGAAGGCTGAGTCAACCATGAGTTTGCCACCTGGGATTGAACCCCAGGTTGTAAGAACAGTTCTAGTTGCAGTACAGCAGTTTAACCACTATAGCACAAGGCTCTATAAGACGCCCCCATGTATAAGACCCCCCCACACTTTCCAAAATTACAGTTTTGCAACTGCTCAGTTATCTCGTCAGCTTACTTCTGTGTATAAGACAACCCACAATTTTTAGTCTTAACAATTTTAGACAAAAATACAGTCTTATACAAGGAAAAATACTGTACTTGGAATTAGTTGAAACTGGAAGCTGTAATTCAAGGGAAAATATATTCTGAAATGTTACAACTATAAACTACAAATCCCATAATCAGGGAACTTCTATATATTAACTGAATATTTTCTCGTTACATAATGTTATTTGATTGCTGTATGGAATGCAAAATAATAAATGAAGAGTATAAATTGTCCCTAGCCCTAGTCCACATTACATCCTTTTCTCAAGATAACATGCACACACTTGTGTATGTGGTTCATACTGAAGTATCTTGCTGTGCATGAACCACACGAGGAATGGCCCATCCTGGGCCTAATTCCTCTTTTCATGTGATTTGTGATGGGGGTGCATTATTTACCTGTGGTAATGAATAATGCATCAGATGTGTCTGTACAGATTGGTGGGTCTGTAAACCAATGAGTGAGTCTGGGGAGTGACCTGAGAGGATTTAAGGCTCTGCACAGCTCAACTCTGTTTTAGGCAGATAGGGACCGACAGAAAGACCTACACTTGTAGATAGGGAATCTGACAGAGTCTGGGAAAATCAGATAGAGTCTGGCGCCATCCAAGAGAAAGACAGATAGGGCTATAGAAAAGATGGGATTTTTAGAGGGTCTGTGAAGAAAACTAAGTGTTTAGAGTTTGCAAACTTAGGAACTGGGTGTGCATGTATTCACCTTTATTAGTGATCAAATTCAAGTGGGTTTGAGCTATATTCTTTCTGTTTATACTTCAACACGTTACCATTAATGATTTTGATTCTACTTTGTAATCAGTAAACTTCTTTTATTTTTATTAACTTAAAAACAGTCTGAAGGCTTTAATTTACTAGTGACGCTAGTTGGTTGCAGTGAAAGAGAAAAATTAGGAGCGGTGTTTGTCAACAGTCTGCAAGCACGTTAACGCTACAGGGAAATCCATTAACTCCTAGTACAGGGGGAGGCAACCATTCTTAATCCCAGTTGTTTTCAACAAGGCTGTCACCAATTTGAATGACTGCAAGCTGGAGATCAGTCAGGCAAATGTGAAGCATGAAAGCCACAAAGCTTTTCTGCTCCTCGCTTCTGGTAGGTTTGTCATGACAGAATTTTTGTCAAAGGGATATCACAAAGATTGACCTCTTCTTGCTACGAAAATTTCCCTCAAACGCACCACCAATAAGATTGTGTATGAACATCTGAAGCGGTCTTAAAATGAGTCAAACCACTGCCCCACTTAGCTCAGTGTCAGTCCTAATGTTCTTTCAGTGTTAATCAGAGATGCTGGAACATCGGGCATATGCTCTGATCATTCTGCCATAGTCATTCCCACAGAGGCAGCACCACTCAAGGCAAACGTGAGCTCCTGAGAAATAAATTATCCCTCTGCTGGATCCCATGTGAAATACAACAGGTCTTCCATTAGCATTCACAAGTTGGGGAAGGAATCCTTTACATTCCCTGATTTGTGTTATATACACCAGCCTTAGGTTGTTGTACTTGTGCCTGGATGGAAGACTTTGATATTTTTGTATCAATTGTTCTTGAAAAATGTTTTAAATGTTTTTTAATTAAAATATTTTCTCTAAAACAGTTTATATTTTATAAAGAATCTTTCCACTTGATATCCTACTTGATCATCATCACCATTTTCCGGAATACTGTAGGTGTACACACAGAAATACATATAGTCTTGGTCTGCATTAATTCTACGATAAATGATGTTTTATTTTAGACTTCGCATTATAGGCGTCAGTGAACTTCCTTCACTCAGCTAGGTGTACAGAACCCACTCATCATCAAATAAGTACTGTAGTATTAACCATACTATGCCTGTCAAAAAACATGACATCAACTTCAAATTAAACTACAATCTGCCATATTACTTTGGGGGGGGGGGGACACCCCAGAGTAAAAATGTGAAGTCTTAAGAATTATTATTATGTCATGAATATGCTATTTTGGTTTTTACGTTTCTTTAAATAAAACAGTCAAAATAATGAATAGTTATTTTTAATTATCATTAAATAATACAGTGTACATTTAACTAATACATAATTCAATTTATTGTTAACTAGCATGTAATACAAAATGACCCGTATCTTCTTACCTAATTATGCTGGTATAGGACAAAGAGGATAACCTTTGGACACAAACTGCCCTAATTTGAGAACTCCTAGCCATTACCTGTGGCCTACTGACCTGTATGACTCAGTGTGAAACTAAAAAAGTCTACAGCAATTTCAAAACTTGCAGCTATTTGGCTCCCAATGTTGTAATGCTATTTGCATTTTTACACAAGAAAAAATTAGTTAATGTGTTTTAAATCCACATAGCTGAACTGTGAGAGGTCCTCCCGATGAACCTTTCCAGCAAGACTCATAACTCCCTGGAGCTTCTCACATCCTTATTTGGGCTCCCACTGGACCACTGACTGGCTCTTGTGTGAACAGAAACTGGAAGAGCCCACAGGTCTTCTTTAACACCCTTGCAAGAAGGTGGCTGGTGATCTAGAACATGGTTCACCATCAACACTTTCCACAGCCCTTTGGGGCATTGGTCAGGGAGTGGGATGCACCAGAGCTCTCATAAGAACATAAGCAGAGCCATGCTGGATCAGGCCAAAGGCCCATCTAGTCCAGCTTCCTGTATCTCACAGTGGCCCCACCAGATGCGTCTGGGAGCACGGGAGACTAGATCTCTGTCTCCTGATAGCACTCCCCTGCATCTGGCCCTTGAAGTACCCCGGTTTTAAGACTGGAGATTACACATCTCCATCATGGTTTGTAACTTGTGAATGACTTTTCCTCCAGGAATCTGTCCAATCCCCTTTTGAAGGCATCCAGGCCAGATGCCATCACCACATCCTGTGGCAGGGAGTTCCACAGACTAACAATATTTTCTTTTGTCTATTCTTACTCTCCCAGCCCTCAATTTGAGTGTATGTCCCATAGTTCTGGTATTTTGTGAGAGGGAGAAGAGCGTCCCTCTATCCACTTTACTCATGCCCTGCATTATTTTGTACGTTTCAATCATATCCCTCCTCAGGTGCCTTTTCCAGACTAAAGAGTCCCAAATGTTTTAGGCTTTCCTCATAAGGGAGGTGCCTCAGCCCAGTGATCACTTTAGTCGCTCTCTTCTGCACTGTGAGGGGAACTTCTCTGAGGGCTCGAGAGGGACCCCTGCAACCCCTACCCAAGTGTTGGAGGAGACAAAGAAACCGGAGAACCTGGAAAACCTTTCAAAAGTGGAGAGGTTCATGGCCTTGAAGGGGTACTATGACGCTCTTAGAGCAAAGGAGGAGGAGGAGGCCCGGAGGGCGGAGGAAAGTAAAAAGAAGGACTTGGCAGGAAAAGGGAACCAATCCGCTCCGATGGAGGTGGGGTATGCAGCCTGTAAAAAGGGAGGGAAGAGGGTGCTCCCAGAAGGATGGGAATGGGTGTGGATGGAGAACCCATGGAGAGGAGAGTGGGAACAGATGATGATGCCACGAAAAGAGGCTGAAAGCTACCGACGTCGTGCACATCGCCAGAAGTGTTCCTACTGGGGTGAAAAGGAGTACCGAGAGTACAACCGTAAGCTGAAGGAGATACGGAAAGATCTAGAGTTTGATAGATGGCTGATAAAGATCCGGCAGGAGATCGAGGCCGGGACCTTGGACTCTCAAGAGGAACTGAGCAAGAGACCCAATTATCCCTTTCGCACGCCCCAGCCGAGACCACGTGGGCCCAGATACACTTTGGAAGTTGGGACACAAGCGGGAATCCCCCAAACCTCCTTGAGGGAGATTGGGATACAAGTAGAGGGGCTGAGGCTCTCGGAGAAGGAGAAGGAGAGCCCTGGTGGAACTGAATCTCCACAGGTGGTGGTGGGGAACTTGATCACATTCTAGAAACCCCAACGTATGGAGGGAAGAACCTGTTCTTGTCTGATGTTAAAGAAGTTGATTCAGTTGTTAGAAGAAAAGCCCCGTTGGCTACTGATGTACACAATAAAAGTTCTGTTTCTTTACTACGTGAAATGCCTTCTTTGCAACGGGAAGGGCAGGAAGCCTGGACGAAAACCGAACCCTCACATGCACCTTTTCCAGTTCCACTATGTCCTTTTTGAGATGCGGTGACCAGAATTGTACACAATACTCCAGGTGCGGCCTTATTGTCGTTTTGTATAATGGAATTATAATGTTGGCTGTTTTATTTTTCAATCCCGTTTTTGATAATCCCTTGCATGGAATTGGCCTTCTTCACCGCTGCCACACATTGGGTAGACACCTTCATGGAGTTGCCCACCAACAGACCAAGATCTCTTTCCTGATCCGTCACGGATAACTCAGAGCCCATGAGTTGATAAAGTTTAGATTTTGTGCCCCAATATGCATTACTTTACCCTCTCTACCCATGGAGGACCAAAAACATTTCAATAGCTGCATGGGAAACGGAGGCCCTTGAAGGCAGGACGGAAAAAGAACCTTTGGGAAGGGAAGTAGGGGAAGCTATGAAGAGAGAAGACTTGAATCTACTCCAATACTTGCCTGCATAGACAGAACATTGGCGTGACTTCAACAATTTAATTCTACTTGATGAGTCCTTCTCCAACCAAAAGGCCTAAACTCTTGCTTGACTGCTGTGTTCTTTCAGCATCGGGATTGGTATACCACATATCATGCTATGGCATAGCTAAATAAAATTAAGCCTGTGAAGATTCTGTCATCCAGGTGAGATTACCTGGAAGTTGACTCATGGACTTCTTTTCTCGAGAGGTCGAAACGTTTCGCTACTTATCCCAGCAGCTTCACCAGTCTGACTTAGGTTAAATCAGTTTAGGCATGCTGCAGCTGGGACCAACACTCGGCTCAAGAGGTTTGGGTTTTTTAAAAGGAGAGATTAATATTTTCTCCCTGAAATATGCTGGAGTTCACAAGGCATTTATGCAGCTGTCTTGTTGAACCAAGAATACTGGCTTCAACCAGCTTAGACTATTTGTCCAATACTGTCCAGTACTGTCTGTTTAGAATGACAGCAGCTTTCCAGGCTCTCAAGCACAGCAAAGATTTCTTCCCTTAACATCAATATAACAGGACACAGCCAAGTTGGGGAGCACAGTCCTACAGAGGAAGATTCACAGCTACTGAGTATGTGGCTCCTATACTTAAGACTGTTTTTTTAAACAGACCATCAGGAAAATCAGTTTTCTTCACAGATATACAGGCATTGATTTGCTAGAAATGTGATACCGGAGGAGAGTTTTGCATTTACTGTACCATGGACCCCCAGGAAGACGAATAAGTGGGTCCTAGATAAAAATGAAGCCTGAACTGTGTCTGGAAGCAAAAGCGCTTAAAATGAGGTTGTCCTTCCTGGGGCAAATCATGAGCAGGCAGGATTCCCTAGAAAAGACAATCATGCTGGGAAAGGTGGAAGGGAGCAGGAAAAGAGGAAGGCCAAATACGAGATGGATGGACTCACTAATGGAAGCCACAGCCTTGAATTTGTAAGAGCTGAGCAGGGTTGTTGAAGACAGGGCATTTTGGACACCGTAAGTCAGGCGTGACTTGACAGCACATAACACTATATGGGTATTCAAAAAAACTAAGCACAAAGAATCCGTGTACAATGGCATGGTAAGGGAGATATTTTTCCTGTTCATTCGGTCCACACCAGTTATAATTTTAGGAACAATTATCTTGCCCAATAATAATAATCCTTCACAGCATGATTCCCCTCCTCCAAACATACACATGTACTGTACTGTACTGAATCCAGTTCCTTGGTCATTTTTTTCTTAGTTGGTCTACCATTTTCAACTCTACAACATCTTTTTTATGTTAAATGAACAAGCAACAAGTAAAACGACTGAGTTTTCTAAGAGTGACCCCCATTCCTGATACTTTTCCACACAAAAATGCCTTTGTCCTCCCCCCTCGCGCAGGCACAGCATAGGAAGCAGGGTGGTGCTATCCAGCTGGACCTCGCCATTTCTTGCGTGGGACAAACCTGACCGACCACGTATGTTTGCCCAGATCAAGGACCACCGCGCCACAGCTTCAGCACGCGTTGCCTGACGTGTCCGTGAACCCAAATGCCTGCCATGTTGGTGCCCCTCCACCGAGTCTGGGGAGTGCCTTTCCATCTCTCACCCCCCCCCCTCCTGAAACGCTGGCCGTCCTTTTTGCAAAGCGGCTTCGCCGTGCAAGAATTGCACGTGGGGGCCCCGCGGGTGCAGCGCCTAGTGCAGCCATGGGCCGGGGCTTAAGCCTCGCACTGCGGGCGGGGGGGGGGCATGCCAGGGACACCTTGGCTGGCTGGCATCCGGGGCGGGCAAGCCTTGGCAGCGCGGTTCCCACCAAGGGGCGCCCCTTTTGGAGCGCTCTCCGATGGGGTCGCCACGCGGGTGGGGATGGAGGGACCGACTTCCCGGAGGGTCGCCCCATTAAACTCCGCGCCCCCCCCCGGGGGAGCAGCAGGGGCTGCTGTCTGTCCGCCACCCCCCACCCACCCACCCCGAGAAGCCCCATGGAAAGACCGAGGGAGGCAGGCGAGGGGGAAGGGGGGGCGGCCCGGCTCACCCAGTGTTGGCCAGCATGTCCAGGGCCGGAGGAGGAAGAGGTCAAGAGGATGGAAGGGGAACCGCCGGGCAGATAGTTAGCGGGGGGTCCAGGCCCGGGTGGGACGGGACGGGGACGGGGACGGGCAAGGACGGTGGGCGCGCGCCTCGGTGCCTTGCAAGGCCGCTGGGGAAGGGCACCGCCTGGGCTTGTTGGAATCTTTCAGCCACACTAGGGCAAAGGGCGCAACAATCGGAGCGGGCGGGGGAGGGGGGGGAGGAGCAGGGCCCTCGCTCCGCCCCTCCGCAGACGTAGACCCGCCCCCTTCACTTCCCAGGCGCGCGGGGGAAGCGGAGGGGAGGGGGAAGGAGAAGAAGGAGGGACCCGCCCCGTTCCACTCGTCTTAAAGAGACAAGTCCCGGTTTTGAGTCTCCCCTATCCCAGACTCCCCGCCCTCCCTGGGTCGACTCCTCCCCTCTCTCCGCGCGTCCATAGCAACCAAAAGCCCCCCCCTTTGCGCAAGGGGGTGGGAGGGGGTGGGGTGGGGAAGAGGACTCCGCCTGTGTGGAGCACGTGACCAGAAGAGAAGCCTTTCCAGCCCCTCCCTCCCTCCCTCCCCCTCCCCGGATGGGCGGGCAAGGAGCGACCTGGGTAATAGTCGGTCTTCTGAGGTGGGGCAAGGTTTTTTTTTTAAAAAAATTGATTTATTTTATTTTATTTTATCAGCAGGAGTTTTGGATGATGAAAAGTCCGTCATTGAGAGAGCTCGTGCACCTTAAAAAGAACCAAGGCGGCTTACATGATTAAAAAAATTAAAGGCTAAAAACAATAAGTATGGAAATATTTAAAAAAATAAATTAAACAAGTACTATATTAAAATGGTAAATAAAATCAGTATTTAAATACATTTAAAACAACAGAGCACAACACTTTCTGGATATACGGTCGTTGCCCCCCCCCATGTCGTCTCCACCCATCACATATTTGAAGGTGAATAGGCCACAGCCTTGAATTTGCAAGCACTGAACAGGGCTGTTGAGGTCAAAGCATTCTAGAATCCCCTCACTCATTCATGGGGTGGCCATAAAGTGGAGGCAATGTGAGAGGAACCTTCCTTGCCACGCCAGTTGGGATCTCTGAGTTCTTCCTGAATTGCAGTCCATGCACACCAAGGGGAATATTTAGCCACAGGTTTATACACAGGCAGACATTGTGAGGACCAATGAAGGTGCATACAGGCGCAAAATACAGTGGGCCCTCATATAACAAATGGTTTGTATAATATAAAATCTATACGACATAAAAAAATCCAGAGATAGGGGAAATTTGCTTAATAGAATCGCCTATGGGGCGAATCCGTACAACATAAAAATGGTCACGAATCACGATTAAGGATTACAGTACTCTGTATTCAATGCATTCCTATGGTAAATTTGTATAAAGGAAAATTTGCTCAATATAATTTCATTTGGAATGAATTAATTCCTTTATACAAGGTACGGCACCTTGTATAAAGGAATTAATTTGTTCCAAATGAAAGTATGTTAAGCAAAGTTTCCTTTACACAAATTCCCATAGGAATGCATTGAAAACAAAGTAATCCCATTTTTATGTTGTATGGATTCTCCCCATAGGCGATTATGTTAAGCAAATTTCCCCTATCTCTGGAGTTTTTTATGTTGTACAAATTTTATGTTATACAAGCTGTTTGTTATACAAGGGTCCACTGTATCTTATTTGCTGGCCAAGCCAATTTTGCTCTTTACTTATCAAATATGTTTGATCAGATTACTTATCAAATATGTTATTGCTCACAAACAATATGTGTATCTAAACTGAGGTGTGTGTGTGTATTGCACAGAGATTGAAGACCATGGGCAAGAAGTTGGAGCATGGGGTGCCAACACTGAGGGCAACTTAATAAATGATGGGAAGCAACCTCAGCTTCCCTGGACTCACAGATACAAAGTCTTTGGTAGGATGAGGTGTTTACAATATCTACCTTCCAAAAAGGTGGGCAAGAACACTGTCTGAATCCCATAACTGGATTCAGTTATGGAATTTGATTGAGACTTTTCAGGTCTCAAGTCAAGTTATTGACTGAAATTATCTGAGGTGGTTCTTTAACACACTGTTGGAAGGCAGAACACTCGTACAAGTCAATTTAAACCAGTACAAGGCAAGTGCAACACAGAAATGTATTTCTATAAGAATTAATTCCACTTCTGCCCTTAAGACTGCTAGAGATGTGCCCAGGGGAAAGTTAGCTGAGATATTATAAAAGCTCTATTATATTAGCTCTTGAACAGAAACTTTATTAGATCCCCATATTTCTGTGCCATATGGTATTATTAATGCTACTAATGCACGTTTCTGAAGGTTGATTACATAAACACTTTCAGGCATAGATAGAGTGATGAACAGTTTGCCTTCAAAGTGCACAGATTTTGATTTAGGAAATGGCTTGACAGTACAGTATTTCCTTGCAGCCATCGGTATGCTCATGGCACCCAACTCTATCTTTCCATTCTATCTGGCTCCAAGGAAGCTGTCTTGGTCCTAAATCAGAGTCTGGACTGGATCAGGGCAAATAAACTGAAACTGAATCCAGAGAAGACAAGTGCTCCTGGCCATTTGAAGGCCAGATCAAGGAATAGGGTTGCAGCCTGTGCTGGATGAGGTTACACTCCGTCTGAAACCACAGGTGTTCAGCTTGGTGGGGGGGGGGGGTTCTCCTGGATTCATCCATCAACCCGGCCCCTTACAACTACAGTGCTAGCTGCACCTGTTTCTCGAGAGGTCTAACTTGGCCATGGTGACATGTGCCCTGGTTACATCTCGGCTGGATTACTGTAATACACTCTGTGTGGAGCTGCCTTTGGACAGCATTCTGAAACTTCAGAACATTCCAAAATGTGGCAGCCAGATTGTTAACTGGGCCTGGCTGCAGGGAACATATCACTCCCCTGTTGCAGCAGCTCTGCTGGCTGCCAGTCTGTTTCAGGCACAATTCAAAATGCTGGTTTTAACCTATAAAGCCCTAAACAGCTTGGACCCAAGCTATATAAACAACTGCATCTCCCCATATGACTCTGCCTGGACTCATATATCACCAGGGGACGCCTTTCACTCAGTCCCACCACCCTCACAGGTGTGTTTGGTGGGTACTCGGGAGAAGGCCATCTCTGTTGCTGCGCCCTGACTCTGGAACTCCCTCCCATGGGAAACTCGGCTGGCCCCATCTCTGCTGTCCTTCCGCAGGCAGGGAAAGACCTTTGTCTTCAGGCATGTTTTTGCTTAATGACTGGTGGTTTAAATGGATCATTGTGCTCCGTTTCAAGTTTGTTTTAATATTGTTCTTATTACTAATTTAATAACCGGTACTTGTTTAATTCTTTTAAAATATTTTTATATTTATTGTTTTCAGCCTTTAAATACTGTTTTATGATGTAAGCTGCCTTGGGGGTCCTTTTGAGGAGAAAGTCGGACTAGAAATAAGTAAGTAAGTAAGTAAGTAAGTACGTAAGTAAGTAAGTACTGTATATATTCGAGTATAAGTCGACCCGAGTATAAGTCGGGGCCCCTAATTTAAACCCAAAAAACTGGGAAAATTTATTGACTCAAGTATAAGCCTAGGGTGGGAAATGCAGCAGGGCCTGGCTACTCCTCCTTTGTGAGCTGGGTGTTTGTGTGATGTTTAAAATGACTTTTAGCCACTGAGGCAAGTGCTTGAGTTGGTGGCTAAAAGTCATTTTAAACATTGTTTTAAAATGACTTTTTAAAAAGTCATTTTAAACATGGGGGGTCAGGAGAAGTGGCACACAATGTTTAAAATGACTTTTAGCCACCGACCCAAACTTGCCTCAGTGGCTAAAAGTATTGACCCGAATATAAGCCGAGGACCCCTTTTTTCAGCCCAAAATTAGGGCTGAAAAACTAGGCTTATATTCAAGTATATACAGTAAGTAAGTAAAGGATTAATCCCTTTGCATTGTTTTGTTCCATGGTTTCAAACCTTTCTTTTAGTTGCAACCCCCTTTTTAAATAGCCAAGTAACCTGCAACACTCACCTACCCCATTTCCATTAAAAAGTATTTTTAGTAGGGTAAAGTCATCCCCTCTCTGATAGTAGTGGCTTCCTTCTCCCTCAAAGGGCCTGTTTCTCATATATACGCATACACACTAACTTTAATTGCAAAAATAAATTACAGGCGATACCTAATAAAAATAAAAAACAAAGAACATTGCAAGCTTTCGAGTGTAAATCGCTCTTTAAAGCAGGTCCCAGATGTTCTTTACCAGGAGGTTACTTTTAAAGTCCTTGTTTAGATGATGTTCTTAGAGTCCATGACTAGATGACGTTGCAGCCAGGGCAGGAGTCTTGTTAGAGGCAGGAAGTTGGAGGACAGTTGTCAAAGCTGCTTAAGCATTGGGTTTCACACCCCCATTCTTCAAACAAAGGAACATGGGTCATTCACCGCCCCCACTCCCTCACCCATCTCCATGTGGCTTCTACTTTAATACAGTGGTACCTCTGCTTATGAGTGGCTCTACTTACGAGCAAAGTGTTCTGCTTTGATTTGAGAGCGGAAAACCGTTGGCGTTTTAACTGCCGCCTTAGAAATTTTAGATGCAGTCTGCTCTACTTACATTTTTTTTAATTGTTCCAATTTTTTAATTTATTTTTTGATTTTTTAGATATGGGTGCTGTACTTACGAGTTGTTCGACTTATGAGCATGCATTCGGAACAGATTAAACTCGTAAGTAGAGATACCATTGTATCCTTCTCGGAAAGATCAAGGAATAAATTATTTAACAAAGGCCATAACACATACACGACTGTAACGACACAACAAAGTGTTCTGCTTACACATACACATAACACACACACATAACACATACAAGGGGACCAACAGACCCCCAACAACACTTTGTGTCCCCCTCTTGGGGGTCATGACCCCCTAGTTGAGAAAGACTGATTTAGTGGCTAGTCAACTTATAGTATCTAACTAGAAAATTAATGCTCACTTCTTGCTCTCTCAATGGCTTGGGATATCATGGGTCTCATGGGAAAGCTATCATTCAGGTCCATTCACTGGGAATTGTTACTGTTAGAAATGCATGTTTGGACACATGGTTTGCTTTTACAGTAGGACCCCCATATCCACTGATTCAGTTATCCACGGTTGGCAGAGGGAAAAAATTAAATACTTCAGCAGCTGTAAGCAAGCTATTGTCACAAACAGCAGCTGTAAAGCAAGCTATTGTCACAAACAGCAGCTATAAAGCAAGCCACTGTCTCAAAACAGCAGTCATAAAAACAAGTTACTGTCAGGAAACAGCAGTTTGGAGGTGGGTGGGCAGGCGTTCTCTCTTATCCACGGTTTTCATTATTCACGGGAAGGCCTGGAACCAATCCCCAGCGGATACCGGGGTCCTACTGTATTTCTTATGTACTATGGTACCCTGGGTTACGAAATTAATTCATTCCCCAGGACGCTTCGTAACCCAGAAATTTTCGTAACCCGGATCCGAATGTGGCACAGTACACCCTGAGAATTGAAGTCTTCCAGGAAAGAAAATTCATAACCTGGGGTTTTCCATAGAAAAAAATTGTAACACTTTTTTTTTTTGCAGAATTTTCATTTTTTGGGGTGGACTTCCTTTAATCATCTGAAAATTTTGTAACTTGAGGTATCCGTAACCCAGGGTACCACTGTATCTTTAAATCATTCTGTTTCCCCACCAAAGTCCCATGTAAATTTATGGACAGATTTAACATAATGTAACTCTTAATTTGTTTTTAAATAAAGTTATATTTAAAATGGAAAGCGGGAGTATTTGCCATTATACCAAAATACTGTACCTTAATTTTTAAAATCTGGGTTTTTTCTATGAAAAACTTTTCTTTCTTTAGATGGTTTATTCTTGAAAATAATTGTTTCTGGTGAACTCTCCATGAGATTTAGTAATGTATCAGCAGAGAATGAGTGATGTGGTAAAATCTGAAATATTACATCTATAGAACTCTTGACAGGCTTTTGAGAAAGCTGAAAATATTCAACATATTAAAAGAATTGGTAATGAATCATTATTAGCACCCCCACATCAGTCAATCACTTGGAGCTAGGGTATAAAACACATAGAAACTGGTGGGGTTTTTTGTTTGCTTGTTTTACGTGTCACTAAAAATGCCAATCTCAAGAAGAGGAAGGTTAAAGAAGAGTACAGCAGAATTCTAGTTGCACTCACCATCAATAATCATTTTAATTATATCTGACACAGCTTGCATAACATTGGAAAAAAACTTCTGCACCAGCTTGAAAGCTACAAGTCAAGGAGTAGAACCCATTGTTAACATTAAGAGACAACATGTTTGGTTTTTAGTGGGAGTGATACAACCTTCTGCTGCTGGAATTTGGGAGAAAGGATATCATTTGAAGATGCAAGCTGTGTTTCGTCTGAAATTTCAAAGGAGGCTACTTACACCAGATAGGTTGTTTGAAGATAGGGCACAATCTAATAGTTTCATCCTTTTGACCCACTTTAAGTGGTCAAGGAAAACTGCTCACTGCCATTCAAAAGGCATTCTTAAGAACAAATGTCCTTACAATGCCCAGTATGCAAAACATTTTGTTATTTAAAAATATGAACAGCCAGCGTGTCATCATATATAACTCATTTCCAGACAAAGCACTCCTTGTCGTTGCAGTTAGAAGGTATTTTGTAGCTATTTTGTGTTTTGCTCATTAACTGATTCTTTGCAATTAAGGAAGATGACAGAAGAAGCCACGGAGGATTGCAAGTGGTCACACTCTCATCTCAGTGCCTGGTAAACTAATGAACTAGGCAGGGTGAAGCTGTGACACAGTCATATCTGAAACCTCTTATAAAAGATCTAGGTTTGTATCCAAGCATGTGTTAGAGTATAATCGTCAACCAACTGCTACCTTTCACTTTGATCTAACCTCACAGAGTTATTGTGAGGATAACAAGGGATATATATATTTAGGTATAGCAGCTTCAATGGCTTTAAAGAAGGATGGGATACAAATGTAATAAACATAAACAGAGGTTTGAAATTGTTAATTAATAGGAGCATCTGAGTGCCACGCCTCAAGCTTTTCTAGGATAAGTGGCTTGCCATTGTTTCCTGGGTTGGCTTTGTGGGTGAAGCACAAGTCCTTTGAAGCCTGATTCAGGAAAGACTGGCTGAATCACTTCTCTACATCAACATCAGACGTTCAACTCTTATTATGGGCCATCTCAAACATTGTTTCTGGCCTAAATTGTTCAGGGCCTGAAACTACATTTTTGTGTAGAAAATCAGCCTGTGTTTGTTCTTCCAACCACTTTATTTATTTATTTATTTATTTATTTATTTATTTATTTATTTATTTATTTATTTATATATAATATTTAACACCAGTTTCTCCTTTAAAAGGTCCAAGGTTCCTTGCATCATTAAAAGACAGTGTTTAACATAAACATAGTAAACATGTTGTACAAATCCTAAAAAGGATCAAGCAAACACCACACACAAAAAAAAAGAGTCAACAAAAGCAACACCAAAAACACCTTCAAAGCAGTGAGCCACGACAATCCATTGAAAAACCCCACTCAGGCAGGGAGTGCCCAAGGTGACTTCAGGCTGCCTTCCGGGCCTTTTTACATGACCCCTAAGATCCGCTGGTCCCTTAAATTCGGACCAGAGATCTTGAGGGTTTGTCACTCTCCCTGCGTTCCCACCCCCTCCGCAATTCCTTGTTCTGTCTGCGTGAGGGGAGGGAGAAAAAAAGGGAGAAAAGAATGCACTCTTACCTCCGGAGTGTTGGTGGAAGTTGCTGCGACCCCCCCGTCACTTCCTGGTTCCTCTTAAAGGGGCGGGAGGCAGAAAAAACAACAACAAAAAGAAGCGAGGAGAGCCCGGCACTCTCTGCATCAAAATTTTTCACTCTCCCAAGAGCAGGTACCTGAAAAGTGCGCTGGGTCGCGCTTAGGTGGGCAGGGTCGCACTTAATTTTCTGTTAGCTCCGGAGCTGGTGGGGAAACATTTTTAAGCTCCGGAGCTGGGAGCCATTTGCAGCGGAGCTTAGGGGTCGTGTATATAACGAGAAAGGTATTAGCTGGCATTCTGAAGACGGGGCCAGCCTGGCTATCATAAAAACTCAGTACGACAGCATTTCTGACAGCCAGTGCCACTGTGTTCCATGGTAATGCTTCCAAAAAGCACCATTTACATGCACTTTAGTAATGGAGAAGTTTTCAGGTAAAAAACAAATGGCTCACAAGTCATAGCGAAGGACAAAGCCAAGTGGCCACTCTCTCTTTGCAATGAGACCTTTCATTCATGTCTGCTCCCTCATTTGAACTCATACAGTCTCGCGTGAAGAGGGAAGCAGAAGTAAAGAGAAACATGTCAATCTTTGTATTTGAAATTACGCTGACATTGATATTTTCAAAAGGGAAGTCGCCCTTGTTCCTTTGTCCTAGCATCCTTAGTTGCAACTTGTGATCTTCAGATTAAATCACCTCCAGACAGCTTCCTGATTCCCCATCTTGCATATGCATACAGTTCCTAACATGGCCTGTAATAAAACATTTTCTTTCCTCAACCCAGTATTAATGATAGCTCCCTTCTGCCTGGCTCAGACCCTGTGGCAGTACTGATCTGATAGTATTCCCTTTAAGTAAAGAGAAAGATACCAAGTGATATCTAAATGCCAGTACTAGCAAGGAATCCAGAATACTACAGGTGTTTGAGGTTAGCATAACTTAAAATGGCTAATTGTGTCTAATTGACGAGGAGCTGGGGCACATCTCAATTGCATGCCTAGATGCTCCGCTGCACTTCTTCAATTAGCTGGAGAAAGTTAAGCAGACCTTGCAGTACATGAACACCAGTAGAATTCCAGCCATATTCTCCTAAGTGCCTTGGGGTGAGGGTGGGGAGTATGCTGCTTCTATACTGCTCCACAGCACTCTCTGGGATGTTTACAATTTAATTATCCTTCCCCCACCAGGCAGACTGGGTACTCAAATTTCCAACCTTGGAAGGATGGAAAGCTGAGTGAACCTGAAGCCGTCTACCTGAGATTGAACCTACACCGTGAGCAGAGTTCAAATTGCAGAACCACAGTTGAATCTCTGCAATTGGCATCAATTAAAAGGTGGCATAATTTAAAATGTATGCTATAGGTACAAATGGGCAAGCAAAAGAGGCAGAATCTCTCCATAAAGACTTATATAACTGAGGGCCTTTTTACACGACCCCTAAGATCTGCTGGTCCCTTAAATTCGGACCAGAGATCTTGAGGGTTTGTTGCTGTTCCTCCGTCCCCACCCGCTCCGCACTTTTTTGTTCTGTCTGCGTGAGGGGAGGGAGGGAAAAAAAGCCTTAGACAGGGACAAAAGAATAAAGCCTTACCTCCGGTGCCGGTGGAAGTTGCTCCGACCTCCGTTTACTTCCTGGTTCCTCTTTAAGGGGCGGAGGCAAAAGAAAAACAACAGAAAGAAGAGAGGAGAGCTCAGGCACTCTCCACATCAAATATTTTTCACCATCAAAGAGCAGGTACAAGAAAAGTGCGCTGGGTCGCGCTAAAGTGGGCGGGGTCACACTTAATTGTCTGCAAACTCTGGAGCTGGTGGGTAAACATTTTTAAGGTCCGGAGCTTGCAGCCATTTACGGCGGAGCTTAGGGGTCATGTATAAACGCCCAGAGAGACATTCATTGGGAAGCATTATGTATAACAGAAACTTCCTAACAGTAAGAGGTATGGAGTTGGGCTGTCCCTCCTAACAGTGAGAAATGAAAACAAGATTTCTTCTATGCACCTAAGAATAAAAGCCTGTGTCACGTAAATGAGTAAAAAAAAGGTGATGCTGTAATACCCGTGCTAGTTTCTGAGGGACCTAACGCCTCTTTGCTTTTTTGTTGACACAAAACATAACTATTCCTCTTTAAAAGACCAATGTATTATTTCTCTTCCATCTTTCAGTTTTTCTGTGAACTCTGTTCAGCTCATTTGTGAGAAGAGCTATGCTGACTAGTGTCTCTGATGAAGAAACATGTTGTCCCTGTTTCCACAAGCAGGAAAAAGCTGATTTTCCGGTCAGAGAGCTCATTTCTAGTGCTTGATTCATAAGGGCTCTCTGGTGGATGGACATCTGATTTTAAAAAGAATAGTACATGTTGAGGCAGAAGGGTAAATGGGAGCCATCAAGGCATTTTTTGGGGCTGCATCTCCAAACATTCCTTACCATTGGGTACATTATCCAGGGCTGCCCAAAGTCTCAACATGCATAATTTTGTGTTTAGATTACTGCCCTGTATAGTCCATTATTGGAGACAACATGGATATGACATCAAGCATAATATGTGGCAGCTAGACTTTTCAGAATAGAGTGGTATCTTGTATAAAGGAATTAATTTGTTCCAAATGAAATTATGTTAAGCAAATTTTCCTTTATACACATTTCCCATAGGAATGCATTGAAAACAGTAATCCCTAATTGCGACCATTTTTATGTTGTATGGATTTGCCCCATGGACGATTCTGTTAAGCAAATTTCCCCTATCTCCGGAATTTTTTATGTTGTACAGATTTTATGTTATACAAACTGTTTGTTATACGAGGGTCCACTGTACAGTACTTCTGAAAGAATTGTGCTGCTGGCCAGTATGCTTCTGGTTGGAGTTCCAGATGTGGAGGATGATTTACACAACTCTAAATCAGTGGTTCTCAACCTGTGTGTCCCCAGATGTTCTTTTTTTTTATTAATACAATTATGTTACTATATTTTAATAAAACATTTTCATTAGCTAAAATGGTCTAGATAGTTGGCTACCTACTCAAATAAAGGATAGAGGATAGATCCTCCCTCCCCTCCTTTTTTGTTTTTTTTTTTTTATAACATTTTTATTAAAGAATTTTAAGTACAAAAGAAAAAAGAACATATTCAAAACATTAACCATATAAAGTCAATCTATCACTAAAGTTCGGCTTCCCTCTGTTCTTCGCGCGGTTTTAACGTTGCTCATCTCCCAGCCTTCCTTTCCAACGAACCCATTCTATATACTTATAGAAAAGGTTCTAAAAGTAGGTAATAGTCCTTCGAGTTCTATCCTAATCCGGTAAGAGTCTTTAATTCATTACAGTTGGTCTCCATGTAGTTCTTAAATTTTTGCCAGTCATTTTGGAACCTCTGGTTGTCTTGATCCCTCAGTCTGCAAGTCAGTCTGGCCATCTCTGCAAAGTCCAGTAATTTCGCCCTCCATTCATCCAAAGACGGTATATACGTTGTCTTCCAGTTCTGAGCCAGGAGCATTCGTGCCGCTGCTGTTGCATATAAAAATAACGTCCTATCTGCTCCTTTAATTTCATTATCCACCAACCATAACAGAAAAAGTTAAGGTCGTTTTGGGAATGTACACTTTAACATCTTTTTGAGTTCATCATATATCCATGCCCAATATTCCTTCACTTTCTCACAAGTCCACCACATATGATAAAAGTCACCTTGTTTCTTTTTACATTTCCAACAATAATCATCTTTCATCCTATACATCTTTGCTAATTTCGTTGGGGTAATATACCATCTATACATCATTTTCAACAAGTTTTCTTTTATCAAAGTACATGCGGTAAACTTCATATTCTTTTTCCACAATCTTTCCCACACATCTAACTCAATATTATGACCCAAATCCATAGCCCATTTTATCATACATTCTTTGACTTGTTCATCTTTTAAATTCAACTCCAACAAAAATTATATAATCTAGTCAACAATTTCTTTTTTGGGCCCATGATTATGGTTTGAAACTTAGATTCCTTCTCTCCAAACCCAGACATCCTTCTGTCTTTCTGAAAGGTGTCGTGTAACTGATGGTACTGAAACCAACCTGTTAACCTCTCTTTTAACAGTTTCATGAGATTTCAGTCTTGGACCTTTTTCTGAGAAGAATAACACATCCCCATATGTGATCCCCACTCCTTCTGCATCTTTCTTCTTGATCGCCAATGCTTCAATCGGGGATAACCACCTCGGGGTGTGTCTCTCTAATAAAGGTTTCAATCGTTCCCAGACTTGAAGTAATGACTTTCTAATTACATGATTCATAAAACTTTTATGTACTTTCACTTTATCATACCAAAGATAAGCGTGCCAACCAAATCTATTGTCATGACCTTCTAAATCCAAAAGATCTCCATCAACTAAAGTTATCCATTCTTTTATCCAACCGAGGCAGGCCACTTCATAATATAATCTCAGGTCTGGCATGGCAAAACCTCCCCTTTCCTTAGCATCTGTTAATAATTTGAATCTTATTCTCGGTCTTTTGCCTTGCCAGACGAATTTAGACAATATCTTCTGCCATTCCTTAAAGTGGCCTGTCCCTTTAATTATTGGGATCATTTGAAATAAAAATAACAACCTTGGTAGCACGTTCATCTTTATCACCGAAATTCTTCCCATCAATGACAGATTCAATCTATTCCATGTTTCCAAATCTCTCTTAATCAAATTCCAAACCCTAGTATAATTATCCTCAAAGAGATTCAAGTTCGTAAGAGATAAATTAATTCCCAAATATTTAACTTTTTTCACAACTGAGAGAGCAGACAGTTTTTCAAATTCTTCCCTATCTTTCTTAGTTACATTTTTCAATAAGACCTTTGTCTTATTCTTATTCAGTTTGAAGCCAGCTAAATTGCCAAATTCTTCGATTGCCTTCATCACCTCAATAATACTTTCTTTAGGATTCTCTAATGTCAAAACCAAGTCATCAGCAAATGCTTTTAGTTTATATTCCTTATCCCCCACACTTATACCTTTAAATGTCCCCATATCTCTCAGTTTAACTAACAATACTTCCAGTACAGTAATAAACAGCAATGGAGACAGTGGGCACCCTTGTCTTGTACCTTTCCCAATCGGGAAACTTTCTGTTATCACATTATTAACCAATAAACTTGCTTTCTGTTCGTTATATATTGCATTAACACCATTCCAAAACTTTGTTCCCACTCCCATATATTCCAAATTCTTCTTCATAAATTGCCAGGAAACATTATCAAAAGCTTTTTCAGCATCAATAAATATCAGAGCAGCTTGTTTCTCCTTCCTGACTTCTAGATATTCTATTATATCAATTATATTTCTCATGTTATCTTTCATCTGTCTGCCAGGAAGAAACCCCGCTTGATCTTTATGTAGTAATTCATTTAGCACCCTTTTTAATCTAAAACATCGGCAAATAATTTATAATCTCCATTCAAAAGGGAAATAGGCCTATAGTTTTTGACATCCGTCGCATCCGAGTTCTCCTTTGGGATCAGTGTTATATACGCCTCCTTCCAGGTATTAGGTATAACTCCTTTTTCTAGCACTTCATTCATCACCTCGACCATTATTGGTAACATTTCTTCTGACAGTTTTTTATAATATTTTGCAGTCAGGCCATCTGGACCCGGTGATTTTCCTAATTTCGCCCTCTCTATTGCACTTTGTACTTCATGTGGGGTAATTTTCTCACTCAATATCGACAGTTGGCTTGTTGAAATTTTCCCCAATCCATTTTCTCTTAAATATCTATCAATCTGTTCCGGATCCTCTTTTTTCTTCATATATAAATCACTATAGAAATTCCGAAACACCTTTACAATTTCTCTTGGGTCTTCCACTAATTTCTTATCTATTACTAATTTGTTCACCACCTTTTGTTTTTGCTTCCATTTAAGTTGCCAGGCCAGCAGTTTCCCTACTTTATTTGCAGTACTTCTGAAAGAATTGTGCTGCTGGCCAGTATGCTTCTGGTTGGAGTTCCAGATGCGGAGGATGATTTACACAACTCTAAATCAGTGGTTCTCAACCTGTGTGTCCCCAGATGTTCTTGGACTGCAGCGTATGAGATTTTCTCTCCCTCGAGTTTAGATTTCGTCCAACATTACTTTCATGACTGTGCCAAGTTTAAACACAGCCGTTCACCAGACCAGAGCCTTTAGCATTCAGTGATCATGGCTTCAGTCAGGTGCGGAGTTCCTTGCAATATGTCAGATTTCAATAGCTTTAAATAGGTTTGAACTGTTTGAATTCTCTTATAGGTATGATTATCTTTAAACTACTGTAACATGCTTTCTGCTTCTTCTACTTAATGCTGCTTTTCTTGTAAACGGCCTTGAGATCTCATGTTACTAGGTGGGACAAAAGCATTCTAGACAAAATAAATACAGCATAATGTTACATTGGGGAGTTGGGAAAGCCTCAGTCTGTTCTCCCACTAAGCCACGTGACTTATCAGGTGACCGTGGGCCGGCCTAACCTACCTCAGATGGCTGTTCTAAGCAGGCAGTGAAGGGTGGGGTGGGAGAGCACCTCCTTGTGGTCACTGGAGGAAAGGCAAGGTATTGATGGAACTAATAGACTGGAAATGGACAACAAAATGTCAAAAAATCTGTTGCAGTTCCTACTGGTTGTTCACATACCCAGTAATGAGGGGTGAGGGGAGTCCAAGACATTTTCCCTTCCTCTGATGACACCACGTTCCCTTTGTCAAGGATAAGTGAAAAGCTTTTCGGCAGTACTGGTGGGGGTTGGGGAACTGGAGGCCATGTGCCCTGGAAGTGAAATGTGCTGATTAACAAGTTTTCTGTTGTAAATCAGCATAAGCCAAGAAATGTCAAGCACGCAACCTTCACAGTCATGTATTTGAGATAAGGTTAGTTTGTGCAGGGAATCCTAGCCTCTCAGCAGATAATTTGAAACATCACTCCAGCCTAGAAGAGACCCAGTTTCTACGTACAGTACCTGGTAAACATCATGTTTTTCGCTTTTGTTTGGGCCCTTACAGGAGCTTTATATCGCTTTGAAATTATCTCTTACAGCCATTATCTTTCTTTCCAAGATCACATTTCTTAGCCGAACAGCAAACATGCCAAGAAGAATGCAGGACGGATAAGGAAAGCAGTTTCAATCGAGTTGCAAGCTGCATCAAGGTGGCAGAAACACACACACACACACACACACACACACACACACACACACACACACACACACACACGTTTTTAAAGTACATTGGCACACCGTATTCCTGGGTTCTGCTCTTCTACCTCTTTTCTCTAAATGTGAAGACACTTCAGTGTCCCACCGGGCAGAATTTCTGTGTGCCTCTTCTTATGCTTTGCAATGTGAAATAGGAGGACCGCGGGTTTTTTGCGAGTTACAGTCACAGCCTGCTAATCGGTTTCCTATGGAACAAGCCCCTTCTCCCCCCCCCCACCTCCCCCAAATTGGGGTAGAAGCAATCTGCTGCCCAAGGCTGTCCCTTGGGTGACATAGGGGTTGAGCCAATCTCAGTGGAAGGTAGCTTAATTTTTGCTCTCTGCTTTATCTGTCTCCAACCTTCAGCCTGCCTGCGGGCCTTTTGGTAAAAGAATTATTAACCACGTACTTGAAAAGTGTTTGACTGTTAAAGAAGCTATTAAGTGCTATGGGTGTAGGGAGCATTGCATTTGGCCTCTGTTAACAGCTAGAATTGGGGAACCGAATGAGCAGACAGTGAAGATTGCTTGAAAGAAAAAGGAAAAAAAGAACCCCTGTAATAAAAACCTGAGTTTGGATCAGTGCTTTGAACCTCAAATGCATAAACCAGAGAAAAGACAGATTCTTTCTAATAATTAATAAATGCCAGCAGGGAAGCCATTATGCTCTCCAGCCTGCTGCTGTACACAATTGATTTCATCAACATGCCCCAGCAGGATGTGCATTAGAAAGCCACTGGAGCATACTTTGAGTGTTTTATTAAGGAACAGCTGGAAGACAATACCTGCTATCTGACAAGTGCTCAAACTTTCTTCATAAACCAGCAGAAGTTCCTACCTTAGAAAGCACCACCACCCAACACCCTGCCCTGGCATTCTTTCCATCCTGCCTTCCGAGATTCCCCCTCTCTCACTCCACCTATGAACTCAGGCTGTCCTCTCAAATTATTTAACCCATTTTCCCTAATGGTCTTCCTTTCCCACAGAGCTAAATGCCCCAATTCTCTCATTAATTACCCAGCTGGTTAATTTCTTTCCTCACTCAACCCTCGTCTTCCTTTCCCTTCTCCAACCAACCCTTTTACTCGTCCCCCTCCCCGTGTTGACTTTTGATCATCACTCCTCTGATAGTAACTCTCCCCTCCCTCTTTATTTTTAACTTTTCAAATGGAAGGCCCTAGTCAAAGGTATCAACAGCCAAGCCTGACATGTTACTTACCTTGCTGTGCCTCGGTGGAGCTGCCTAGAGGTCCTTTGGAGAAACAGAAGCATGCCATGCCCATTGGCAGTGTCCTTACTGCTTACGGTCAGCCATCACCACTGAGCAAAGTTTACACTGCAGGTTAGAGGCAAATTTAAAGTAACTAAAATTATTTAGACCACACTCACAAACCAACCCCATACAAACCCCCTGAGGTTTGTTTGTTTGCTTGCTTGTTTGTTATACCACCCATTTGGCAGCACAGCCCCCTCTGGGCGATTTACAACAAACCAAAAACAGCATACAGTGGTGCCCCGACTTAAGAGCAGCTTGACTTAAGAGCAATTTGACTTAAGAGCGGAAAATTGTTGGCATTTTGACTGCTGCCTTAAAATTTTAGATATGGTCTGCTCAACTTACATTTTTTTCATTTTTTAAGTTATTTTTTCATTTTTTATATAGGTACCCCGACTTAAGAGTAGTTCAACTTAAGAGCATGCGTTCTGGATGGATTAAATTCGTAAATCGAGGTACTACTGTATTCCCTAGACCAGTGGTGAGATTACTACCACAGTAATTGAGATGATTAATTTTTAATTTTATCCATCTGAAAATGGTACTTCTTGTAAGTCTTGAGGTTTTCTCTTTCACATTGCTTAACTTTGATTGTCTCCAGCTCAGAAAAATATGCCTCAATATGCATATAGAATAGTGATGGCGAGCCTTTTAGAGACTGAGTGCCCAAACTGCCATTCAAGACCCACTAATTTTTCGCAAAGTGCCAGTACAGCAATTTAACCTGAATACAGGTGGCTGTGAAGGGGCGATGTCGTGTGCCCACAGAAAGGGCTCCGAGTGCCACCTTTGGCACCTGTGTCATAGGTTTGCCAACACTGCCCTAGTCTCTCCTCGATATGTGTGCCTTGTTTGTTATGTCCGGATTTCATGGTTTGCAACTATGGTACACCCACCCATGGACAAGCTTATATCCTTCACTGGTACAGATGTGTGCTCTGCTGCTGTTTACCATTTGACATCAATGTACTGTATATGTTTTACAGGTCACTTTCAACACTGCAGGGTGAGGAATCTGTGGCCCCAGCCAGCATGTCTAAGGATCGGGGAAGGTGGAAAGCAGATTCCTGGATTTCTGCAGGTCGATTTCAATGGCCCTTTAATCCAGGCATGGCCAAACTTCGGCCTTCCTGATGTTTTGGACCACAATTCCCAGAATTCTAAGTTTAGATTGCCAATGGCAAAGGACTGTGGGAGTTGCCGAAGTTTGGACATGCCTGCTTTAACCCTTTTCCAACTCAATGATTCTATAAAGAAAGAGCCATGGATTATTTGCTCCTGCTTATCAAGCTGATGTTTTGGAAAGACCAAGTAAATGTTTAAGACGGAAGGAGCAGACTGGAGGAATTGGCAGTGCATCATGAGATGCAATGTTAATGGAAAATGTAATTAAATCCACTATTCTTGATGGTCGTTTATTTTAAAAACCAAGATGTCTGGAGCTTGCTGAGCAACATCCTTCCACAGTCAGCACCTCAGTAATGTTTCTAATTGAGCGATGATCATCAGAATCATGTTCCTGATTACATCTTGTTATGCATGCTTTGACAGAGAAGTAGGAACCCTCCAGTCCAGAAACTCCCAGATACCTGTGCTGGCATATCCAATGGCAATGGGAAAGTGGGCACTGTATTCCAGAACATCTAAATCCACCCTTTAACACGACTGAAATAGAAAACAACGGGAGGCTTGGCAATTACGAATATTTTTGATTCCTAATCACTCTCATCTGTTCTGTGAAGGAAAAGAAGTGGGGGTTTTCCCTCACAAAAATAATAGAATAATGGAGTTGAATGGGACCTTGTAAGGCCATCCAGTTCAAGCCCTACTCAATGCAAGCATCCAAATGAAAGGATATCAAAGAAATCATGAGTACCTCCAATAGGAGGGACTGGCTGCCTTGTTCCCATTACACTAAATACAAGGTGCTCCATGTGGATATTTTGAAGAAAACCCTCCTTTCCTGACCCCTCCTCCAAAATCACTCATAATTTTCACAGTACTGTATGGACACTGAGATACCATACTTGTGCTTCAGTGGCACTGTATTTGGAGCATAGCATTTTAGAAACTTGCTATCAAAAACCCATATACCGTATTTATATCTTTTTACATAGTACCCATTTTCTTGACTATGTAGTGTTTAAGTGCTGAATGTGCCCCCTCCCACGTCTTAAAGTTCTGCTCTTGCTCTCTTGCATCAGTAGCTATCAACCAGCTGCCCTTTGCACAATCTGACTCCTTTATTTTCCTCTTTTAGCCTTGAATTAAGGGAATTGCCCAAGACAAGGCCAACCCAAGGTTTCTAATGTGTTCTTGTAGAAACAATTGGCAGCAGAAAGAGCCAGCTAGGAAAGGGGTGTTTAAGCCTGCACACAATCACCTATTTCCCTTGGCCAGTGTGGTGGTCCTATAAAGTCATCCTTATCACACTGGCTTTATTTTATCCACAGCAGTTTCACAGCTCAGTTATGGCCTTTTAGGAGCCTTGTGCACAGTGCTTAAACTGCTGTACTATGCCCCAACTGTGCTCATGACCTCGGGTTCAGTTGTAGGTAGACAGTTCTAGGTTGACTTGGCCTTCTGTCCTTTCGCTGGGGGCAATGTGTAGCCTCCAGAATTGAATTAGAGAATGCTTTAAGCACAACAGAGCAGTATATCAGCAGCAGACATTGCTTTTTTCTTTTCTGCTTTCTTAGGGCCTTTGTACACGACCCCTAAGATCCGCTGGCCACTTAAATTCGGACCAGAGATCTTAGGGGTTCCTCGCTCTTCCTCTGTCCCCACCCCCCTCGGCACTTCCTGGTTGCTGGCTGCCTGAGGGACGGAGAAAAAAGAAAGAAAAGAATGCCGGCTTACCTCCGTTTTGTTCCGGGCAGCATTCAGATCTCTTAAAGGGGCGGGGCGCAAAAAAAGAACAAACGGAAGCCAGGAGAGCCCCGCACTCACTATCCTTACACCGGATCAAATATTTGTCACCTCCAAAAAGCAGGTAGAAGAAAACTGCTGTTTGGTCTTGCTAAAGTGGGTGGGGTCGCACTTAATTGTCTGCAAAGTCCGGAGCTGGTGGGTAAACATTTTTAAGGTCCGGACCTTGCAGCCATTTGCGGCGGAGCTTAGGGGTCGTGTATAAACGCCCTTAGCCTCCCCTTCCCCATATCTCGAGCCAGATTCTGAGTCTGGCAGTAAAGCTGAGTGAATGGACCAGGAACAGTTTTCAAAACGACATGGTCTGGGGCACGTAATGTGGAGCAGAATAAGGGTTGGGGACCACATATCTCTTTTTGGCCTTCCTTACAGATGTTGCCGACATTGGCTTGCCAAGATAACATGTAGCTCTTAAGTCATTATTCCGCCCCTTGAAATGACAACAAGCTCGAAAATGCAACTGCTCATACCATGCTGGCATGTTATAGCCAATTCCAAATGACTAAAACACTGATAAATTAGCCATCGCCAGCAGATGGGTTTAGTTTTTAGTTAAATACCATAATCCTGTACAGCAGGGATTCAGCTCAGGATTTGCTTTCTGTGTCGCCTCTTTCATTTGCACGTCGTTGTGGTCCAACCTCTCATTGTCAACATAATGAAGATAACCCTTAAATTAGTATCAAAACCTCAACAATGAATTATTCTTCCTTGTTTCCAGTCCACATGCACATGCCCAAATGCACACATACTTCACATGTTAGCACCTTAACTTGTCAGGGAACTGAGAAGTGTTGTTCACAGTGACAACCAAAGGATCATGCATACACAGCTAAGAAGCTGAACTAATATTAAGTGTCTGCCATATGCTGTTTCTCTTGTAGTGCAGAAGTTAAGGTGGGCCATCTGCTATATTATTTTTATCTCATTGGGGGGAAATGTGATGCTTAATTTGATCAGAGTTACTGTGCTGAAGTCTCAGCATATTTTGGATGGGTTTGATAGCCCTGAACAGTACGAACGGAATGCACTCATTAGCTCAAATCCTGTTATTTAATGTGATGACTTGTGCTAGAGTAGACCCATTTAACTTATGGAGGAGTTGATTTACCAAACTTCCCCTGATGCAATGGGCCTAATCTGCTCAAAATTACTTTGCTAAGCAATGGGATCTCAACGATAGAGTAGACATCAGCTGTGACAAATGTATATCCCAAACACAGCCATTTTATGAAAATAAATTTCCGCATTGAGCAGCCAAGCGTAGACTGCCAGGGTAATGCCACCACACCCGCGGCTTTCAAATTGTAGTCCAAGAACGCTGGAGTGTTTTGAAAATTTGCAAGGCGATCAATCTTTCACAGAGAAGAGCGATTAGCAGCAAACAAATCTTTCTCTCATAAAGGTTTGATCGCTACAGTAAATGAATCTGAATCTGAACCTCCATTTCCCTGCATTCCAGGTCACACATGGAGACTTGACCCGTCTCTTTCCCTTAGACATATCACTTTGATATCAGCAAAGCCGGTAACACATGCCCATCTTCACATGGCTGCTAACATGCAAACAGGACTTAAGTCTAGGGTGGAGGAGGGATTGTCCATGGAAACACAATTGTGGGCTATCTGTTAGTTCCCTTTGGGAAAATTGGGCGGTTTATAAGTGTAATAAATGAATGAATGAATGAATGAATGAATGAATGAATGAATGAATGAATAAATAAATAAATACCAGATGTAGCGGGCAGACTCACCCCTGAATACAGTATGCATTGCTTAGGAGGATGTATTTGCATATCCAATATAAGAGCTTGTGGGCAGAGCCAGCATGTATATATGCTTTTGTACGTGCCTGCTGTGGTTAGCCAGGAATATGTAGAGATAAGGGATGATGAATGTAAAGTTATAGATAGATAGGGAACTGATGAGTGTATTGATAGGAACCCAACAGGGTATAATGTTATTGCTGAATGTACAGTGGTACCTCTACTTACAAGTTTAATCCATTCTGAATGCATGCTTGTAAGTCGAACAACTCGTAAGTAGAGCAGGCGTATCTAAAAATCAAAAATAAATAAATAAATTGAAAAAATAAAAATAATTGTAAGTAGAGCAGACCGCACCTAAAATTTGTAAGGCAGCAGTTAAAACGCCAACTGTTTCCCACTCTTAAGTCGAATTGCTCATAAGTAGAGCCGCTCGTAAGTAGAGGCACCACTCTACTTATTTTTATTGTTCAAATAAACTACTCTTATTTATTCTTTCAACAAGAACCTAACGTGTGAGACACTCTGATTTCAGTAAGACGCTCAGGTCAAACAGGGATAACTTTAAAAAGGGGGCAGCATAAACACCCCAGCTTGCGACGTTTTGCTTGGAATCCACTTGACAAATCCATCAGACATCAGCAAGCTATAAAACTTCACAAAGTTAAGATTTATATCCTGGCCCCAAAATAAAATCTTGTTGCTTTTTTCCCAGACCAAGAAGCTATTTCGCAAAGGCAGGATTTGCCTCTTTCAGCCCAAGGGCAGATGTGTTCAGTTTCAGATATATTCTTGAGGCATTTTGAATTGTGATTGTCCACACAGCTAGAGCCCAAAGGAGGGACAGAAAATAACAGGATGTTTTAGCTTCAAATTTTTTGTCCCTAGTAGCTAAACCGTAAGAACGACATGGGAAAGAACATGGTACAGTATCTGGAAAACCACTAGGCCAGTGATGGCGAACCTTTTAGAGACCGAGTGCCCACACTGCAATTCAAAACCCACTAATTTTTTGCCAAGTGCCAATACAAGTAATTGAACCTTTATACAGGTGGCTATGATGGGGTGATGTCGAGTGCCCACAGAAAGGGCTCCGAGTGCCACCTTTGGCATCCGTGCCATAGGTTCGCCATCACTGCACTAGGCATTAGTGGCATAAGGACACACAGGGTCAGTACAGTATTGGGTAGATTTTTGAAAATGATCTTAGCAAAAGTGAGAAAAATTTGTAACGCAGTTTAAATACGGGCGAGGAAGGAGTTTTTGGGGGCCAGGCAGGAATAGTAGAGGAAAAGTGTAAGAAGATCAGATGAGAACAAGTCCGACAATTGTTGCAGTACAGCACCGGCCCAAGCAGAACTTGGCTCCCTCTGCAAAGAGAGGAAGTGTTCAGACTTTATGCTACATGCTCCACATTCCAATACAGCTGTTTAGAGGAATGTACCTGTTGGTACATGATAACAAATGCCGGCAGAACATTCACAGGAAATGTTTGGAGTTTTTGTACTTGTCCATTTGTTTGACTTCAGGTTTTTGATTTGTTTACAAAAAAATAATCTTTGTCCACCTTGTTCTTACTCCAAAGCAGAATTAATCAGGAGAAGCATGTCTGGTTGTCATGCCAAATTTCCATCTCTTTGCACCCAAATGGATGTGGAGCAAAATTTCCAAAAGATGTTGTGTTGGATCTGATGCAGACTAATTTAGGAGGGCTGAAAATGGCATGAAAATAGTATTGCCATGTCTGTTTACACACTTATAATCCTATAATTGTCCCTGCAAGTGAATTCAGATTCCCACAAAGGTTTTCTGGTTTGTGTTGGCAGTAAGACAAGTATGTGTGTAGCACATTTTCCTCTATTACATTACTTTTGAATTTCAAAAAAAGACCCCAAAACAAGAGTCCTATTGTATTTGTATCTGGCCTTCAAAATATTACTTCTTACTGTCCAATGTAAGAATAACTGGAATTGTCTGGTAGCTTCAATTTTGCAAGGTCAATAAACAATCAGATGTCTTTCATTATTAAGAAGCAGAAATGTATCTTTAAATGCATATTTTTATAAGAAAAGTAAAATTTAGAGCATTCTTGATCAGATCCAGATTTAGCCATATTTACAGAGGATTACTGAAAGCTTTGGAAACTTACATTAATTTATTACAATTAACCTAAGTCCCATTTCATTAAACAGTGATGTTTCAATACAACTAGATGTATTGTAGTGATGTTTCAATACAAGTTGATCATTATTTACAGCTCTGGATCCAATCTAAACAGTTTTCTACAAATTTGGGGAGAAACCAATAAAGCTGTAAACTGCATAAAACAATATCTTTGTTGTTTGAAATAAACATTACTTAAACTCATAAAAACAAAAACTGTCTACAACATATTCTGTGCTTTCTTTTGCTTCATGCACAACTGTTTGGAAATGAAAGTCTTGAATGTGCTGAAATATAGATTTACAGACCTGTCCTGACACATGTCTTCTTATAAATAAGTCATTATTGATTCTATTGTTTGTTAGAACTAGAATAGAATATTGAATCAATGAGACTTGGTAAGTCAACAATAGGTAAGTCCTATTGATTTTTTTGGGTACTGTATATTATATTTGGGACTGCCAACTGGATTCAGCCCATTGACTTCAATGGGCCTACTATAAGGCTAGGTCAGGATTCCAGTTCTACCTGAAGAAGAAAAGTCGACTGACATTTAAGAACCATGTTGTAAATCAAGATTGTGATGTGTTTAGTGCAATCTTAAACTTTTAAGGCCCCATAAGCAAGTCTCCATAAATGTGATGACCTGGTAGGTATAGTTAGGATTCGAGTCACTGACTGGAAAGCAGTTCTAAACAACTATTTTAGCAAAACTAAAATTTTGTACGTACAGCACCTATCACAAATTACATTGGAAACTCCTCCCTGTATCAAAAGAGAGCTGCAGGTGACATGGACAGTAAGCAGCTGCTTGTGAAGAATATTCAATACTTCTTGTGGAACTAGTTGTGTTAGTTTTTTAGATGCACCTATTATATTCCTATTGGTGTAATAAATGTCCTACTATACATCTAATAATTGACTTAGGGCAGGCGGTCCTTTGTCTTCTGAATGCTGTGATCAGCACCAGTTTCAGTGCCTCTTCTGTGACAGATGCCAGGAGTTGAAGCCATTTATGAGCCTGTTTATTCAAAATACTTTTTAGGATTTTGCAAATACTGTTATCATAGAACCAAATAGAGGAGCAGTCATATTTAATTTCAAATTTCAGAGTGTGGACATAATTTTGTAGCTCGTAAAGCTTTATATTTGCCTCAAATATCTTTGTTCCATATATTTACAGAGAAATAATGATATGGATCTGTTATGTCAAAAGCAAATATGTTTGTGGCATCTTGAAATGAATACCAAGCCACGCAACATTAGCAGTCCATTCATCTGGTCACTTTCCAGGTTATTCTGTGCTAACATCTACCAATGATGTTGCTCTTCAATCTTATAACAATTAGCAGCCACACGGCACAGGGGTTAAACTTCAGTATTACAATGAATACTCTGCTCACAACTTGAGTCCAACCCTGGGCTCAGGTAGCCGTCTTGAGGTTGATTCATGTTTCCATCCTTCTGAGTTTGGTAAATTGAGTACCCAGCTTGCTCTTGGTGATGGTAGGCAGTGTTCAGCTTGCATAATTACAGTACATTGTAAGCCACCCAAAGAGTGTTTTAAGCACAATGAGAGGCGGTATAAAAGCGTCACATTTTTCCTTCTCACAATAATTACATGCTGTCAGGTTGACTGTGACTCATGGCAATCCTCTCCGGGTTTTCAAGAAAGTATTCAGAAGTGGTTTGCCAGTCTGTTCCTTCCGTTGGCAGGGACAATGCAACTTGAATGAACAGAGTGGGGCATGGCATGCGAATTAACCTCACAACCACACCTGCTCCACTGGATCTTGGCTGGGTTTTTGAACCCAAGGGTGAAATTCTGTCTCCCAGAGAATGGACAAGAGCACATTCCAAAGTGGGCTGAGAAAAAGCAAAGTGGGTGTAGCCAAAGACATGATACTTATGCATTTTAAATAGTAATATAATAAAAATCACAGTTAAAATAGGCCCCCCATGTACAATTAAAAGGATGTCTGAATAACAGCTTGACTTGTAGATCAGACTCCTAGAAATGGAGGATCTCTGAACCAAAAGTGGAGCAGAGGCATAGCTAGAAGTTTGGACTGCCTGGGGACAAAATCAATTTTTGTGCCCTCTCCCCCCCCTCCTGCAACCATGTCTCACCCACCCAGCATGGCCCCTGCAGTCTTGCTTGCTTGCTTGCTTTCCAGGGGCCAAGGGCATGCGCCAGGATCCCCGGTGGGATGGGCTCTGCCTTCACTCTGCCTGCAATGCTGGGCAGGCAGGCAGACGGGTAGAGGAGGAGTGCCCCGGCTGCCACGCCCGGGGATGCCCCAGGCACCGAGGGCCAGCCCGCCGAGGCCACCCGCAGGTAGCGATCGCCACGCCTCTCTCTGACAAAATCAGGCACTGGGTCCAGTCTGACAGCGCACGCTGCTGCCAGCCCCCGAGAAGCCCCAGACCCACACCTGCTTGCCTGTGTCCCCCCTCCCCGCAACCCCCAGCCGAGAGGCACGCTCCCATTAGATAGCACCTCTCTTCCTCCCCCCCCCCCAACTAAGGATCGCTAAGCCTTAGCCTGGGGAAAGGAGGACTGCTAGCTGGAGGGCACACGGCTTCCTCCTCCTCCTCCCCCCCTCCACGAGCCCCCAGATTGCTACGCCTGGGGCAGATGTAGCCTTCCGCCCCCCCCTAGATACACCCCTGAACTGGATTACCATGTATGTTGGACTACTGAAATATAAATCAGCTCTTATGCTTTTTTGCCACCTTAACTTTCTAACAGAAAGAAGAACGGAAACAATAAGCACCTTACTCACAACACAAAGTAAATCATCTCATAAAAAATATTGGAGGGGGTGGTGCTGTTACTTTTCAATAACAAACTCAGGGGTTAAAAAAGATTTTGGGTCTCTAGTTCCCAGTCAAGTTTCCAATTCTGCTCATTACTAGCCTTCCAGTTTACTTTCATGCACACTCCACTTTTTTTTAAAAGTGTAACTCTTCAAGTTACCTGCATGTCGGTCGAAAGTGCTGCCATTAAGGGAGGCCGTTTTCTGCAGTGGGAGGGATGGTGGGTATGGCTAATTTGCCACCTGTCACTCTTCCTACTCTAGGAACTATTTTGAAGAGAAAGCAACTCAGCGATTGTCGCTCTTCAGCAAAGACAAGAGAGGAAGAGGGTGAAAGAGCAGATGTGGAACGGTCCACATCATCGGCCCTAAAAGAGGAAAAGGACCTAGCTGGGACTTCAAATTTCAACAATAACAACCACACTTGTGCCTCAATGGGGTGTTCATCGCCATGGAAGACCACCCCCATCCTCTGCTTCTTCTGTTCCCCTTGTTGCTGGGCAAGAATCTTCTCATGATGGTGCCTTCTTTTGGGACTTGGGAGCGGAGTGGCCTTAGTTGCAGTTGTCCAGATGGTAGAGGAACACCTCTCCCTTATACAGGACAGAGAGTAAATTGGAGGTCCTGTGTGCATCTTCACACACACAACCAGGTGGAACCATGCATTGGAGGGCAGCAGCTGGCTTCTTGCCTCATGCATTGGGAGTGCTCAGGTTATGCCTGTTTGCATGAATACATATAACCGGCAATCAACATGAGTACAATGAAACAAACAATGGACAATTAAGGATGACTGTTTCCTCCAACCTTGCATGCAGTTCTCTGTATACGCACCCTGCTTGTCACCAAGCTGGCGTGCTCTTCATTGCCAGGTGGGGCTAGAAGAATGAGAGAAGTGTCCACATCTGTATAAGGGAGCTGTGCTGGCCTCATCCAGCTGGTGTTCCAAAGATCCCTTACCAATGTTGGGAAGGAAGGAAGGAAAGAAGGAAGGAACCTGAAATATGAGGAGGTAATACAGTGATACCTCTACTTAAGAGTGGCTCGACTTAAGAGCAATTCGACTTAAGAGCAAAAAACAGTTGGAATTTTAACTGCTGCCTTACAAATTTTAGATATGGTCTGCTCCACTTACAATTTATTTTATTTTATTTTTATTTTAAATTTTTGTTTTTGATTTTTTGATAGGGCTCCTCTACTTAAGAGTTGTTTGACTTAAGAGCATGCATTCGGAACGGATTAAATTCGTAAGTAGAGGTACGACTGTACTAAGAAACAACTTGAATAAAATAACTTCAAATGGAAACTCAGACTTCTGAAAAGTAATGTAAAAAATTGGCTCAATCCCATCCACTGTACCAGAATCAAGAAAACTGTTAATACTGCTGCTGTAAGCATTGGTTAGCTCATTGATGCAAAATGATTATGTCAGCATCAGTATTCCTTTGCAGATGTTTCAAGCAAGAGTAGCTGTGCCGTTCTGTTGCAGAACAGGCCAGAGAGGGAAAGGAGAGAGCTCTTGCCTAGACTTCAGCCTGCTTTGCGTGATGAAACTGGCTGCAGCTGATGCAACAAGGAGTGTGCCAGAGCCCCAAGGGCCCCCAGTGCATTGCCATTCCAGTTTGGGACTGGCTGCAATGTTTTTGCAGGTGGTCTGTGTGGCGAAAAGAGTAAAATAAGTATGAATATTCATGACTCTGTTTTGAATAGCCAATCAGCAAGCTGGTGGGAGTCATTAAGAATGTTATATATTGGAACCTAATGGGTGATGGGTAGTTAGTTTGTGTTAGAGCTGAGAGGAGGTCAATTTAGTTCAGTTAAGAGAGCTGAGAGTCAATTTAGGGCCTTTTCACACGACCCCTAAAATCCGCTGGCCACTTAAATTCGGACCAGAGATCTTAGGGGTTTGTCGCTGTTCCTGCGTTCCCACCCCCTCCGCACTCCTGGCTGCTGGCTGCGTGAGGGGAGGGAGAAAAAAAGGAAGAAAAGAATGCAGCTCACCTCCGTTCTGCCATCCCGGCATTGCATTCAGATCTCTTAAAGGGGCAGGGGGCAAAAAAAGAACAAACAGAAGCAAGGAGAGCCGGGCAGTCACTACGTTATATCCGCATCAGGAATTTTCACCTCCAGAGAGCAGGTACCTGAAAAGTGCGCTGCGACGCGCTTAGGTGGGCGTGGTCGCACTTAATTATCTGTAAACTCCGGAGCTGGTGGGGAAACAATTTTAAGCTCCGGAGCTGGGAGCCATTTGCGGCGGAGTTTAGGGGTCGTGTACAAAGGGCCTTAGACTGTCAGTTGGTCAGGTGGGAGATCCTGCCACTGAAAAGGGCTTGGTTTATAAAGGAATAATAATAATAATAATAATAATAATAATAATAATAATAATAATAATAATAATAATAATAATAATAATAATAATAATTTATTGTCACTGTGTGTATATACACATTATTATAAGATTTCATGTATGCAATACAATAACATCGGCTAAAGCTATCATAATACTGATCACCTAATTGTAAACTAATAAACGTTTCATGTTTTGTTTTAAAACTATATAACCTGGTGTGACTCTCTCTCAAATGCATACAAGTGTCCAGTTAATCTGGTGGTGGCAGCGAGTGAAAACCCAGTGTGTGCAAGGGGCATGTCATAGTCTGTGCCTAGAACTGGGGGGGGGGGAGGCTCCCTGGACTGGGGAGCCACTCATAGGCCTTCCTCCACTCATCTGATGTTTTGTGGCCACTGTCGCTTGCCTCCCTTAGTAGTCCACCTCTCCCTTTTTTATCCCGTTTGGCAAACCTTCTAGCACACCCCCTGCCCCCTCCCTCTCAGGTTCATCAGTATCCCCACAGGTTGGACCTCAGACCCCATGGGCACAGGGGCGGCACTGTCTCTTTCTGGTCCTACCATGTGGAACTTCCCAGGGTGCGGCTTTCCAACTCGAGCCACATTCCTTGTTTCAAGTTTTGCCAGCTCCCCCAAAGGACCGGCTTTCTTAGGACATGGAGACGTTGTGGAAGTCGGTTCAAATCCCACACTGTCAGCCACCTGCTTACACCCTGCCCTAGTTTTCTCCATTCCAATCGAAGAGCATATCTACACCACCCACAGTTACAGCAGCTTGGTACCATCTGAATGATCATGGTTGTGTCCTAAGAAGTCCTGGGATTTGTAGGTTAAAAATTTCCCATACCGAAGTCTGGTGCCCTCCCATGACCTACGGAAGAGAACGTCAATCAGTTCACTAAGCTACCGATTCAAGGATTCTACAGCCTAGTGCCATAAAGAGATACTGAGTTGATAAGACTGTGTAGTGTCGGTGCACTTTCATCTGTTAAAAAAAGTCCTTTGTCTCTTAGGTCGAGCAAGCAGATGTCACTTATTCTGGTTATCAGCTGGCCTTCCCTGAAGAGACAATGAAAATCTTGGTGGATTCAGGAAACAGAAGAAATGGTTTTGGGATGCTGTACATTGTTGTGGTAAGTGTTTTACACACATACATACATACAACTCAAAATGAGTGCCTGACCATATACACCCCTTTATAAACAAAATGGCAATCATGTTTCTTTCTAAGAAAATAAGGCCAAACCTACACAGATAGTGAAGTGATCTGGAAGCAGGTTGCTTTCATCTGTGGAAATCCCATTTAAACAGAGTACGGGTATTGCAAGCAGGTTTGTGCCTGTTTACAGTTTTGCTGTGGATTGTACATACATATACATGTATATACATATACAGTGGTATATACATATACAGTGGTACCTTGTATAAAGGAATTAATTCGTTATATACATATATACAGTATATACATATACAGTGGTACCTTGTATAAAGGAATTAATTTGTTATATACATTTATACAGTATATACATATAAAGTGGTACCTTGTATAAAGGAATTAATTCGTTCCAAATGAAATTCTGCTAAGCAAATTTTCCTTTATACAAATTTCCCATAGGAATGCATTGAAAACGGAGTAATACCTAATTGCGACCATTTTTATGTTGTACGGATTCGCCCTGTAGGCAATTCTGTTAAGCAAATTTCCCATATCTCTGGATTTTTTATGTTGTACAGATTTTATATTATACAAACCATTTGTTATATGAGGGTCCATTGTATATATATTCTCTTGCATTTGGGCCCAGGAGCCTGGTGGCATTTTAGCACTCAAAACCCCAACATGTTCATGCAAACACAGGATTTCTACTGTATTCTAGAATAATCTTTCCCTAGCTTTTCTGCCTTTGACTGTTTACTACCTGCATAAACCGAATTTGTAAACCTACTAAATTTCTGTTGAAAGTACCAGTTGCACCTCTGCTTAAACTGAAACGATGCATGTCTTTGCATGGGGGAGGGTGGAGAAAAGGACCCCTCAGGTTTCCTATACCCATGGTTCCCAGCCTTGGGTAATGTAGGTGTTCTTGGGCTGCAACTCCCAGAAACCCTGGCCAGCACAGCTAGTGGTGAAGGCTCCTGGGTGTTGCAGTCCAACCCCACCTGTGCTATCCAAGGTTGGAAACCACGGCTCTACTAGACCATTCTTTGTCTGCTCTGGCCTATGCTCACTTTCTATCAACCTTAATTGCTATTCCTTGGGCTGCCCATGTGACTTTCTTCCTCCACACACCCACACACCCACTTCTCTTGCCCCTCCATGAAGGGACAAGAGGATCTTCCCTCTGTTGTCTACAGTAGAGATGGGCACGAAACGAGCAATTTTTCATTTTCGTTTTTGTTTTTTCGTTTCATTACGTAACGAAACGAAAAACGAATTTTGTCTCCAAAATGAAACAAAACGAATCGAAACAACAGAAATTTTGTCATGCGTTTTGTTTTCGTTGCAGCAAATACATTGAACTGTAATGAATGCTAACGAAACAGCAATTTTTCATTTTCGTTTTCGTTTTTTTGTTTCATTACGTACCAAAACGAAAACGATTTTTTTTTGCAAAAAAATCACGAAACGAAAACGAACCAAAACGGACCCCCTAAACGACAAACGACAAACGAAACACCATTTTTTGAGTTGTGCCCATCTCTAGTCTACAGATAAAAAGGGTGACCCATGGCATACAGATTAGCTAGCTAGAACTAGGGCTTACATGCTTGTTCTTCCCTCAGGGGCTCTTCTCTCATAAACACAAGTTTCCTTAGGCTGGAACTATAGATTTGTACAATCCACAGCAAAACTGTAAACAGGCACAAACCTGCTTGCAACACCCGTACTCTGTTTAAATGGGATTTCCACAGATGAAAGCAACCTGCTTCCAGATCACTTCACTATCTGTGTAGGTTTGGCCTTATTTTCCTAGAAAGACACATGAATGCCATTTTGTTTATAAAGGGGTGTGTATGCTCAGGCACTCATTTTGAGTTGCAAAGGGTTGAACTCAGAGTCAGCTCTGTTACTATGCTACTGCTTCCTTACTCTCCAACCGTTTTTAAACCTGTATTCCTGTGCATAGTTACCTGGGAGTAACGGCCAATTCACACAACCCCTAAAATCCGCTGCAAAACACTTGCAGATCTGGAGCACAAAATTATTTTCCCACTAGCAGCAGACTTTTAAAAAAATCAAGTACGACCATGCCCACTTAAGCGTGCCCCAGCACACTTTACAAATACCTGGTCTCCGGAGGTCAAAAATGTTCCGATGCAGATTGTAAAGCTGTGAATACCTGGCTCTCCTCCGCCTTCTGTTTTTGTTGTCCCCCGCCCTTTAACAGACTGGAATCCTTAATGGGGCTGCTGCAATGGCAGGCGGAGGTGAGTCTGCATTTTTTTCTCCCATTTTTTTCTCCCTCCCCTCACCACAGACAGAAGCAATGGAATCAGAGTGCGGAAGGGTGGGAACACAGGAAGCAGAACAAAACCTACATGATCTCTGGCTGGGGAATCCGAATTTAAGTTGCCAGCGGATTTAGGGGTCGTGTGAAAGCAGCCTAAGTGACACTGGAACTACATGGAAAGACATATACGTTAGTACCTTGGTTTAAGACTAACCTGGCTTAAGCATTAATATTGATAAATCTAAGATTTTGATATTTTCAAAATCCTGGAAACCCACCTCTTGGAAAAATTAATGGAAAGCTAATTGAAGAAGTAAAATCTTTTCGATGTTTAGGCTTATTGTTTCACTATAAATCAACCGTAAGGTGGCAATCCCCTCGTCTATGAACCAACTTTCTGCATTAGCTCGTTTTCATTTCCACAGTGGTAATCAATATGTTCTTGCTGCACTCCAGGTTTTTCAGGATAAAATCATTAATCAACTTTTTTATGGGGCCCCTGTATGGATTGCAGCAGTTAATAATGAAATAGATCGTGTAGCTGCCTCCTTTCTATGCAAGATCCTAGGTGTCCTGAATGTGACCAGACTTGCAACATTATTAAGTGAACTTGATTTTCATTTTCCAACTACCCTTGCTTGGCTATCTACTATTAAATTCTGGCTTCACTTACACTTTCAAACACCCCCCCCAAACTCTCTTGACTGATCTATTAAGAGATTCTTACACTGCCGCCGCTTGGAGCTCCCTTATTAGCTCCAAAATTATCTCAATTGGTATTAACCTGGATTCTCCAACTAATTGTGGAGAAATTCAACTTTATTACTGTATATCGTTCGTCAAAGAATCCTTGATATGGAGCTTCAAACTCTGGCAGCTGATTCAAACTCAATTTCCTCTCCCTGCATATATGGGCTACCCCCTCTTTCTGTATCTGGCACCAACTATTTTCCAACCTTGCCAAATACCAATCCATTATGGCGCAGGGCATTCATGTTAGCCAGATTCAACATATTTCCCTCTGTGGTTTATCTGGCAGGTTTCACAATATTCTCTTTGAGAATCGACTGTGTAAACTTTGTTTAGTTAACCAGATTCAATCGTATGCATTCTTCTCTACTGCCCAAAATTCAACCAGCCCTGCCAACTACTATTAAATTCTGTTATTTCTAACTTCTCAGGTCCCCCTGAGAGCCTAACCTGGCTTCTGTTAGCTACATACTCAGTCAACCTGAGCTGACGGAGCATGTAACTAAATACCTAGCTATTGTGATGTGTAAGGATGACTCCTTACAAATAACCTTGGTGTAATTTGGTTGTACTTATTTTATAGTATCAGGACTTTATATGTTTAGCTTAATGGCAATAAAGGTTTTGAATGATAGATTGAACTTGGTTTACGAGCATTCTGCAAGACAAGCAAACATTTCTTCAATATTATGCCTTGATCAACAAGCAATGTCTTGATATACAAGCACTGGAGCAGGTAACATGATTACAAGTGAGCCAGTGGTTTTATCTCTCCCTCCCTCCCCCTGTTGGATTGTGGAGGATTGTCTGGAACATTCCATATCCGGCAGCCTCTAAAGTAGAGGGAGGAGAGAGGAACAAAGGTCTCCCATGGGATGTCAGGAACATTTTCAAAGGAGAGTGCAGGTTAGGGCTTTATTTTTCTTTATATTTATATTTATATTTAATTTGTTTTCAACATCCTTTCTTATTTTTTTCAAACTATTTCCAGTCATGGGACAGCTAGTCAAGTGTGTATGGGACTATAAATGGCACTTTATTATTGTCACATTAAAAAAACAGTAAAATCCATTTATTAGTGCCAAGCAGAGCAGATTCCACAGCCAGGTACCTAAACCATGGTGGACATGGACTTCTAGCCAACTTGTTTTGTGAATTTGGGCATTTTGTGTGCACAGTATGTGGTCTGTGGGACCCCAGAACAAATCATCTGAGTTTCCATTATTTCTTATGGGGAAATTTGCTCTGACATGAGAGTGTTTTGGTTTACAAGCATGTTTCCAGAATGGATTATGCTCCTAATCCAAGGTATTACCAAGGTATTACTGTACTGCAGTGTTGGCGAACCTATGGCATGGGTGCCAAAGGCGGCACTTGGAGCCCACCTGTATTCGGGTTAAATTGCTGTATAGGCACTTTGTGAAAAATTAGTGGGTTTTGAATTGCAGTTTGGGCACTCGGTCTCTAAAAGGTTCGCCATCACTGCTGTACTGTATGTCATTGGGACCTCAACAGAAATGTACATATATGACTGTACTGTAAGTGCCCTCTGTAGCCAAGCCTGCAGGCTTTGGGTAGTACAAGGAAAAGTGAGAGGAAATGGAAGTCCGTCTGTTTTCTGAGCATTATAGCCCTGATGACAGGACAACTGGCCTGCTTCTTTTTATAAACCAAATATAGAAATAGTCTCCATAGTATTTTCAGTCAGACATTAAATTTAGATTCTAATAAGAAACATCTGTGCTGCACTATAAAAATGAGGGGTCTTTACTTTGCTAAACCTCTAAGGGAGATATTTTTAAGGATACAGAAATAAATTACATTTCTTGTCTCTGGTGCTTATTTTAAATAAGCCTAGTTTTTGAGAGAAGGGGCCTTCTTAAGGGCAATGACACAATGAGAGATACCAGTGACTCATATTCATTGGGAAACATCAGACTTTCGTGTAGGAAATACAAGCACAAGTTATAGTGAAAAATAGTACAGTGGTACCCCGACTTAAGAGCAGCTCGATTTAAGAGCAATTCGACTTGGAAAACTGTTGGCATTTCAACTGCCACCTTACAAATTTTAGATATGGTCTGCTCGACTTACACATATTTCATTTCATTTTTTTATTGTTTGACTTATTTTTTCAATTTTTTAGATAGGTACCCCGACTTAAGAGTAGTTCGACTTAAGAGCATGCATTCGGAATGGATTAAATTCATAAGTTGAGATACCACTGTACAGGGATTTATCACAGTTATTTATTGGCAGTTTTGGAGCTTGCACTGGGAGCCTCAAGCCTAATACTGATTATGTACTGTCAAGCAGTCAGAATCCTATCATACTAGATGGTCGTCTCACCTTTTTGAGCTATGGAATGCTTGAACAAATATGAGAAGGTGGCTTGGGAATGGATGGGGATGAACCAGCTGAGCCTAAGCAAGGCAGAGATGATATAGGAAAGGAAGCCAACTGTTCCGGCTTTAGAGATATGCATTCTTTTGGAGGAAACTGGATTCCCCCAGAGGATAAGATTTGCAGTTTGGGGGACATTCCAGACTTGGCACCAACTGTAGCAAGCCAGATGGCAGTGCCAGTGGCAACAGCCAGGAATCTCAGGAGTAGCAATTTCATTCTAGGGTGCCAGCTGTGACCTTGAAAAAAATAAAGCTAGCCTTGACAATCCATACACTATTTACATCCTCACCAGACTACTATAAGGCACTCTAAGGGAACTTTAGGTGGCTTTATTATAAATAAAAATTGGCACACTGTGAGCAGGTTTCCTCTTAACACGCAACAGCCCTTCTGTATCATTCCCCCAAAGTGGTGGAGAGTAGACTCTTTCTGATGCATAAATGATTTATTAACCAGTAGTGAAGTGTCATGAACAATGTCAGTGGGTCCAAGGAGACAGGGCCTGACACACCCAACTGTGGCTGTTGGGTGTCAGAAAAATGTTCCTTATCTGGGATGTTTCCCAAACCGCTCCTGATTTGGTGGTTTTCTCCTTCAAGACTGGGGCTTATAGTCCAACAGAATGGACATCGCGCCCACTCTCTGGCATGGGCCATGGGCCAGTTGGTTGGGGCCAGATACTCCTCCTCCTCTTCCATTGATCTCCCTTCTTGAGATACACATAAACCAGGGGTCCTCAACCTAAGGCCCCGGGGCCGGATGCGGCCCCCCAAGGTCCTGAATCCGGCCCCTGGGACCAATTGCAACCCCCCACCTACCCCCTGTTTTGTGAGCAAGCAAGCCTCCGCAGCTGCTTTTGGACTGTGATCCGGCCCCCAGTGGTGTCTGAGTGGTGGTGGACTGGCCCGCTGTTTGAAAACTTTGAGGACCCCTGACATAAACGGTTCCTTCTATGGAATTATCTCCCTCCAACTGGATTGTAATCCCCTCTTGCCCACCTTTTTTTGTTTGGGTCCTGCTCTCTCTCTCTCTCTCTCTCTCTCTCTCTCTATTGTCTGGCTGGTACCTTTGTCTCCTCTCTATCTCTTCTAATGGCAAATTCATTTTAACTCTTCCCTGCATCCAGGAATCTTCCATTTCTAACCATTCCCGTCCTATCCGTCTATCTTCCTCACGTTCTTCCAGCCTCTTTTTCTCCTCATTTTGTTCTATCCCTTCTCCCCAATCAGCATTTCCTTTTATCCCCTCCTCTTGTCTGTCACTAGAAACTCTTCCATTACTGACTGACTAGTCCCAGCTGTTATTTTCCCTGCACTTCTCCTCTCTTTCTTTCTCACCTTCTGGTTCGTAGACCTCTAATTGGGTCATTGCTGGCAATAGGGCATAGGCAGTTTCATAGCCTCCGGTCAGATTGGTCGGCACTAAGGACAGGAACATCTCAGTACTGCCCTCTATCTTTTAGGACTCCTTGCCAAGGGATGCATCTTCCATTGAATTCAAAATGGCTGCTATACACTGTTAGTCTCAAATAGCTCTTGAGTGATAGATGTCTGTACATTGTTCTATTGTTATTTCACTTATGAGGCTTTGGAATACTGGTTAAATTTGGAACCAACTCCTTCAAGAAATTCAATTGGCCTTCTCATTTCAGACCTTTAAGCCTTTCCCGATTTCTCAGTTATCAATTAACGACGCTGAAAATCTCTTCTTTGCTGTTCCTCTGTGATTTTTCCTTACCGCTATAGTTATTTAGTTTGTTTTTATTCATATTTTATTTCTTACTCTTAGAATTTTATCATTTCTACTATATTTGTTATCTGAGTTACAACCAGGAAAAAAAAACTCAGACAAAATTGAGTTTCTCCGTGTTTGCTTCTCAAAAGGTGGGGAAACTCTACCAAATAAATCAGATGCAAGTAGTAAAAAAAACAGAGCATGCTGTCTTCCAATGACCCTCAGTGTTAAGGGAGGCAAGACTGGGTTTCTCAATACGCCTTCCTGACTTTGCATGTAAGAACCCTCAGGTCCCATTTTGACTTGCAGGTTCTCAAAACATTCTCTTGGTAGCCTGCTGGGGCATCTGCTGTTATCTCAGCAGTAGGCTAGTAGGTCATCTGGATGATTCTTTTCTCAGGCTGCAACTACACTGGCAAGCTGATTCGGAGCGATTTGGCATTTGGCTTGCTGTGGCTTGATTTGCAATATGTTTTATGCTTCTGTTTAGATTAAAGATGATCTAGTGCTAAACTCAATACATAAACAAACAAACAAACAAACACTTTTGGGCCACTAAGGAGAACGATTGGTGGGGCTGGTATTCCTGCTATCCAAAACATCATACCCAGCATAGTACGACACCAGAATAGCACCCATAGACACACCTCTGGTCCCTCTGGAGAACAACACAAGTGATCATAGGGGAAAGCCCATTCAAATAGTTCTGGTATGGAAAAGTAGAAACCTCCAGAAACAGAGAGATAAACTCCACATTAGAAGCAAAACAACCAGACTGATTTGAATTGTCCTTTGTATCATGCAGTAAAAAAGGGGAAATTTGTCCATTTTATAGCCACAGCAAATCCTACAGTATTTGACTGTGTAGTTGCAGCCTGAGTAAAGTCACTCTCCAGGTGGTCTATTGCACCAATGTGTTTAGTGGGCATGCATTCATCTTCATGCATGACAATGTGAATACAGCTTTTGTTGTCTTCCATCACCTGGATCGGTATCTCTTCGTTTAATCCAAAATCCTTTAGTAGATTCTCAGGTTATATCACTTCTCTGTATACTCTGGCTCTGTGGGAAAACACAGCTACAAGATCCTTATTACTAACTCATGAGATGGGTTCATTATGGTACATAAACCGGCACCCACAGATGGACGGTCTTCAGCCCAGTTTGCCTCTGCGTGCCCCATAGGCTTTGAGTTGCTGCTGGCTGGCTTTTAAAATACCCAGCCACTCGTTCAGCAGCTGTCCAGTCATCCTGTGTTGGTGAACAATTTTACCTAGAAATTTCTGAATGTGCTGTTTGTTTGTTTGTTTATTTATTTATTTATTTATTTATTTATTTATTTATTTATTTATTTATTTATTTATGCATTTCTATACAACGACCAATTTTCCTCAAAAGGGAACTCTAGGCAGTTTACATAAAGCACCATAATAAAGAACAACAAATAATAATAAAGATTTTTAAAAATGCAAGGCAACGAGACACAAGAGAGTCGCTCTCTTCTTTGCCTATCTAAAAGCCTGTTGATACAGGTGTTGCAACAGATGATCTGTTGTATTCCCTAATGTCTGTACTTCTACTTCTTTGCTACGATGATGTGCCATTTCCTTGTGTTCTTGATCTCTTTGAGTTGCAATAAGTAGGCCACCAGTGTAAGGCAAGAATAAAGGTCAGGTGTCCATTTCTGCTTATGTTATACAAGCGCTTGTCTGCCTCACCTGGCTAGAAGCCTTGCTGCAGCAGCATCTTGCAGTTTCTCATTCCAGGCCTGATCAGCTTCCTTCAGCTTCTACAGGCCTTTCTTTAGTTTACACACAAAAAACAATATATTTCTGGTTAATGAGGCTTGCTAACACCTCCAAGCAAAGTTAGTCTGCAATCTCTCCATGTAGGAGTGCAAACACCTAGGACAGGTGCTTGATTTGCATTTGTTTGAAGACCACCACACTCAGGAGCACTCTTTTAGAGTTATGCTTAACAACAGGAGCCAAGTTTTGATGCAATTCTTCATCATGTTTGCAGAGAAGTCCCTGTTGCATTGTAGTGCTCCACTTCAACATGTGCTGGCGCAGTGGTTAAATGCCTGTACTGCAGGTAAAACTGTGCTCACGACCTGGGTTCAATTCCCGGTAGCAGGCTCAAGGTTCACTCAGCCTTCCATCCTTCCGAGGTTGGTAAAATGAGTACCCAGCTCGCTGGGGGGGGGGGGCAATGTGTAGCCTGCACACTGTAATCAAAATTGTAAACCGCCCAGAGACTACTTGTAGTGGTATGGGGCGGTATATAAGCAGAACACTTTCATCTTAAAGACCCACTTGCACCCCACAACATTTGGTAGGTCGCTCAGGGCCCATGTCTTATTAATGTGTAGTGCCTTTGTCTCTCCCTTTGTAGCTTCTCTCCGACTGGCAGCTTCAGTTACTGGTGTTTCCCAGGTCACTGGCTTGTACATTAGTAATGACTTTGTGACGTGTGTTAAGCAGGGAAATGGCACACCTCCGTTCTGCTGGAATGAGTTTCACCTGGCTAACTTTGGAATTTGTTGTGGCATTGGTATGTTGCTATGTACATGGTCAGTATACTTCATGCTTCAGCTTTTTCGGTGAAAGCAATTGACTCTCAAGTAGTACACACACGAAGTTTTGCAGAGTACTGACACCCTTTGTTGATACTATTACATCAACTGTCCCACCTGTCTGTGAAGATTCTCAGTCATCCAGGTGAGTTTATCTGGAAGTTGAATAGTGGCAACTAGACTTCTTTTTCATGAGAGATTGAAACGTTTCGCTGCTCATCCAAACAGCAGCTGTTTGGATGAGCAGCGAAATGTTTCAATCTCTCAAGAAAAAGAAGACCAGTTGCTATGACTCAACTTCCAGATATCCCACCTGTCAAGTTTATTAGACCCATATGGACCACAACCATATATTCCTACTACAGTGGTACCTCAACTTACGAATTTAATTCGTTCCAAATGCATGCTCTTAAGTCAAACTACTCTTACGTCAGGGTACCTATCTAAAAATTGAAAAAATAAGTTAAAAATGAAAAAATGAAAAAATATTTGTAAGTCGAGCAAACCATATCTAAAATTTGTAAGGTAGCAGTTAAAATGCCAACAGTTTTCCGCTCTTAACTCGAATTGCTCTTAAGTCAGGGTACCACTGTATTTGAAAAGATTAAGATGAACATATGGGGGTGTGCCATTTGAATTTTTTGGACACTAGGTCCCAGAATGCTGCAATAATTGTTTTTTACATTGACTTGGCTCTTCCCAGAAGTCCTCGGGTTTCTTGAGAGGTGCAATCACATTGCCTATTAGACTCTATAGTATAGAGGGCAAAATAGGGCAGGAAACCTTGACACTCCGTGATAGCATCAGGACACTTTCCTTTTCAAACAAAATGCAGTCTTCTCCTAAATTTATGTGTGTCTGCAGCTGTGAATCCATGGGCTAGAACTCTCAAAGTTCTGCCTGGAGAATTTTTAGAAATATCGGGGAGTTGAAGTCCAATAGATTTAAATGGCACATCCTAGTAAGAAGTCTCAAACCCAAAGTCAAATTAAATGTTTGCCAGACTCCTATAGAATTTGAGTAGTGTAACCTCCAAATTGCGCACACTCCAAATGTGTGTTCATTCTGGCTGACTGCCATATGCTTGAACCTACCCAGGTCATGCACTTGGTTCTGCACTTGGACACAAAAAACAGACAGAACACTGCAAAAACTGCTTGTGCATTTTCCTCTCACATCAATATTTTCCAATAGGAATCTTGCCATAGCTCCTCAGCAAATCCAACCAGGCTCTCCTGGTTTCAGCAACTAATTAGGGTTAGACATGCTAAGTAATTGCATGACTACCAGTAAATACCAAGGGTATCCAGATAGGACTAGGATAGAATCCTGCCTGAAACCCTTGCATCTTGCCGAATCTTGCCGAATCTCTGCATCTTGCCGAATCTCTGCTATTTTTGTCCCTTTATTGCTGTTTTTAAATTGTTGCTTTTATCTCGCTGTAAACAGCCCAGAGTTCCATTTTGGAAAATGGGCGGTATACAAATTAAACAAATAAATAAATAATAAATAAAGAGTGGGTGCCAGTTGGAGCTGACAATAGTAGGCGAGATGGACCAAGACTCTCAGCATGAGGTAGCCTTCTATGTTCCTAACAATAAGAGTGCTTCATTAGCAGAGATGAGTTAGAATTTCAGTTCAGTTCATTTTTATTGGAGTCTACCAAAATTTACACATTTCTTCATATTTGTGAAAGAGGCGGGGGAAACCCTTTTAAATGATCCATGTGTGAGAAACAGAAACTAAAAAGTCCCTCACCCTCATCTATTGCATTTACTGGGATTAGCTGGACCTACTGAATATGATCAGTCCAGATCAAACTTGATTGATGTCTTCATAATTTTGATCAAAAAGTTGGAGTAGATAAAAAAATGTTGCAAGAAGTGAAACTGAGATTTCCCCCCATTCCACCCCATTAAAAATAGTAGCAGGAGGCCGTCAAGTCAATTCTTACCAACTGCAGCAATGATCATTGTCATCATCATCATCATCATCATCATTGACTCTTTTCAGGGTTTTATTGGTGGAGAGTATTCAGAAATGGTTTACCAGGCCTTTTTTCCGAGGGCACACAGGACTATGCAGTACATGTCAAGATATGTAAAAGTTGATAAAATATATGTTATGTATATTTAACACATAGTGGAAAGAGAATTGTAAAATGGAGGCAGTTAGATTCTGCAGACTCATGATGTTAATTCACAAGTGTAAGAGATAAGTAATCACAGGCATGTTATGTGATGAAGCACAGGTGAAAGAATTTATAGCATCATGATTGTATCAGATTGCATCAGATTGTAATTAGTGATGACTCACATCTGATGGGTACTGAACTGTATAAAAAGCACTAGCTTTCCATTTGTTAGGTGGGTCTGTTATGGTGAGAACAGAACCCCACACTCTGTTTGTCTGTTGTAAATATTGCTTGGTTGTTACGCTGTATATATTTTTGATGTATATATGAATATATGAGTTTTTACTCTACCCATTGTCATTGTCTCTTCATAACCTAACTCTGCAATACTTTATATCAATACTGACATTTTATCTGCACGCTACTGCTGCACTGCTCTGTGTCAAGCACAAGTAAATATTATATTTGTTGCTTAATTGCTGATAGTACAGGCCTATAGTGGTGAATCAGAATTAAATCAGCATGGCCATTCGAGTCGTAAAGCCCGAAAGGAAAAAAAAAGCTGACTCATGTATTAAGAATGCTTGTGACTGGCAATAAAGAGAAATAAACAAAGTGATGGGAAATATTCCATACTAATACATTCATGGGAGGTGGAGGAAGACATTCAAGGCCCAGTTTTTCCAGCCCTTAGACAAAAGCTTCGGCATCTGTTATCAAAACAAACAGTACTGGCAGCGTTGACAACTAAAACAGACACAATAAAACAGGCTTTGAATTCCAGAGGCTCCTATCTCATTTAGGCTTTCTTGCCGAGATGAAGACCTCAGAGTGCCTTCAGCTGTTCAGAGGGTTCTCCTGTATAAGCACCAGTTTGTTCCTACTTGTTCTGGAAGCTTCTTTACCATATAAGAAGAATAAAGAACAGGAGCTACCAATATATTTTCTTTGTAGGTGTTCCAGAGAACCTGGCCATATGGCATGGGATTCTGGGCTCGATAGACTTTTGGCTCCATCCAGTACGTTGATTCTTATATTCTTGTGGTTTAAACTTTGAGATGATCCAGAAACCACATGAATCTAGATTTGTTCTGAGTCTTCTGACTGCTAAAATGATTTGGAAAGCACTTTCGGATTATGCTGCCAGTGCTGTTTGGTTGACAGGAGGCAAACTCCTCCTACTAAACCACATGATCACCAATTCCCCATCTATGATAATCTCTTATGTGTTTGGGGTTTCCTTTAAATTTGCCCCAAACAACAAGAGTGTTCTCATAGAGAGGGGTCATATGTTTTATTTTCTTTGGAAGCTTCCCTTCTGTTGTAGTTTATTTTATGTACTTTAATGCCCTCAAGGTAATCTCTCTCTCTCTCTCTCTCTCTCCCCCTCCCTCCCCCCTCTCTCTGTGTGTATATATACAGTGTTACCTTGTATAAAGGAATTAATTCGTTCCAAATGAAATTAAGTTAAGCAAATTTTCCTTTATACAAATTTCCCATAGGAATGCATTGAAAACAGAGTCATCCCATTTTTACGTTGTACGGATTCACCCCATAGGCAATTCTGTTAAGCAAATTTTCCCTATCTCTGGAATTTTCAATGTTGTACAGATTTTATGTTATACAAACAGTGTGTTATATATTACTGTATAGATGATTATACTGTATATGGCAATATGGCTATTGTGTGTGCACGCACACACGCACACACACACACAAACCATTAAAAGCACAACAATAAAGTATCAACCAGTCAGCCCCTGAAGTTTAGGTGTCAGTGTTTTATGTGCACAAAAGCATGTGATAATTGATACTTAAATTTCCACTTCACCACAGGTAGGGTAGATTACTGTACTTTTGTTCTCAGGTTAGAGAAGAGAGAGAGGCATGAAGACATGTGCATATCTAGTACAGTGGAGTGGGCCAGAAAGGGCATTTTGACCATAGTGTCCAAAGCTGTAAACTGTTCCAGCACAGGAAAGAAAAACTGCTACTGCCACTGCACCACGTAATCTAGGGTATGGCAACTTGACAGAACTTCCTGGAACATTTGCGTGAAAGAGTGCTGGAGCAGCAAAGGGCACCCTGTGATTTGGCACTGGAGACTTCCATTGGTGTGGCTGCTTCTCTTGGCAGAGAAGAGTTGGTCATCTGTCCTCCAAAGCTTTGACAGAGCAACAGTGGGGAGACCAGCCATCCTTAGCCAGGTGCTCCCAATGACCCAGGGCTCAGCTGGCATGAAGAGGCAATCTGGTGGATGAGGGATTTCATAAACGGAGAAACAGCATTTTTTCTGGGCTAAAGTGCTGGCGCTGGCTAGCAAGCAGAAGGACCTGATCCACTACAGGTTTGCCTCCTTATGGAAGAAGGAAGAGTATTCCAGAGTCCAAGTCTCTCAGCCCTGCAACAACATGGCAAGCTTTCTGGGGACACTGTCTTGACAAGTATGGCAGAGGTCTACATGCTGTTCCCCTGCAAGCCAAACAAGACTGATCCCTTGTCCTGCTAGGCCAATGAGGAGACTGTTTTGGGGAGGTTTGGTCAAGATGGCAGTGGATCTGCTCATGCCTAGAATCTAGATTTGTACAGAAACCTATTTTTCTTAAGGTCACACTACTGTCACCAGGCTTCCCTGAAGCTCCTTTTAAGAGAGAAAGGCACACTCTGCTCACAGTACTAGGGATGTCATTCTTCAGTCTGCTGGACTCTCCTTCTGCCTCTTTCATTCTACCATTCTTCCAACTGCTACCCCTGAGGATTGTACTCACTCAACTGTTCTACCCAATGCTGCTGGCAGAGTTCCCACCCATCACAAGCTATCTGCTGCTCCAGTATGCCTGCCAATGCTGCCCGGGATATTTGCCCGCTCCCCAGTGCAATGTGTCCTCTGCTTCCCAAATGCTGCTGTCATTGCCTGATGTCATTCCCCTTCTTCAGGTTTCAATCAGTATGCCCATTACAGTCATCTCCTAATACCTTGGCACTGTTTGTCATTGGTATGTATCCTATGTACTTAGCACAGTCACTGGAAATGTGTCAGATGGCACAAGGAAATCTTGTAAAAATATTTTGCCTGCTTCTGTTTTTTTAAAGGGGAAAATAATTACGGCACAATATTCATATTGGCTATTATGGAGTTCTGGATATCTTGGAATTCCAAATTCTAAAAATTCAGAATTCTGAAACCAAAAGGCTGTAATTCCAGATCTGAATTCTATGTCTGAATTTTGGTGCTAATTCAAATATTTACATATTTTTCTGAATGAAAGCCATGCCTTTAGTAATTGGCTCAAAACATTGATTCAAGAGTAGAAAGAAGATTCTTTACTGGCTGGGATGTTTGGGGCATTTTCTTCTGTTGGTGTGAGTGCCTCCCCATCCCCACTACATAATTACTTTCTGCAGCTAAAATAAACACAGGCATCCACTTATGTCCTGAAACATTTAATTATGTTTACCTGTTACAACATTTCAGCATTTCGTATTTCAAGTGTGGCCCTGCCCAAAGGTGGTTTTGCAATACAGTTCTTCATTATCTTCCAATGTATTCAGAGTAAGTTATTCTTCAACTCAACAACCATGTCCTGCCCTACCAGTGAACTGAAGGACCAAGAAGAGCATAATAGCCACTGCCAACCATGGTAGCAAGATCTCTGTGTGGACCAAAACCTCAGGACTAAAAAGCCCTTCAGCAGAAGCAGTGAGGACTTCTCCTTTTCACCCCCTTTCTCGGCTCCTGCCTAATCCTTCCTGAGGGAGAGTTACAGGATGTGGGAAAGTCATGTACCATCTTCTTATAGGGAAGGAGCCAGGAAAATGTGTTTGTGTGTGTATGTATACTTTGTGCTAAAGTATACTCCTGGTTGTTGAGAGAAGCGGTATACAAAAGTATTCATGCCATGCTTCCATTCCCTCAATGGAGGACACAATCTGGCTCTTTCTTAATTTTAAGAAAGGTATATAGTGTCTCCCATTGTTGTTCAGAATAATAAACACACCATTCCCATGGAGATCAACTCAGACATGCACAATGTGTTTCTAGCAATATGAGAACCTCTGAATTTTCCTGCAGGACCAGTTCATTTTGGCTGTGGATCCACCATGGAAAGAATGAATCCCTGTGCAATGATTTCTCTATGCAGCTGGAACTACAGCCAGATAACACAACATACACTGTACATGTCATCTCACAAGTACAGTATATTATACCTCCAATGGAATCAATGCCATAGCAAGTACAGGCAAATATGCATCTCAGGCTTCCGTCCAGTTCTAACTTACCTGTGAATAAATCCTGCTGAATTGTGCTTTTAAAACTCTTAAAATAAAAGGATTTAAACTATGTGCAAGCTGTCCCTTCTAATTCTTTGCTTATGCATGGAAGCAACCTGTTTTCTGAAATTCCTCCAGATACACATAAAATACCTATGTACCAATCACCCACCAATTATAAGATATCTAGCTTTCTGTTTTCTATGCATAAGGGCTGAATCTTGCTATTTTTATAGTAGGAAATGCTAGGAGCAATTTGTTTTAGATCTTTTCAGGACAGAATGGGCCTTGAGAGTTTCTGCACTGACAAAATATCAGTAAGAATGTAGCACTTTAACTGTGGCGATTTAAAAGCAAACTTGCCCTAGTTTAATGTGGGCTTTCTTGGGTCCCCATTCACTTCCTCGGACAGGAGTGTCACATTTAGGTCCAGGTTAGACTGGAAGTGGTCTGGATCCATTCAACTAGGTCGTCTTTTAACATGCCACATTTTTTTTCCATAAGTAGCGGCGGTTCTGATGCCCTCGCGAAGTCTAAACAGGCTATTCCTCCTTCCAACCCGGCTGCTCTGAAGATGGAGGCAACAGAACTGAAGGGAAACTTTTGAAAAAAACTTTTTGTAACGCCGTGAAAAAGGCGGCCACACCACAAAATAAAGGACTGCCCTCCCCAATCCCCGCTTTTCTATACGATGCGATTATTCGTGATGATGATGATGATGATGACGATGATGATAACGACCCTCCCCAGCCTGTTCATTTGTCAAACCTCCGAAGAGGAAAGCCAGGCAGTCTAAGCAAGCCCCCCCCCCCGCCGCCGCCGCCGCCGCCGCCGCCGCTTCGGCCGCCTTGTTGCCGTTGTTGTTGTTACCCGTCGAGGCTCGCGCACGCAGATGCCCTTCCCCCCCCCCACCCTGTTGCGGGGCGGGGCGGGGCGGGACGGGGCGGGGGGAAGAGAAGGGAGGCGCGCGCTCTCTCTCGGGCGCGTGGGGTGTGTGTGCGTGTGTGGGCTCTATTGGTATCGGCGCTAAACGAGAGCGCGCGACTCTTCACGGCGAACGGGGCTGCTTTTCCTGTTCAGGCGCGCGCACCTTAGGCTCCCTTGGCCCCGCCCACCTCCCCAACGGACGCCAGGGTGTGTCCTCCTCCTCCCCCCCCCTCCCCCCCAAGTCCTCGTGGGGGAGCGGAGAGGGAAGGAGGCGTAGCAACCGAGGCGCCGCCACGCATGCGCGCGGGCCCGCGCCCGCGCCCGCCAGGCCCCTCCCCTCTCCTCTCGTTTTTTTTTTCTTCCTCCTTCTCTCCTTCAGTCCAGCGGCGGCGGCGGCGGCGGCTCCGCTCCCTTTTTTCCCTTCCCTTTCCCCCCCTCTTTTCGCCCTGTCCCGTCCCTCGCCGCTTCCTCCCTTCCTTCCTCCTGGCTGTGCCATGGATGGGGTAAGTAGTCCCTGCCTCGCGGCTCGGCCTGGTTTCGGGGCCCGCCTGTTGATGATGATGATGATGAGGAGGAAGTAGGGCAGCCGCTCCTTCGGTCCCCCCCCCAACTCCTCCTCCGCCTGACGGGGGCCACCCGGCGCCTCTTCTTCTTCTTCTTCTTCTTGGCCGGCGGCTTTTGTCACACATTTACACAACCATGGCTGGGGCTGCTGCTGGTGGTGCTGGTGGGGCAGGGAGTAAGAGCTCCGTTTGAGCGGGGGGTGGGGTGGGGGGGTGGAGTGAAGGTGCGAGGAAGAAGAAAGAAAGAGGCCGACCCGAGGAAGGTGTGTGTGTGTGTGTGTGTGTGTATGTGTGTGCGTGCGGGGGGGAGGGGGAAACACAGCAGGGGAAGTGGAGGCAGGGAGCCCGCCGGCCCGCCCCGCCAGGTAGCTGCTGCCGGCCTCCCTCCCTCCCTCCCTCCCTCCCCACAGAGGCGGAGAGGCGAGCGCTTGTGGTGTGTGGTGTGGTGGTGTGTGTGTGTGTGGGGGGGAGCCCTTTCCTGCGTAGGTGGGGCCGCCCGTTCGAAGGGAGCCGAGCCCGACGGTTGTAGGCGGTGGGGGGGGGGTGGCCTCCCCGCCTCGGTTTCTTCTTCCCCCACAGCCGCCCTCCTCCCCCAACCCCTTTTCCCCGAGCCCGGTCTCCTCGCCCCCCCCCAACAGACCCGCTGCTTTCCTTCCTTCCTGGGTGGGTGTGGAAACGAAAGGGGGGGGTCGGGCGGAGTTTGCCGTAAAGAGGAGCTGCTCCGCGAGGAAGGCGAAGAACCCGAAAACAAGCCTCTCCCCTGCCTTCGCCTGGGTGTGTGTAGGTGTGGGTGTGGGTGTGTGGGGGAGAAGGGGTTGCGAAGAGGACGACGACGACTTTTTGGGGGGGGAGGGGGGAGAGGCGAGAGAAAGAGAGAGAGAAGGGCTTAACTTTTCCCCTCAGGTCGGGTCCGGCCGGGCGTCGTGGGGTGAGCCAGCCTTGGGGAGCCACTTGTGGTGGCGTGTAGGGCTGGGCCCCGAACTGGGAGCCGGATCGCGCCGTTGCTGGTGCTGGCTGGGCTTCTCTCTCACTCTCTCTCTTTCTCTCCCCGGTCCTCGCCTGTGTTTTTTCCCCTCGATGGCCTTTGTGTCCGGAAGGGAAGAGACGGGAGGAGGAGGGGGGTGTGGGGAAGAAGGGAGAGCCAGCCTCACTCTGGAGCCACATACTTCTCTTCCTCCCCACCCCTGCTTTTCTCTTCCTCTTGGGTTTTTTTTTTTTACGACAATAAAAAGCCGGCTGACTTGCCTCGAAACCTCCCCCCGGGCGGTGCTCTTCCACCCTTTTCCTTTTTTTCTGGTCTCCGCCTTCTCCCCCTTCCGTCTTTCCACCCTCCTTCCTTCCTTCCTTCCCCCACTTTGCGACGGCCGCCGCTCGTCAGGTGTGGCTGCGAGATGGAAGTGCCGTGGAGGGAAAGGGGTGGGTGGGGGTGGGTGTAGGGGTGAATTCGGGGGTGGGTGGGAGGGTGGGGGGGGAGAGGGTTTCCTAATCGGCACGGAGGGGCGGAATCAGGGGTGTGTGTGTGTGTGTGTGTGCGCCGGATGAGGAGGAAGGGAGGGGACGGCGGCGGTGGTGGTTCAACGAGCCGAAACAAGCTGGTTCTTTTGGGGGGGGGAGTCGGAGGCAAAGGGACCGCTTCCTCTTTTGACTCGTGGAGGATAGTGGGGGGAGGGATGGTGGTGATCGCGAAGATGGGAGACTCCCACGACAGGAAGCCGGGTGGTTGCCGAAGCGTATCGCGCGGCCTTCTCTAGCTAGCCTCGGTGGAGGATCCAGGAAATAACAGAAGAAAATAATAGAGACGAGAGCGCCTCCTGAAGTTAAAGGTGGCCGCCGCGTTTTTCAGAAAATACTTTCGAAATCACGTTGTCGTTCGGGTCGTTCTGGAAAGTTGTTCCTCCCTTGAAGAGGCACCGTCGCCTCCTCCTCCTCCTCCTCTCTGGCGTGGCATAAGTAGGTGGGGTTGAACAACCACTGGGGAAGCTTACCACGGTAATCTTGACTTTGAACTGATGAAGTCCATTAACTAATTAATTGGAACTCTTGTCTGGCAAGGCTGTGAAACCAGACCCTGTGATTCTCAGTAGCTGAGCTGACCTTGAAATGCTTAAATCAGCTGCTGATGCCTACTCACACGTTTCATATGACTTTTTGATGCCATCTTGATAGTCTAGTAGTGTAAGCCGGAGGTTTTCACTGTAGTGAGAAACGTTTAAAAACCTAGATTAAGGTTTTAAGTTCTATAATGTATGATGCTGCAGATTTTAGTTATTGGCCATGTTAATGTTTGCTTTTGTACTGTTATGTAAAAGCAAGATATTCGCATGAAGCAAGAATGTAGAGTTTTTGTATGCCCTATTTGGTGAAAAGGAGCAGTAAGAAAGTTCAGGAATTACTCTAGTAAAGGACCTCAAGAACTTTTTGATTTGTTTACTAATTGCCTCTCTTTTTAAAACCCTTTTTTGCCATTTAAATCTGGGCATTGTGTGGCTTCTGTAGAATAATTGCCAATATAATTGGCAAATGAAATGCTGCTGTTTCACCAGAAAAAAACTGATAGTGCAATCAGTACTGGATTTCTGGGATTGAGTTCTTGTACTGTATTTAGATTTTATGTGATAACAGTTGTATTTTACCTGTTGTAAAATGTTTGAATTCCTGCATTTAAATTAAGCATATACCCTGAGAAAGCACAGTTCTCTCACATTAAATAAGTGAACTTTTTCATATATTCTGTTGCTGAATAGAAACAGCTCCTAAAGCATCTTTTATGTAAACTAGTCCAACTATTATCTGAATAAATGCAGCTGTCTTGGTCAAGTGTTATTAATATTTTAATTAAATTATTGTTATAAGTGTTAGAAAATGTACTGATACCATTTTCTAAAACATTGCTTCAATAATAAAACAAGGAAAATGAAATTTACAACATCCCTTATCATGTTAGTGTAAAGAATCTTGCAGTTGTAGAAGCCAACATTCTGTTTCATAAAATGTGTAACATTAAATTTGCACTGACTTTTTATTTAGTAACTACACATAAAAGCTTAATTTATTGCACTATCATGTGCATGTCTGCTCATGCTGACATATCTTTATTTTCAGTATAGCTTATTCCCAGGAGTCTGAATTTTGAATTGTAGCCTTGATTTTTTTCACAGATAGATCCCAATTGAATTATTGAGATTATCTCTGAAGAACATCTATAGGTCTGAATTCTAACTTGAATATACATAGACCTCTGAAGTGTATAAAATTACGCTTTTATTATATAGCAATTCTTAAAGAAATATTGCTGGCATCTATGTCATTATTATATTAATCTAGTATTTAATAATAATAACTGTATGCCATCAAGTCACTTTAATTTATTGCAACTTTTCAGGGTGTTCTAGGTAGAGGGTATTCAGATGTGGTTTACTAATTTTGTATCTGGGGGCATCCTGGGACTGCGCAGCTTGTAAAGGCCTGAGTCCATGTTAAATCATTTTCACAAATTAGTCAACTTTTAATACTTCAGAAAGCTAGTATATCCTACCTTACCATTAGTTTATGAACATAGCAGCATGTCAGAAGTGTGGAGCAGCTGAATGTAATGTAGCTATGGTGTTAACACCATCTTAACCTGGTGCACATTGCCAATGATGCATCGTGTAACATCTTCAAGAAAATCCCGGGTATTCTGTGTAATATGGTACCTCTTCTTGTCAGCTGAATATATGATATAGGTCTGCCAAATATTGTTTTTATATTAATATAACTGGTCTACATTTTTATTTTTATTTTTTTGATATCGTTCAGGTGTATTTTTTCAATATGTGATGTGCCTCAGGGAAAAGTGGTGGATATTTTAAAGCTTCCAGTACTGAATTTGTTGGGAAGGTAATCTTTCTGATGTATTAGAACACATACATCTTCATATGCTCCTGATGCTATGTGGAGGACATGATGGAAAGCAAAGGTCATATCTTACTTTAGGTTTGAAGCTTAGTACTATTGGTTTTGCTTATGTTGCCCACCTGTAAAGTGTGACTAATAGGATAGTATTTCATTCTGTTAACTATATGTTCAAATTACAGTAAATCAGACTTGCATTATGCTGAGTAGTATATTTTCACTTTTGTGATCACATGTTATTTTAGCACGTTGTAGGACAGTACACACCTTTAATAAATATCTTATGTGTCCGAGCTGGAATATCCACTTAGCTGTAATTTTGAGGGAGTGGAATCTTCAGTGATAGTTTCTGAGCTTTGGCTATTTTGCTCTTAGAATAGAGATGTAATAACCTCCTGAGGAATCAATGTGAAGATGAGCCATTATTGTTGTTGCTGCTGTTATTATGATATGACATCATCTCTGACTTATAATGGTGAGCTTATTAACAAGACACCTCCAGAATGTCTTATTATTCACAGCCCTGCTCTACTGTTGTTGAAGTCCATGTATATCATGTTTTGTCTTCTGCTTCCCATGTCTTCAACTTTACCTAGCGTTAATTTGTTTTCCAGCTAGTCTCATTTCCTCATGAAATACCACATCAGCAGCTTCAGTTTTGTCATTTTTACCTCTAGAGAGAGTTCAGGCTTGATTTGTCCTAGGACCCACTTGTTTGTCTTTCTGGCAATCCAAGGTATATACAAACCTCATCTCCAGCACCAAATTTTGTTCAGTATTTTTCCTGTTGGCTTTCTTCAATATTGAGCTTTCATATATGTGCATAATATTTAGCAATACAACTGTATTGAAGATCTTCGCTTTAGACATCAGTGACATAGTCTTTCACTTGATGATCTTCTCTAGTTCCTGCATGATTTTCATCCTACATCTCAGTTTCTTGGCTACAGTCTTTTACTTGGTTCGATGGTTGAGTGAAGTATAGAACATCTTTTACAATTTCATTTTCTTAATAATGTCCATGAAGAGTCTGGTTTTGGTTCTGTATTACCTTAATAATAAAAACCCTTGAACTGCGGGGCTGAAAAGCACCCTATGGATCACTGAATACAGTCCCTCTCAAGGAGGCATACTGGGGAATTTAGCTCCTGATGTCCGGCTCTGCACCAGAGACCTCAGCCACTGAGCTTGCAGTTCTCAACATACTTCTGGAGGAGCAGTGCCAACAAGGGATGGCAACAAAATGGAAAAATTGAGATTAGTTTCATTCTGTTTCATCCCCTCCCAGCATTTTGTTTCATATCATAAAGAATGAAAATTTTCAAAAGGATTTTGTTACTTACAGAAGGAAACGAAATGAAATAAAGCATCAGCTGGGAGGCGGCAGCGGGCAGAGAAGAGTGTCCGAAGAGGACTCGCCACCACCTTCTTCTGGTTCTGTGGAGCCTCGCCGAGGCAGGCAAAGGAGCTGAGTTAGGAGGCAAGTCCTCCTCCAACACTTTTCTCTGCTGCCGCTGCCGGAAGCTGTTTAAAATTGCAGTGGTGGCGGAAAAAAGAGTGTCAGAGGAGGACTTGCCTCCTAGCTCAGCTCCTTTGCCTACCTCAGCGAGGGGACTGGTGGCAGGCGAATGAGCTGAGCTAGGAGGCGAGTCCTCCTCAGATGTTCTTTTCTGCTGCTGCTGCTGCTGCCTCCCAGCTGGGAGGCAGTTGGGAATCCACCGGCAGGGGTCTGAGAGGGGGAGTGCTGAGCTGACGTCAGCACTCTTCAGCAGTGGCAGAGGTGATAGGGCTTCCCACCAGGCCTGGTCACCCTCTCCAGCAAGGCTGCCTGGGGGGGGGCAGTGGCAGAGGCAATAGGGCCTCCTTCAGGGCCCACTCACCCTCTCCAGCCAGCCAGGCTGGCTTGCGAGCCCAGCAGGTAAGGGAGCCGTTTTGCAGCAGAATGAAAAAATTCATTTTAAACCAAAAACCCATTGCTTCATTTTGTTTGTAATGAAATACTGCTTCTTTGTTTCATTTCATTATGTAACAAACTGACAAATCAGCTTTTCGTTTGGAGCCTATCCCTAGTGCCAACCAAATAATAGACTTTCAATGGGAGTAGTTTCTTGCAGGCCATAATAATACTGCATGATTAATTAAGACAGTGGTTCCCAACCTTCCTAATGTCGCAACCCTTAAATACAGTTTCTCTTGTGGTGGTGACCCCTTGCCCTTCTTGGAAGAGGCCACAAGCCCCCTTTGGCAGGCCACTGCCGCAGGGGCCATAGAGAACTTCCCTCTACATCTCACCCTCAGCCAATTGCAGCCTCCGGTGGCATTGACTGACATCCCCTCCAACCTATCAAGCTGTAACTCATTCTTTCCCCCTTCCTCTCCCCTCCTCCTCCAGATCCAAGCTGTTTGTGCCCTTTTCTTTACTGGCTCATGTTGACCCCTGCAAAATGGTCGGTTGTTCGAGCCCTCGAGGGGTCCCGACCCCCAGGTTGGGAACCACTGAATTAAGAGTTACATCCACTTGTTTGGCATATGCTGATCTATGTTGTTATGTTCCATGTTATCTTAGACTAATTGGAACTCTGTGAATGGGTGACCTTCAGAGAATGTCCTATTTTAATTGTTCTGTTGAGTTTTTACTAACCTGAGGGTGTGGCTTCGCTCACTGAGTCAATTTTTTTTATATTTGGTCTTCTTTTCCTGCTGCCTTCAAAGTTGCCGAGTATTAATGGCTTTTCCAGTGTATCTTGTCTTTTCACAATATGATCAATATACAACAGCCTCAGATGCATCATTTTTGTCTTTAGAGAGTTTAAGTGATCAGAGGTAACTGAATTGCCCTAGTCTCAGTAAAATACAGTATTATGCATTTTATTTTTCAGAAGTTCTCTGGAGTGGAACTAGATTTTCAGTAACCTTGTTGAAATCAGTGGAGTTGTTAGTCATAACAAACTTGCCACACTGTCTTCAGTGGGTTTACTGTAAGCAGGACTGAATCTGGATTTTGGCCACTTCGGTTGCTTTTACTTCATATAAGTCCCATGTTATTACAGTGTCAGTTAAAATACCTTCCTTATTTTATGAATGTAAAACTGTGAAGCTACCCAGAGATATGAGAGAGAGCAGCAACTGTACTCCATTGTTCCAAGTTTTCCCATGGGGGGGGGGAATGAAAAATTCCCCAGAAAAGTGTTTCTTTTTACTTTTATGGTTTATTTGTGGACCCTTATATCTCTGCTTCTGGACCATTTGTGACCTGTCAAAGCAGTTCTGCTGACATAGGTTTGCAGTGTTTACTGCTCTTTCCTCCTTGTTACCCTGTGGCTGGTTTTTGTGTGAGTCATGAAAGTGGCAACCCAGAGTTGTAGAGGTTGGGCTAAACTTAAGGCTGCAGTTTGCAATTGCAGATGAAACAATTTTAATGTGTCAAACTAGAAAAACCTGGTTCTTCCTAGTAATACAGTAATGACCGGCCTTGCTAGTTTAGTAACACTACAGTACTTCTCCATACCTATGTGGTGAAGCTGAGCTTAAGTTGCACTTTCTTTTATGGCTGTATTAGAACAAAATCCAGTTGAATAAATGGGAAATGTCCTAACTATGTGCAGCTTCTTTGCTGTGTTGTTTCCTGCCTTTGCGCCAGGAAAATGTAGTTTGCCCTCTAGAGAGAGGTTACCTGCCCATTATGTTGAAATAGGGAACAATGGCTAATTGCTTTCAAAAAAAAGGCAGGATTGATTCTCAACATAAAACATAGTTAAAAGCTGAAGAAGAGTGTTCATTGGGTGTTTCTGAATTATGAGCCTGCAATTCTTCATCCTTGCAGTAAATCTTAAACATGATTTCAAGAGAATCAGCTTTTGTCTGATAGTTGGACATGTGGTAGGGAGGGACTTAAAGCTACTGCACTCGTTGGGTTTCTGGCTGTGGCTGTACTGAGATCTGGCACTTCTTAAATGAACCCGAAAGTAACTGATGAATAATGTGCAGGACTGTAAGTGCTTAAGGTACATGTGACCTTGCTTCTACAGTTGCACTCAACTGGGATATTATCCTATCGTAAATTTTGCAACAGGGCTTTGGTATAGATCCAGTGCTGAATCATCTACTAACCATTGTTGAACAGTCAGATCTATTTGGTGATTTTAGACGAGGCGGCCATGTTAGTCAGTGCTAGCATATCAGAGCAAACAAACATAAGCAAACAAACAAGATCAAATATTGTGATACCTTAACAGTATTGATTAATTTATTTTATTAGATTTTTTTATATCCAACTAGTAGTGGCAAAGTCACTACTCGAGGCAGCTAACAAATCAAGATCAAAATAACACAATATATTAATAGAACCCTCACTACAATTCAGAGAAGGGATCATGTAAGGCATGATTATTAAAAATACAATAACATTTAAAGAGAGACAGTAAAATAACAAGAATAGGTGGCAGGCAAAGAGGTTCCCAAATTGAAAATACAATTAGTCAGTAAACAAAATTAATCTGTGTCAAGGCTATGAAAGGCTTGCAACAACAGTCAGGTGTTACGTTCATTCCTAAAATCAATGAGGGATGAGAATTCCCAGTTCTGATGTGGCCCCTGCAAAGCGATGTGGCCCTCACAGAGAAGACCTGGTGTTGAGTGACACATTTCCAGAGTGCCTGTAGCACTCCAGTATAAGAAGTGCAAGTGGTGTTTTACCACCAAGGTAAATTTGATTGAAATTATTAAATTTTGAAAAATGGGTTTTTAAAAAATAATTTGCATTTTTAAGAAGTCAATTTTAAAATGTAAATCATATTTCAATAAATTTGCGATTAAATATCAAAATTTGGAGCCCACAACTAAAGATGGTTTCTGGCAGTTTAGTAGTTGCTGTCAGTTTATTTTTTTGGCCAAAAGGTGTTTGTTACTTCCCAGCTCCACCTCCTCTGGGTGCTACCTCTGAGTGGGTGCCTTCCAGAGAGGGTGGGGCTAGAAATCACTGAACTCCTGTTGGGCTAACTGCCCAACTGCCATGAATGCCTGCATTACTACTTTGGGCTGTCTCTAGCCACAGCCCTTCTAGGAGCAGGTCAATATGATTTAAAGTGGATTTTTCCCCACAATTTAAATCTTAAAGTCAGTTTTGTTACAAAATTAAATCGTTGATTTTTACCAACCCTTTCCCACTGTTGCTAGCTTAACATGGTTTGTTATAATTTCCTTCATCTGTTAGACTATAAGTCCTTTTCCCTCGCAGAATGATATCCACACCACATCAGATGTAGCTTTGCCCGCGTAATGTACCTGAGACTGACTGTATTGTCAGTCCAATCAAATGTGCTGCTTAACATTGAGGCACATTACTCTGACATAATAGTTTGCTTATTATGTTTAATCAAAGATTTTGACAAGTTTTACATCTAAATAATTGAAATTTTGTTGTAGTTACTACATGAAAGGAATAAGGTAGATTGCCTAATGTTTTTGCCTAATGAGAAATATGGGAGATTTGAAGGCAGATTGCCTAATGTTAAGAAATCTCTGTAGACCTCTGAATGCAACAAGATATCTTGATTTGAGGCAGTTTGCCTCTTAAAGTTATTTTGTATGTGTAGCAGAGCAACACTATTTCAGACCATTATAGTTTTGCCTTTGATTTTATTTCCACATTGATAATACAAGTAACACTTATATATTTAAATAAAGTATATAACACTAATTATGAAATGATTGATTAATTAACCCTGGCCAAAGGTGGTTGGTAACCTAAACAGTTCCAGTTTGACTGTATGGAACAGAACTTCATTTATTATGGATCTAATTAAAATCTGCCATGCATACCTAACTTGGAATATTTTGTAAGGTGGTCAGTTGAATATTATCATGTAGCATTTCCACAAGCCAAATGTTAGTCTTGTTCAAGTTAATGTAACCCAAAAACTTCTGCAGTGATTATAGCACAAATTATGTGTTGGCTATACTACAGATGGTGTGATATTTTAGCAAAAACAGAGGTTTTGTTGTCCAGTAATCAGTATTGTGACAAGTATGTGCTAATGCAAACGTGAGACTAGCCACTATCTCCTACTTTTTGATACAGCCCATCTTGTGTTTGTTTGATTTTCCAGATTTATTTCTCCTCCTGATGGAGGAAAAAATAGTAACTGTTTTGTATCAACTACTGTACATGCAAAATATGAGAAAATTGTGCCTGTTTCTGCTTGCCAGGAACACAAAAGGCCCCTAGAGTAAAAAGAAACGTACTTTCTCCTAAACGGCACCAGGAATGAGCAGAAGGAAGATGAGATCTGGGCACTTTGTTTGCTGAAATTGCAAGACAGCAAAATTCAAGGGCCTGCAATATGAGCCCTCTATCCAGTTTGTGCTCCCAAAATCTTAAGTTTGGAAGCCTCAGGTGCAGGCAGCTCCATATGAACAGAAGAGGTTGTACCTTTTAACTTGTAGTCACTAATGGTAAGAAAATTATATGGTAGGATAGGCTTGAAGTAATTGATTAGCAGCTCGATAAATATTAAATTATATCAGTGATGGCGAACCTTTTAGAGACCAAATGCCCAAACTGCAGTTCAAAACCCATTAATTTTTTTTTGCAAAGTGCCAATATAGTAATTTAACCTGAATACAGGTGGCTATGAAGGGGCGATGTCAGGTGCCCACAGAAAGGGCTCCGAGTGCCACCTTTGGCACCCCTGCCATAGGTTCGCCATCACTGAATTATATCAATGCTTATTTTAACTCTGTCAGAGAGCAGTAGAGTTACATAATCCTTGCAGTTGCACTGTAATACTGCTTTACTGTTGCCTGCTGAAATGTGTTTCTATAGCTGGGATGAATACCCAAGACTATATTTTGTTCCTTGCAGATTGATGCATCTCTGGCTTGTGATTTTTAGACATTATCACTCACAGACCCACTCTGTTTTCTTAGGGCTTCTGTTTACTTTGCTCAAAAGTGAGAGTGGGTAATACCTTTATTATACCATTCTAAAATTACTGACAAAAGACAGTGTTTGATCTTTCTTTGTTAGCTTCCATTTGCAATTTTTGGGAGTATTATCCACCCTAACATTTTAATTATGTATAAGGATCAAATATCTTTAGTTTGTCTTTGATTTTGGTTTTGGTCTACTGAATCCTTACTTGATGTAATGTCACTGTGTGGCAGTGGCATCTAGCATACAGACAGAGCATGAAAAAATATGGGAGAAATTAAATACTTTTTTATGACCTAAATGAACCTAAGGAGACATAATCTTGTTTACTGGATAATACGGGCAATTTGCTGTTATATGTGACTTCTATTTGTGTTAATACATATGAGATATTTGCCTCAAAGAAGCGGAAATTTAACTGAAATGTATTTGCTAGGGGAAAGGAAAATCTATCTTGCTCGCACTTGTAAATGTGATTGAAGAACAAAATATTGCAAAGTTACTTGTTCTAATGAATCTCTTCTTTTGTCATATTGTGTGTCACTAAGCTGTCCCATTTGTTCTGCAAAAAAAAACCTCCATAACTCACGTCATTCTTCTGATGATTTTTCTTCCATTAGCTTTATTTACCACTGTCTGTGCAAATAATTACTTTTCTAACTTCTCCATTTTCTCCCATTTTTTTTCACACAGTGTTGTTACAGATCTTATAGCAGTCGGTTTAAAGGTAGGCATCTCTTTCTGTCCTTTCATATGTGCTGGTTATCTTCATTTTTATTATTGTTTTTAAATAACACTTTAATATTCATATGTACCATTTTTTTCTTGTGGCATTGTTCTCTTTTAGTTGTATTTTCTTCCTAAAGAAGTGGAGGCTAATATTCTTCATGACCTGTGGGCATGTTCCAGGATCAGTGTGCTGGGTTCATTTCTTGCGAAATATGCTTCTGAAACTTTTCACCCTATCATATTAATGCAAAAGACAGTAAAACAGTGCCTTTAAAGGTCAAATGGACATATACAGTATATCAGTCTTTGTAGCTCAGAACTGTTGAAAACTTCTGGCTATTCTGTGTTCTTTAGAATTTTAAGAAAAGTGACATAAGTGTTATTGAATACTGTAGATGTAGAACAACAATAGTGTAGGCCAAATATCTGGAGGGCAGCCTCCATTAGTTCGAGCCAGCATGGCTAGCAGATGTTGTAGTTTGAAGCATCTGGAGAGCACTGAATTACTTAACTCTGCTGTAGATGTTTTCAGGAGTATGATAGTTGAGTGCAATGTGGAGATACTAATTCAGTGAAAAGTGGTGGCAGTGGTAGTCCTCATAGTAGTATGTGCTCTCAACTTAAGGCAACTCTGAATTAATATCCTCCAACAGGTCTGTCATTAATGTCCTGGATAGGATTTTGTGGACTAAGGCCATGGCTTGCCTTATTGAGGGGTTTTTCTTATGGAGAATTAAATAGGCATAGAATTGCAACCATAGAAAACAAACTGCCTTTTGATGCAAAAAAGTACACAAAACATTTTGTGGTAGGTAGCTAAACATTGAAAATACTATATGGGCAGAAGAAAAGGATTCTTAATTTGTATTTAATCTCTCTTTTAGAAGTAAAAAATGGTTTTAAGATTTAAAAGGCACCATGGAAAATGTTTCATTTATTAATTGCGTAAAGGATAAAGCAGAATTTTCTTAAAGTTAAGCTGGGCCATTAATGGACTGATACCTTGAATACTCATACAGTATTGTAATTATTTACAGAAGACAAAATGGGATGCATTCTCACAGAAATGGGAAACATGACATTCCAGGCATTAAACAGATGCTTCTGTTTTTAAATAATTTAATAATATAAATGTTTTGATAAATTTTATATAAGGTTGTTTTAGGTTTTGCAACTGTTAAATTGTCCAGAATATAAAATAGTGTACCAAAGTGCTGATAAATGTATTTCTTAATAGACTGATAACAGTTCACAATGTATATTATTATGTGTAATAAAAATGGTGCTAAAACTTTTCCAAATATCTCTCTTTGTAGGTGGGTTGTATGTGCTTAAAACACAGTATGCATACAAACACATATACGCATATCAAAACTTTGTGACAAGATAGTTCACATTCTGACATCTGAGAAAATACTGTAAAATCAGGGGCTTGGATTTTTTTTCATGTGAGTTTGAATTATCATTCTTAGCAAGGAAGAAACTGCCCTGGGTTATTCTTTTTTTTTGTTAAGACCTTCACTTAGGAAAATTGCTTGTTTTCTGTAGGACTTGCCAATCTAACAAAGAGGCCATAGTGACATGCTCAGGAAATTAATTCCTCCAACCACTTTCCGGTGTTTTTTTTTTTACTCCTCATGCCTTGTTCTGCCTAGTTCAGCTCCTTTTCTCTTGAAAAGCAATAAACAATAGTAGCACAGCAAGGGTTAAGTACTCCAGACCAGGCATTTTTCTGGGATAATGATGTGTAAACATGCAGACACTGGCTCTGTATAACACTGAGGAGCAGGAGAATGTGCAGAAGGTTGTGATATCACAGGTGTGTATGTTAGAGAGACTTTTTCCAAATTTAAGAGCTCAGGAAAATTTGAGGTGACTTGAGAGATGTTATGAGTATGTCTAATGTCAAAATAAGGAACAACATGGTTCCAGAGTAGGAAGCAATATGCGATATTTCGCTGCTCCAGCCTTTTTAGAAGAAGGGGTTCTATTGCTTTCTTATCCTACCATTTTTTCTTTCAAAGTACTATCATCCTCAATATGCTGGCATGATATATTACTTCCATATATTCAGCCCATCTATCTTAGAAATCTTAGGGCATATAGTCATCTGCTCTGTTTTTCAGTGCTTTTAAAGCTACAGGCGGGTTAATCTAGAACAGTGCATGTTAAACTTGATGGAATCATTTCCATGCTTATCTAAGAAAGAATCCTTGTACAGTACATGCATTTTGAAATTCCTGTACTTTGTAGGAATACTTGTTAAAGTATGGGGCTAATTTCACCCAAAGTATTCACCATACATCTTAGGTAACATTGCATGAATGAAGAGTGCAGACAAAGCCGTCTATTGTGGCTTTGCTTCGTTAGTTTAATGGTGTGTATATTCTGTCTCCCCTTATTGATATCTGAAGGGCCCATAATTAGCTTACAGGGAGTTACAAAGCAGAAACAGGGAAAATATAACTTGATATCTATTCACAGGTGATTTGTAGTAGACAAAGAAGATTTAAAATGGGCACATCAAGAACCCCGTTATTTCTCCTAAATCAGACACCACCACCCCACATGCTCTGGGAATATACATCCATGTAAAATATTAATTTGCATGTTCAGCCCAGGTATGACTGAAAAGCAAATTCCTGGGTCAAATACATATTCAAAAGAGGCACTTGGTTCAATAATCACCTTCTCTGATTTGCTGTTTTACACGAAGATTTATTGATGGTCTTCTGAATTCCAGTGAAAAAACTAGTTCCTGCAAGTCATTGTCCTTCTGCTAGTGTATTTTAAAACACTTTGAAAACTTGCTCCCTTGGAGCATTATGATTCTGTCTAGAATATAGGAAAAGCTCTGCTTGCCTTTTAGTTTCTTGTTAGTCAGAAACAAAATTAGGACCTCATTCTGTGGCACAAGTAACAGGTTTTCTAGCTGCACTATTTTTATACTTAAAACTTTTGTGTGTTCTAGAATTTCATGAATGCAGTATCACATCCTACATGAACTGTCACCTTCACTGTGTCTTCAAGATAGGTTTTTGGTGAATGAATGGCATTATGCCTATCTTGCTTATAAGAGTAAATAACCAAGTTGGTTGTCACTATTTCAGTCAATTGGTAAATTTGTATGTGACCATAATATGTCTTGTCTTCTCAGGACTCACTTTAAATGGAATGGGAGGAACTATATTTTCTGATTTCCATCATTTACTCTTCCTTCCAGTAGCGTGTTGTTAGGTCTTGGCTGCAAGACATGATCATGAGCTTATTTCTATAGAAGTATATGTATGTATGCTGATATCTAATGCAAGTACTGTAGTCATTTCTCACTTTAGAAGGATGTTATGATTTCTTTTGTCAGTGGAGGATTCCACTGGTTTCTTGATGTGATTGACGTAGTTAAGGGAGAAAATGAATATTCTTAATGTGGATATTCTTAATGTCATTTTGTTTTATAATTATAGATCAAAATTCAAATGCAGTTGTAAATACTGTACACTTATGCTAGAAGTAGTTTTTAGGAGAAAAAAAACAGTTGATCTGATAGCACTTCTTCTCATTAGATAGATTATGTCCTATAGTGGGAGGTGCTGTTGCTGTCAGAGTTGGTGTTCCCACAGTTCAAATGTTGCTTGTTTCACTTTAGAACTTCATAATTTTATTTAAATATTTGTTGTAGTCTTGATAGTTTTTAAGTGATTGCCTTTAAGTGATATATATTAAAAATACATTTTTAATAAAATAAGGAAATAAACTTGTAATCATAAACTTAGATGGAGTGGCCTCACACAGATGGTGGCATTTATGGAGCCACTGCAGATAAAATGTTAAGTCTTCAAGATGTTCTACAGTTACACTTTCACTTCTTATTGTAACCTTGCCTTTGCAAAAAAATGAAACCTTAACTTTTATAATGCCTTCAATGTACTTTATACTCTCATATTTTCTTCGTTTAGCTTGCTGTCAAATTCTATGCAATAATTAGCCATATTTCTACTGAAGTAAAATTCCTAGTTTAGAACATTACTTGCAGCCAAACATCCTGTATAGATGTTTCCTGTACAGTGGTACCTTGCAAGATGAATGCCCCGTAAGACGAATGAAATTTCTGGGGATTGTCATTTTTCACAAGATGACAGTTTGCCTACTCAATGTCTGTCATCTGCAAAGGAGGAACAGCCTTCCACTGTCTTTTTATTGAGGTGTTTTTAGACAGCCTCCCCATAGGAATACATTGAAAACCTTTTAACCCGTTCCCTCTGGAACGCATTAATTGGTTTTCAGTGCATTCCTATGGGAAACTTTGCCTCTTAAGACGAATTTTCCCTAAAACAAATTGACCTGTGGAATGAATTAAATTCATCTTAGGGGGCACCACTGTATTTTAATTTCACACAGAATAGGTATCAAGCAAATTTGTGTGCACACTTTATGCTGCCACTGTGCTGTTCTCCTCCTTGCTATCAATAGTAAAAGAGGTCAGGCTGGACTTGCAACTACCACAGTGTAGCGTTCTGGGTTTGTGAAAGAAACAGTACAGGAGTCATTGGAGTAGAAGACTCCTCTTCAGGAAAATATATTTTTTGAGCACATTATGTAGAACCTCCTCAAAGTCAAAATATATTGCAGATTTCTGAAGGCATATTCTATTTATCCCATCTCTAATTCAGTGAAAAGAGACTTCTAAGATTATTCTAAGATCTTTGTGCTTGTGTTTCGATAAGAGCCTCTTGAGTTTCAAGTGTCTTCATTTTAGCGTTCCTTTTGTAGGTCTTATATAGACGCTGTATGCATTCTTTCAGTAATACACGTCCTTTCCACTGGCTCCTTAATTACAGTCTTGGGTGCTTTTCATTAGATGCACAGTGGCTTGATACTGATCTAGCAGGGAGCTTCAATAATTGATATATTAGACAGTGGAACTAGCTGCATGCTAACCTTGCCAATGAGAAAGCAGGACTGAAACAGCTGCTCTTGCTGTTAAACTAAGAGCCTTGTTACTAGAGTGATTGCTGCTCAACTTGTTGAACCAGTAGTAAAGTGGGATAGTTTTGCTGTTGGTGAAGTTTGTTGCTATCTCAGTTAAGTAATTTCGGATTATGAAAGTTATACTGTAAGTCAAACTCATCCACAGTAACTAGCTCCTACATTTTTTCAGTCATTTTTGGTTTTCCATTCTGAAGGCATCTTGGCATTTTAAATGCCTTCTGTTTGTCATGGATCTACATACGTAGTCCAGCCTTCCTGTGAGAAATTCAAGTATTTTTGTGTCTGTATGACACATCTGCGAGTAAGTTAGACAGAGAGTGACTTGTCCCAGGTCTTCCTAACTGAGCAGGACTTTTGTGTTTGTCACCCACATTGAAATGCCAGCCTCTGACAGCTGTACCACCCGTTTGCAGTTCATATTCTGCAGTCCCACTATATCGCGGGACTCCAATATATCAAAAAAGGCCCCCTGGGGTCAGGGGGGAAAGCCTGTTTCAGGACTCCCGTACTTATCCCAGGACTAGCGCTGGTCTGAATGGACCTGTGAGACCCTTCCTGGCCTTCTGGAGGCCCAAAAATTGCTTCCCTGTGAACCGGAAGGGCCTTTCTAGGCCTGTTGGAGGCCTCAGAAATGATTTTCGGTGATCCGGAAGTCACTCCCAGTTCGCAGGGATGCCCTTTTGGGGCCTCCAGAAGGCCCACGAAGGCCCTCGCAGGCCTGTTCAGGGAAGCACCAGGGTGGGAGGGGGTAGGTACAAGAGCCCCCAGCTAGGCCTCCCAGGCCCAAACCGACCTGCATCTGCCCAGAGTGACCTTGCTGCCAGATGTGCGGTATAAAAATCCAATAAATAAACAAAACAAAATAAATATTGCGGATTTTCAGTTATTGTGGGTCGGGTCAGGTTCCTAACCCCCGCAATAGGTGGTGGTGGGGTCACTGTAGAAATATATTCTGTATAGTAATTCTGAATCAACCCAGAATGCTTTATTGCTCCATTTTGTACATTATAAAAAATAATGTCTATTCTTCTGTTGGGATCTTAGAATCTCAGTGGGTGGGTTTGCATCATTTTCATTTTGTTTGTATCTCAAATAAAATTCAAAATGTAAATTTTTAAAATTGGTGTTCCTTAGATGGGAAAATTTCCAACAGGACTGGGAACTAGCAGAAGAAGAGAGGGAAAGTATTTTTCTTTGGACATCATGTGCAGCCCACTATTCAATGTGAGAGGTGATTCTTTGTATCACTTAGAAACCACTTTAAATTATTAGAAGAAAAAGCATTATGCAGATTTCTAGTAGGGTTTATCCTTAGTTTTTAGTAAGGCATCTACTGTGGTTCCCCTTGGGAATTATTGACCTGATTTTGCCTTGTCCTGAAAAGCAGTTCTCTTAGAAATAATGGAAATTGAGGCTACTTACTGTTTCAGTACTTGAACCGTTTTGAATCAATGAGATTATGCTACTTTCATAGTCATTTTGAACATTTTGATTAAATGTAAATGCGTAAACAAGTAGTACCAGACTTAGAGTTTCTGTGTATTTCTGCGTAATACTTTGTAAAGTAGTGACTGGGTTAAATTTTTTAAAAGTTAGGTTAGGTTCTTACAGGTCTATGGATGTATGGAGCTCAATCAAGCATTGCATTAGTATACTTCTGCTATAGCACACTAGCACTTTCTTCTTTCCCTTGTAACCCTCCATGTTACCTGAAATCTGTTTTCACGGTGCTCAGAACTTCTAGAACAGATTTTAGGGGGGAGGCTATAAGGAACTGCTTATATTAGTGGAGTGGCAACTTGAGATTGCTACCACAGTAATTGAGTTGATTAATTTTTAACTTTATCCATCTGAAAATGGTGCTTGTAAGTCTTGAGGTTTTCTTATCACATTGCTTAACTTTGTCTCCAGCTCAGAGAAATATACCTCAATATGCATATAGAACACTGATATAGAATATTTAGAATTAAATAGCAATTATAAAATTATCAAGTGCATAGACACATTGCTGTGCTTAACGTCACAAAGTATCATGGCTGTTGGTTGTAAGGAATACACTAGCTAGAATCCTATTGCTTATGCCCACTATGCTTAAGACCCATAGAGTAAATCTCAGTAGCAAATGATTGCTAATTAAGAAGTATTTATTTTCACACACCAGTCATATGACATGGCAAGTGACAGGGAGCACAGGGTTCTACCACTTAACTGCAACACACCATTGAAATGGATGTTGGTGCAAATAGGTAGTAGAGTTTTGGCCCCATGTGGGGAATATTTTAAGTACAATTCTAATAAATAATAACAATAATATTATGCCATCTAGTTGATTCTAGGTTATGGAGACCCTCATAGGGCTTTCTGCATACAAACTACAAATGTACTACAGTAGTCCCCCGTCACATCGCGGTTCAAACTTTGCGGTCCCAATATATCGTGGAAATGCTGAGCGCATGCACGCACGCGTGCCTTCCCCTTCACCTCACCTGGAGAACTGGCCTGCTGGGTGTGCTGTGCTCCCGCACCACTCAACACACACCCCTTACCTCCAGAAAGTGTCCTGCCTGGTGCCGCTGCTCACGCGCACATTTACACACCCTCCCTGCACCTCCAGGAAGTGCCCTGCAAGGTCGTGCCACTTGCTCGCTCCTTTCTACTGTACACCCTCCTCGCCCATCTGGAAAGAGCCCTGCTGGGTCACTCTGTACACTGGCACCTTTACACACACACACACACACACACACACACACACACACACACACACACACACACACACACACACACACACACACACACACACACACACACACACACACACACACACACACACACACACACACATGTGCACGGGCCTCTGAAAAGTGCCTCCTGGATCAAGCTGCCTGCATCTGTGTGTGTGTGTATAAGTTCTCCAAGTTCTCCATGTCCTTCTACCCCCAACCACCCGAGCTTTCTTGCTTGTTTTAACTCTTCCTCTGCCACGAAGAATTAAAACAGGCAAAAAAAAAAACCTTGGGAGGAATGGAACAGTTGCTTCAGTCTTCAGCTGCAGCTGCATACTCCCCCCCCCAACTGTGTGGTGTCTGGGTGGTGTGTGTGAGAGGGGGGGGAGAGAGGCTTGGGGTGCAAGGAAGAGAGGAAGCAGAGTCAAAAGAGAGAGTCCCATTCTGCAGCCTCCCTGCCCCTCTGTAAACTGACATGCCAGGTATTGCTGCTTGCCCGCCCCTTTCTTCACCCTCCCTGCCCCTTGGAAAGAGCCCTGCTGGGTCACTCTGCACATGGGTGCCTTTACACACACAGAGAGAGGGGGCGGCAGGCAGGCAGCTGGACCCAGCAGGGCACTTTTCAGAGATGCATGCACGCATGTGTGTGTGGAAAGGTGCCCGTGTGCAGAGTGACCCAGCAGGCTCTTCCCAGAGGGGCGGGGAGGGTGAAGAAAGGGGCGGGCAAGCAGCCAGACCCGGCAAGTCAGTTTACAGAGGTGCGGGGTGGGTGGAAAGGTCCCTGTGTGCAGAATGATCCAGTAGGACACCTTCACTAGGGACGGGGAAGGTGTAGATAGGGACGGGCAAGTACTGTACTGTAGCAAGTCCAGGAGGGTGCAGAAAGGCATGCACACAACCCAGCAAGACACTTGCCAGAAGTACGGGAAGAGTTTTGAAAGGCGTGCAGGTGCAGCAACCCATCAGGACACTTTCTTGAGGTGCAAGGAGAGTCCAGAAAGGTGTGACTGAGCAATGCAACCTAGTAGGTCAGTTTCCGGAGCGGGAAGGAGCCCCACCCACCAAGGCATCCCCACATTGTGGATTTTCCTATATTGAGGTTGTTTAAGACCCCTAACCACCACGATAAACTGGGGACTACTATTTATCCCTTCTGGTGGTACTCAAAGATTATGCAACTTGTCCAACATTGTACAGGTGACAGGCTACTTAATCCCATCAGAAACAATGGACCCCATAGGTGAAAAATGAACAAATGTACTCACACGTGTTCTCACATTTGTTTTTGCATTTATATTTTATCGAAAGAAAAAAAACCAATAGAGTACCATGCCAATAAAGGAAAATATAGTACAGTACTAGTCCCATTCGAAGTTCCATCTGTAGCAAGCAAGTTGGTTGTAAAGGTTTTTCACGGTAAAAAGGACTTTGTCAGCTGGTGGAAAAACAATAAGAAGGTAGTTTCTCTTGGTAGGTCATGCCAGAGCTAGGAGCAGCCACTGAGAAAGCTCTTGTTCCATTCCTGGACATATCTCCAAGGTTCATGGGACTGAGAATTAGAGTTTCCCCCAGATATCTTGAATGCTTGGGCAGGCTTCTATTAGACAATGTAATATTGCACAAGCCATGGACTTTATTACCAGCCCTGGTTAACACTTTGTATTATTTTAGACCAGTTGAAATTTCTGAACAAATTTCAGATGTACTCTCATGTGGAGAGCGCTAGAATAATAAAGTCAAAATGTAAGTACAAAATGTTATCAGATATTGCCAGTAGCAGGTAGAGCTGAAACACAAACTATGCAGATGTAGTCCTATCCAATTTCAAAATTGGGCATTCAATTTCAGGGCTGAGTCCAGCAGTATATCTCAATGATGAAACTAGGGGGGAGTGGGCATAAACCTGCTCACCACAGGGTCATTCCCTATTTCTTTAATATTTCAATGTTGTAAATGGTTCATGTTGGCCAAAATCCTGTTACTTAATGGTGTAATCACACAAGTGTAGGCCCAAGAGCAATCTGGTGGTGAGTGAATTGTTTTGAAAATTCCATGGCACTAATCTATTGAACTACTCGAACTGCAGTTTACTTTAGTACAGTATGTTATGTCTTAGTTATCATGGGCCTATTTGAATCGGTAGAAATTATTAAAGAGTTAAATCCCCATTTATTCAAAAGTCCCACTCTAGTGTAGTTTACTAGGCTAAGCAACAAGATTTTGGCCAGTATCTATTAATTGGGAAATATCAATGATCAAACAAATCAAATTGGTGTGTTTGCAATCCTTTTTTGAAAGCATAATAAATTTTACATAAAGCTGATTTGGTTTGTTGAGCACCAGCACACTTTATTGCAAAAACATTGATAGTGTTCAGTTATATTGATTTTAAGAGCAATAAACAGGAGTAATCATGTTTCTCTAGTCATTCCTTTGTCCTTGAGGAGGAATTTGGAATGTTCTGTTTCTCTTTATCGGTAACAAAACCAGGCTAAATTCTTGCTTTCAGGCTAAATTCTTGCTTTCAGGCTTAGCAGGACCCTCTAGGACTGTATGCCTTTCTAGATTTAGTGCAACATTGCATGAGATGTCTCATTTACTCTCTTTTATTGCATTGCATATTGCTTGCCAGACTATAGGATACTAAAAATGATTTATGGCTTCCACATGGAGCTAAAGCAGCCATTTTCAACATTTTATTTCAGCCAAGGCCATAAGTGCAATATCAAAAATATAATGTGCCTCATGGGGGGGGGAGGCAGTGAGATCACCCAGAGTTTGGGCAAACGGCACAGTCCCGGGACCCAGAGCAATGCCAGAAGGAGACTGATGAATGAGCTCTAACTACTTAAACGTAGAAAACACATGAGGGTTAATATACATTGTAAGGAACTTCACAACACATTACAGTATTTTCCACATATAAGACACTATTTTTGTCTAAAATTGTTAGAATAAAATTGAGAATTATTTAGTACATGGAAATACTGTAAGTTGAGAAGAGAACTGTGTGATTGTGAAATTGTAATTTTGGGTTGGAAAAGGGGGTCATCTTATAGATGGAAAAATATGTTGTATTAGACTAGGAATCTCACTGTGCCATGTAGTGTGTTATACCAAAGCAGAGCTGTAAAATGAGGTACTTGTGGGAAGGGTTGTTGATCCATAAACTAAACTGCTTTTATAACATTACTAGGTAGTCTTCCCTCAAGTACTGTATCTGCCATCTTAAATAGGAAGCTGAGTGAAGTACTGTAGCAGGTTTCATTATGTGCTTCTGAATTTGTCACATTGCCATGCATACTTTCTCTTTTATATCCTTTTTGGAGTTGGGGGAAGCCCTACTGGGAGGGATGATTGAGTGTATCACAATGTGTATAACCACATTTGCCTCTTCTACACACTTTTCACGATCACGATTGAGAGAAGTCTTTCTAACTTGGTGCTGAATAGAAATGTTATAGAACATTACTGCTATTGCTGTGACTGAAGCTCCTTAAAATTGTGATGGATCTGGTTACTGCTTTTTTCTTATTTGAACAGCACTGTCACCAGGAGTTACATAACAATCTGTTTTTTTCTTCTTTCTTGCCTATTTTTCAGACTTCAGACCATTTACATTCATAATTAAAACATCTGTATGTTATAATAGCCTGACAATTGCCTAGCTAGTATTCCCAGTAAATCCTCATTCTAGCATATGTCTTAAATGTTCTGGGCTGTATATTATCCCCCATTACTGTAAGCCACCTTGAGTCCTTTTCCAAGGAGAAAGATGGGGCAAAATATTGAAAATATTGAAAATAATAAATAAATAAATAAATAAATAAATAAATAAATAAATAAATAAATAAATAGCTAACAGAATTAATTTGTTGTGGTAAATACTAATAAAAACAACAGTATGATCATATATTCCCATTATTTGAGAAGAAACCTCAGAAGTTGATGGCAGGGTGGATAAAAGTCAATCATTTTTTAAAAGTCAAATTGATTGAAATCACAATTTAATTTGTTTTCAAAAATCACTTTTTAAAAAATCAATTTTTCAAAGATCTGATTTTTAAAAATTTAAATCGAGGTTTAAATTAAATCCACTCTGATTAATAATAGTATTGATTCTGTCTCGTGACGGCAACCACTTATAATGTTAAAAGCTGGAGTATATACAGTCTATGGGATTGCGACTGGCCATGTGTGGCCTTCAGAGTAGAAAAAATGTACTCATGTTACAACGTTTTAAAAATGTCAAAAGCCATATATATTTCAGAAAAATATGTGTCCTAGCTCTTATGTGTTTTAATAATTCCTGTTCTGTGTTGAACAGTCCTGGCAGATTGTTTTAATTTTAGACAAGTTGATGAATCCGTGTTTTGGTGCATCAGAGGTGGCATCAGAAATAGAGATGGGTGTTTTGTTTCAGAAGGGGTCTGGTTCCGAAATGAAACACAGCAGCACAGCTGCCTTTGGAACTGGGACCCACCCTCCGGAACAAAATCAACCACTGACTACCTTCCTTTGGGTCGTGCAGGGCAAAACTCCAATCAAGAAGCAGCCTCTGATGCATCATCTTTCCTTCTCCTTGGTGCTGGCCAATCAGGAGCTGTGCAAGGACATGCATCATCCTGCCACCCTGTCTGACTGGCCAGCACTATGGGGAAGGAAAGATGACGTGTTGGAGGCTGCTTCTTGATTGGAGTTTCACCCCACGCAACCCAAAGGAAGGCAAGTCAGTGGTTGATTTTATTCTGGAGGGTGGGTCCCGGTTCTGAATGTCAGCTGTGCTGCCGTGTTTCATTTCGGAACCGGACCCCTTCTGAAATGAAACACCTGTCTCTAACCAGAAAGATACAAGCTTTCTTTAGTGGTTCTTGTGAAAAACATACAGTACAGTACTTGCATTGTCAAATGATGGCTTTGTTTCAAACTACTATTGCCTTTATCCAGATCTTATTTTACATCCAATAGACATCTTATTTTGTCTTGCTATGTCAAATGGATAGGGCTGTTTATGTCAGGCAGCTCTACCCATTTTTGTTGGAAAGCCCTCCACTGTTGTTGATTTGCTAAATCTACCCCATGAGTATCTACTGATGGCACAGTGAAACCAGATAATCTGGAATGAGCAGTTGGCTTAATAGATGTGAGTGAATTAAACTACAATTCAGTATCTTTGGGGGGAAAGTAATTTTTTTTGGTCAAGTAGCTTCCGCCATAAGTTTGGGCAATAGCATCTTAATATAAGATCCTAGAAGAATTTTGAGCAAATCTTAAACATTCATTCCGTTTAGAATTGTCCCATTGAATCAATGAGAAGATAGTGTTGACTAAGGTATTATCTACATGGGCATATTGGGAACAGGTTGCTGTGGGCTAAGAAGGCTTGCTTAAAGTCGGGTAGAGTTCTCAGTTGCCCTTTGGTGTGATCCTCACATCCCAGTGGCACATGCAGCAGACAGTTTTGTCCTGCTTTTTCCGCTGTTCTTTTCCCATATTGTAAAGTGGCTTAAGAAGACATTTACTTCACTATATTGGAAAATGAAACTCCTCTTCTCTGTAGACAGGCTGAGAAAGTTAAACAAAATGCATTGTATTAAACAAAATTGTAAGGGGAAGAAGGGAACAACCAGGGGGAGTTTTCTTTTTTGTGACTTTTCTTAAAGATTGGATTTTGAGCCTGCCTGCAACTGAATCCACTACTGTGTATGACCTGAGGATGGATTTGGCTAGGAGTAGATCTACAATCCAACCTATAAGAAAAATGACAAACAGAAGAAAAAGAACACCCTCATTTCTCCTATCTCTTCCTGCTTCTGTGAAGAAGTTTTCAGTCATTTAATTTTTTTAAAGTGATAAAGCTCATTAGTGCTGGTCTACTGCAGGGGAAAAACTTTTTTACTTAATATCAAGAAGTGAATATCTTTTTAAGCTGGCATATGGGAAATTGGTAGCATAGGGCAGCATGACACACACTGGAAACAAAAAAGAATTGTTGTGTTCCGTCCTGCACAGGAAAAGTAAAAGCCCCTAGTAAGGACCCAGAAGAGTGCGGGTTGGAATGTTCTGGTGACAAGGTGGTTCACTCCAGCAATTATGTTGTGTGACCACCAGGAAAAGGAGCAAAGCAGCCTGTCCCTAGAACGGACCCAACAGTGGAACAAAAAGGCCTGTCTGGTCACACCCTTAACAAATCATTCTAATTGGAATTGATAGCTGGATTTAGACCTTGGTATAATGCATTGTGCAATTGAATAACATTCTGTTCTAAATTTTAAAAAAATTGCTTTTTAAGATAAAAATATTTTGCACCTTTTTTAAAAAAAAAGTCAAATTTCAGTTTGTAGGTAGGTACTAAAGGGAGATGCAAATATATTTAGATATAAGTATTATATCATTTTCCTTTCCAGCGTGGATCTGATGAGCTTCTTCCTTCTGGCATCGTTTATGGGCCTCTTACCATGAGCAATTCTACTCCTGCTACAGGTATATCTAAAGAAATGTTTTGTGAGACACTTGCACAAAGCAGTTGCTTAGACTGTTAGGGTGAACAAAATATCAATCAATCAATAAATAAAAATAAACTCTCAAGCTAGGTGTTGTTGTTGTTGTTGTTGTTGTTGTTTGGCAAGGACTTAACTGTTCTTGGCTATATTAATGCAAGAAATCTCATGGCTGCTTTACCCACCCCAAAGTAGTTGAAATTGCAGCCTTTTATGTCATCTGAGCTTGCTGTAACAGCAGAAGGTCTATCACATTTGTTAGGTACAGCAGGGATGGTGGTGAGGTGGATAACTTCAGTAATTCAGTTTCTTAGCTGGGTACTGGCACCAACTACAGTATTTAATACTGTTTGTCCATTAATCATAGTTAGATTGGAAGTGTCCTCCCAGGCTCACTGGTCCTTCCCTTCACTTCTTTAGTATGAGCATAAGCATGCCATTTTGGCTTTGCCCAGCTTCAGTTAACGAGCTAACTATGGTTTACGTTAAATTAGCACTAGAGTATTTACTGAACATAAGTGGCACTATGTATTTTGCAGACAGGCTTATATGGAAAATGAAGGGCTAGGAACCCATGTTCATGGAGCAGTAATAGTCCAATAGCTTAAAAATTGGACAGTCTTGCATATGTGCTCTTGCCAATTAGTACATATGTGGAAAATACGTGATTTTTAAAAAAATTGTAGATGTTTCCAAATGATTTCTAGTTATTTCTGAAAGAGAATTTGAAAGTTCTTGAAGTGTCTGAAGAGCAAGATGGTTTGATTCAAATAAAATTGATTTAAATTATGATTTAAAGTGCAATTTACATTTTAAAATCAGATTTTTGACAATTTAAATAAAATCAGTTTTTAAATTTAAATCATAATTTAAATAAATTTGATTTTTTAAAAAAATGATTTTTATCCACCCTGCATAGATGTATCAGATCCATTTGAATCTTCATAAGAGAGAAAACATTGTCATGGAAAAAAGTCTCCTAAATTTAAATATTCTTCCAATACTCAGAAAAAGATGTATATAAGTTTTACAGTGTGCTGTAGATATATGGGGGTGGAAAGCAAAATGGAGAGGAAAATAGGACCAATTATTTCTTGGGTGTTTAATCTATTCATTTAATCCATCTCAGAAAATAGGAGTGTAACCATATATATGGAGAAGAATATGTATTATGACTGGCATAATTAAAAAAAGTTATATGGGGCAAGGTTCTGGTCATAAAATAAAATAATATATAATATCATAAAACAATTGAGCATCTTTTAAAAAGGTTTTTTCCTGAGAATCTCCAGTGAGTGAAAAGATTGGATCAGAGGAAAACAAAATCTCCCCATTCCTTCAGGTGCACGTTTACATCCACCCTAGCAGAAACATCTTGCATAATAACCTGTTCATAAATAACCAGACTTGCTGCTAACATCAGGAAGGCTGGTAGCAGGAGACTCTCCCACCTGGGGAGCAGATGGCAAGCCACCTACTTCTTCCTTGCTAATGTAATCAGACTGTTCCTGCACAGTCTCCTGTGTATGTGCTCACACAAAGCATGTGCATCAGCGGAACCCTTGTTATTTTAAATAAGTTTTGCTCAGTTGTTTTATGTAGTACTGAATGCTTTCCATGAATATGCTTCTTGTTCATTGCTAAAGGAGGCAAAATGCTGCCTGGGGGCTACACAAGACTCCATGGGACCCCCCCCTCAGCCCCCATACAACACCAATAGTTCCTGTTACTCCTGGTCTCTTAAAAAATGATCTGGGTCAAGGATAGGCCTGTGGAGAGAGGGGATTTGGGTGTATACTGCAGATTTTTTTGCAGAATTTTTTCAGAGGTGTAATCTGGGTATTGGAGAGCAAAATATTTTTTCCCAAGATACTATTTGTGACCCTTCAGGGTCTGGAGAAACAGAGAAATCATGCTGGACCTTTGGAAGTTGACCGCCCTTGGGGTGTAGACTAGCAAAAATTACATTACAAAAAAGGTGTTGGATACTGCTGAATCATCATCATTCCTCTTTTGACCTTTTCTGTCTTCATTTCCCCTAAACTGCTGATCTCTGCTGCTCTTCCCTCTGGATGTTTTTGTAGGACTTTAGTTAACTCTTAACAGTTAAATCTCCAAGCACATACTGGTTCTTATATTTGCAAATCTCTCTGGGAAAGAGCCAAGCAGTAGCAGATCAACCTGCCACAGTCCTTCTAGCTCTGTAGGCTGAATTATTATGCATTCCTCAAGTGGCTATAAGCCTACAGAAAAGAAAATCTACCAATCTCATTGAGTTGGGGGTGGGGAACCATACCATTAATTAATTTAAATTACAATTTCATATCCTTGAGCTTTCCCAAAGATGGAAAACACTTGTGTGTTTTTTAAACTACAGCTTTTGGAATCTACACTCAGTGTGGCATTAATTAAATGAAGTACACCAAAACTAAGTAACAAAACAATAATCGGCAAACAAAAAAACTAGTTAATAGTATTCATTGCAGTTGGGCTAGGCTGTTGTTTTTTAATAGGGAAACACAGTTTGTGCTGAACTATGTATCTTGTAATGGAGCATTTCTTTGCATTTTAGCTAATGGGAATGACAACAAGAAGTTTAAAGGAGACCGATCTCCCTGCTCCCCTTCACGAGTCCTTCATCTTCGTAAAATTCCAAATGATGTCACTGAAGCAGAAGTAATTTCTCTAGGTCTACCTTTTGGCAGAGTAACCAATCTCTTGATGTTGAAAGGAAAAAGCCAGGTATGTTTGCAGAATCAAAACTACGAGAAAAAGCAATGTATACAGCACAAGGTGTTTGACTGGTAGACACAATAGAACTGATAATATGGGTTTTTCTTCCACCTTCTGTCAGTGGCTTATATATTTACAGGCTGATGTTTAAACATCTTCCCTTGAAATAAAAAAGGAACTGCTAATTGTTGAATTAAGCCATGTAATCCCCAGCCTGACAAACTGGGGGACATTATAGTGATCCTGTAGTCTTTTTCTACTGGTGTACAACAGAAGAGAAGATAATGCACAAGTCCAGGATTCATATCTGAAATGAGAAATTGTGGTTGTCATTATATCTGTACCCAGCTTTACCCAGTAGTAAAACAAAACACTAGCTAAAACAAGTCATACTGTAGTTCCAAGTTCGGCAGATTGAGCTCACAGGCCTCTCTGCTGTGTTCACTCCTAGATACCTCAGCATTAGTCTTTCAGTATCCTATTTAAGGAGGTGGTGAACTTGGTTGTTGCTGTAGTTAAAACTGTGCTGCTTATATACCACGCCATAGCACTTAAGTGTTCTCTGGGCTATTTCCAAGTTAATTTATGTAGGATAGACATTGCCCCTACGCCCCCCAGCGAGCTGGGTATTTGTTTCATTGAGCTCAGAAGGATGGAAGGCTGAGTCATTCTTGAGCCTGCTTCTTGGGATTGAACTCCAGTTGTGAGCATAGTTTTGGCTGTCGGACAGCAGTTGAGCCACTGTGCCATGAAGCTCCATCATCGTATGGGAACCAGACCTTCTTATTAACTTATAAAAAATTATCGAAAGACCTATGTAGATCCCAGTCTGTTTTCATTTCAACTTTGCTGCAAGGTATTTGCTTGGTTTATTGTTAAAATAATCTTTCATTAATCATTTCTAATATATTTTTGTAGTTGCAGTTTTAGTGTGCATTATAGGACTAAGTGCAACTTAAAATAATCTTAGAGGACTGCTCTGAATTGCATGATGTATGTTTCTTTGCTTCCTCTGATGGCATGTCAGGAACATATTAGTGCAGAACATTCACCTGGCAAAATAGAATCCTGACTTGACCAGGCCCTATGGCTGTGGCAATGTTACTTGTATTTTCATAATGCAAATACATAACCTCTGTTTTCAGTCAAATAATTTTGTAGTTGATAGTGAAAAATACAGTCTCAGAGTTTTGTTTTTGTAAATAAATATCCTGTTAAGATCATCCACAAATTGTAATTTGTGTAGGGCTTTTATTAGTGGAAGTGATTTTACATACAAAACATTCCTCTGTTTGTATTAATTATAGGCTTTCCTAGAAATGGCTTCAGAAGAAGCAGCTGTTACTATGGTGAACTACTACACTCCCGTTACTCCTCACCTCCGCAGCCAGCCTGTTTATATTCAGTATTCCAATCACAGAGAATTGAAGACTGACAATCTACCCAATCAGGCTGTAAGTATGCTATTTTTAAGCGGAAATGACATTTATTAAAACCATTAATGTGCAAAATGATTTTTTAAAACCACTTAAAACATATATTCGTTAAGCTTCTTGTTACGTGGCTGAGGGCAGGCCAGTATCTTGATTTTAAGCTGAGATAATCAAGCTTCAGTTATGTTGCTGCCTTTGACATGAAACAGCTGGGAATGTCAATAATAGGTTCTGTCTGAAAATGACAAGCCGGTGATGTCACTTTTGTCCTTGTTTCCCATCATAGATACCAGGAATGTGCGGAATTTGTTAAAAAATAAGGATTTCTCTCCTTTTTCTGTACTCTACTTTGCTAATGGTTTCTAATCTTTATCTGCCTGCCAGTCCCCAAATTTTAGAGTGGACAACTTGCATCAGGCAGTTTGGCCTTCCTGTATGAGTTGTCTTTGGCTGTTTTTATTTTTTAAAAATACACTTTCTTTCTTTCTTTCTTTCTTTCTTTCTTTCTTTCTTTCTTTCTTTCTTTCTTTCTTTCTTTCTTTCTTTTTCTTTCTTTCTTTCTCTTTCTTTCTTTCTTTTTCTTTCTTTCTTTCTTTCTTTCTTTCTTTCTTTCTTTCTTTCTTTCTTTCTTTCTTTCTTTCTAAAGCTTATATGCTGCCCACTACCCAAAGGTCTCTGGTCGGCTTACAATTAAAATAAACAATTAAAACAATTAAAACATTTACAGTAAGTACAATATACTTTCCTACTGTAAAGCATGCAAGAAAAAAGGCAAATCAAACTGAAACATTTTTGAGAATAAAACACTGGGAAATGATCAAACAGTATTATTTTCTCTGTAGATGACGTCAGATGACGTCTAAGACTTGGCCTGACTGCCTGACCTATTAACTGTTTTCACAATCAAGCACTCATGCTTTATTCCTCTCCAACAAGCAATTCCATGCCAGCATGGCCCACAAAACACTTGCTAGCTGCCTTACCCCCTCGATTGTAAGGAAGGAAGAAGTAAAAGGCAGGAGTAGAAAGGAATGTAAAGGCAAAGGCCGCTTGTCCTGCAGCACCCCCACAGTCTTCTCATGAGAAGGAAATGCCAGCAGGTGGTGGTGGTGGTGGATCCAGCTGCAGCCTTCTCATGACAAAAAGAGAAGGTTGCAGCACATGTGGCAATATTTCCTGAGGCCAGCTCTACAGAGACAAGACTGGGTTCCTTAACTGCTATGCTCATCCTTCCCTTAGTTCCTTGACTTTGAGCCCATTGAAGTTACATGTGTTAAAAAGCTAGCTGGCTCAGTATGAAGCTAGTCATAGTGGCAGCTCCGTAGAATTCCCCGGGGCCTAGTGGCAAGGGACAGACTGTCGTACATCCCTTGCTCAGAGTGCCCTGGTATCCAAGGCAGGCCTTGCAGTAGCTTGTGATAAGGCTGACTATGTTTTCTAGCCAGATGTAAACCAAGTATTTAATAGCTTTCATGAAAAACAAATTCTGGTGCTTTCCTAGTAGAATGAAAAGAGCTGGCTGTTATCTGTCCACACACAGAGTAGGGCTGGTTTCCTTCTTCCATTACTAAGCTGTACTGGTTTAGAAACAAGGCATTTCCCCACTCCCAGTCCTTCTCTTTCCTTTGCAGCTGTGCTTGTTCTTTCTTGTATTTTGTACTACTAAAAATAAGTTGAAACTCCAAATATTAAAATTCTAGCTTTGGGAGGAAGGGAGTGCTTCTTTTGCCTCCAAACCATTTCCTTGCTCCCTCAACACCCAAACCCATGTATTATTTTACAGATGTTTTGTCATGATATATTTAGTTTTGCTAAAATTCCTGTGGCACTTCAGTATTAAAAGGCTGTTTTTGTTTCCCACACCATGGTTTTATTTTCTAATATTGTCTGTCAACACACAATAAAGGTTTTTTTTCCTGATACAAGTTTAATTTGACATATTGTTTTCAATTTCTTGTGTCTTAGTAGTTTCTGAAAATTTGAATCTGATATATTTAGCCTTATTTGGTATTTATATTTAAAACATTTTTGTGACTTGAACTTTTTTTGTTATATTATGAGGTGCTTTGGACAACAGGTAGGATACAACTGAATAAAATAAATCAAAATTGGAGATATCAACAGTTAAGTTAAACAATTTGTATGGAGTGATGATGTAAATAGTTTTGCTTCAGGACAGCCCCCCCCCCCAACATGTTAGACTACAGTTACATATTGGGGTGTGTGTGATGTAGGGTTGCTGTCTAGAAAAATAAAGGTCATGTAGTTTAGAGTCATTGAAAAAATCCTGGCAACACTCTATGGAATTACCGTATTTTCCCATCTATAAGACCTTCCCATATATTAGACCCCCCCCCACACACACACTTTTAAGTCTCCAAATTAATAAAATTAATTAATCCTCCTTGAGGTCTCCTCCACTCCACCCTTTGTTTCACATTCTGAAGACTCTGACTCCTCCAGGCCAGAAATAAAAGAAAACAGCAGGAGGTGGAGTGAGAAGAACTCAAACTGGGTCTCACTTTCTCTCTGGCAGCACTTGCTTGTGTGGAAAGGCACTTATTTCAAAAGCTGGCTTTGCAAAAGATGAATATCCCACTGCTGATTTTTGAAAACAAACATTCCTGGTTGAATAATTGGAGGCAGGTAGCATATAACCTGTGAAACCTTCACTTGTGTTGAGTTTGCTAGCCTGTTTTATAATACTTGATCCATTGGCTAGCCTGAGCATCTCTTGTTTTCATTTGTACCATAAACACACTTGTGGATATGTATGTGTGTGTGAGAGAGAGAAAGAAATGTAGTATTGCAACATCTTACCAATATGTTCTTTGGACTGAGAAATGGGTTTGTGTTTCCATTTTTCTACTAGCTTGTATCCATAATACTTGAAGACTTTGAGAGTACCTTATAAAAAACAGAGAACATAATTTAAATACAGCATTGTGACCCACGAGTGTCATGAATGCCTGCTATAAATGATAACTTGTTGCATGTGAGTGCATAAGATGTGATGCAGAGACAGTACTTGTGAAGCTGTGCCCTTTGATTTCTTTGGTTTCTATAGGACTGAATGCAGAACCTTACTTGTGCCAAAGGTCTGTTACAATGGAGTGTGTGATACTTAAGTCAATGTTTAAACTCTTGTCATTGGCTTCTATCTCCTCTCTTAGAGAGCTCAAGCAGCTTTGCAAGCAGTGAATGCTGTGCAGTCTGGAGGCCTGGCCCTTACAGGTGCTCCCACGACTGAGGGTGGACTGTCTCCTGGTCAGAGTTCGGTTCTCCGAATTATAGTTGAAAATCTCTTCTATCCTGTAACTCTAGAAGTGCTATATCAGGTAAGAAACTTTTCTTTTAAAAAAAATTACACACATCACGTTTTTGCATTGCATGTGACCTAAAAGACAAATATCCCTGGTATTTATTAATTCAGCCTTTCAAGGCTACTCTTTTACAAGGGGAGAACATCTGTTTAGGGTGGTTTTCTAGAAAGAATCATGGTATGGAGAATTTGGCTATTGGGTCCAGTATACTCACTCAGGATGCAGTCTCTCTTGCTCCTCTTTTCCTTAGCCAGCTGTAAGCCATGGCACACATTTGAAAAAAAGAGTCAAAATGTAAATAGCTTAGGGGTAAATGGGAACACTTAGAATTATTGAGGTCTGTTTTATCATAAATAAATTTCCTCCTGTTTGGAGCTGAGTGGCCTCCACTGCAGAAGTGGTAACCGAGAGATAGAGCTGGGTTGATGACACCTTACTCCTAACCCCTGAGGAAACCCATGCATTAAGGTCCAAGGGTCTGACACATCTTCTCCTAGCTGAACTCTCTGGAGACGATTCTTGAGGAAGGATCAGAGCTAGCGCAATGTTAGGCCCCCAATCCGAACCTGTGAGAGCCTCTCCAGGAGGATACCATGGTCAATAGTATCAAAAGCTGCTAAGAGATTCAGGAGTACCAACAGGGTGTGGAGCATCTATTTGCCTGTCAGCTTCCCTTAAAAGGTCATTTTGCAATGTAACCAGTGCTGTCTTAGTGTCTTGACGTTGACTAAATCTGCCTTAAACTGTTAATTATTGTTGTAAATGTTTATTACTTGTAATTCTGATTGATTTTTACTTTATTTGTACTTGATCTTTTGTCTTATTGTATTGATTATTATATAGTTATTGTTGTAAACCACCCAGGATGGCCCTGTCATGAGATAGGCAGCATATAAATCAATCAATCAATCAATTAATGTTCTCTTACATAGTTACACCAGTGTAATGCAAAGTTTGTTTTTTGGAGGTGAACTGCCTCAAGTAAAGAAGCACAGTAAACAGTATATGTTGTATACTAATTACAATAGATAATTTCTACAGTTGTTTACTAACTTGAAGCAGTTCACCTGCAAGACTTGCTCTGTGTTATGTGGGCACAACAATAAGTCTTTTGCCAATGTTAACATAACCATTAGCACCGAGTACATTAAGAATGAAAGGATATGATTTTTTTAAATATTTCAAAAAGAAGCCAGAATTGTTGGCTTCAACCATACGTCTGGGGTGAGGGAGTTCCATAGCATATAAGCCACTACTGAGAAGGCCGTAACGAGTGTCCACCAAACTTTGTGACGTTTGTGATGGACCAAGCAGGACCATTTCCAGTTGGCCACTGAAAACACACAGGCAACGCAGCGTTGCTGCTATAGATTGTATACTGTGACTTGATTGTCTAGCCTCAGCAGAGACAGGAGGGTAACTTCAGGTACAGCGCACTACAGTAGCTCACTTTGGAAGTAACTAGATCATGCATAACTAAGCTGGATCAATGTTTTTGTTAGGATTGGAGATGTTAAACATAATTGATCTTGGTAAAAGATGCTCCCGGCTATTAGTTCCATGTGTGTTTCCATAGAAACCAGTAAATGCAGAAGAATACTCAAGCTACAAACTTTCTGTTCAAGGGAAGTGCAAACTTGTTTAATACCAATTAAATTCTTTGATTCAGACCAGCAGATCTTTTCATCCCAATTACTTCTGACATGTATATTATGTGTCAGTTTGTTTGAGTTTATTCATCCCCAGTCCATCTTTAGCCACTAACCATTCTTACACAGGTGTACAAGAGTCTCCCTGGGATTCACTGGTAGAAAACAAGAGTTGGGCAGGTATATAGGCGTATTTGGTGATTATACAGCTCAGATATTTGTTTGTTTTTTCCATCTGATAAGATTTGAGCCAGTGTAACACCATGCTGTGTAAATACAGGCCAGGTTTCCAATTGCATGATCAGTGGCACAATGGTGTCAAAAGTACAGCAGCAATGTTGCCGTTCAGTTCATGAATTCATGTAAATCTTGATGTAGTTCCCTTAATGAAGGAGTGAAGTTAAGCAGTTTGGGAAATAGCATTGATTGTTTGAAGTATCCATGCTGTTTACATCTTCAACTTTCCCGGAAAGCACTGAAACATGAATTGACTAGCTGGCTTTTCTATTTAGATTTTCTCCAAGTTTGGAACAGTCTTGAAGATTATCACGTTCACAAAGAACAATCAGTTTCAGGCCTTGCTTCAGTATGCTGATCCAGCAAATGCACATTATGCCAAAATGGTAAGTGCCACTTCAGGCCTGATGGTGTTTGAAATCCAAACTTTATTTTAAACGTTTGCTTCATATAACATTTATTTTTAGATATCTCCCCTTGCATTCTGATATTGTATCACAGTCATATCTTAATTGGAATGTTTAGCGTGTGTCAGTAAAGGAATAGATCTGTTACACATTCAGATAAAATAATTATCTAAATACCATTCTCTCTTTCTGTAGTAGCGTCATAATTGTCTTGCACACCCAAAGATTTTGCATGAGGCATGCAAATACAGTACGGTATTTATCGGCGTATAACACGCACAGGCGTATAACACGCACCCTCATTTTAAGAGGGAAATTTCAGGGGGGAAAATTAAATTTCAAATAAAGAACTTTGAAGCAAAATAAGGGTAGCTCAGAACTTTTTGCAACAATTGTAAGAAGTGTTAGTTCTCAAAAGGCCCTTAAAATATGTGCACACCCAATATTTTACAAGGTTCTTTCCAACACATGTGAGTTAAGGAACAATGTTTATAACACAGACCTCAATGAAGTCAAAGGGACTTACTCCTAATTCTAGGACGTAAACCTCCAGACTTTTGCTACTGAACCCTTAACTTGGAACATAGCAGCGAGGTTTTAACGTGCTTTCACCTCTTCTCTGAATGGCATTCCAGCAACTATGCACATTCTGCCCTGGGGCCGGTCGTTAAAGCCGTTATTGCAGGCAATGGAAGGCTACACACATTGTTTCAAATGAAAAGAGGCCTTCTTGCGCCTGCACAATCCCTTTCCCGTCAAGCTGAAGGTCCAGAGAGAGGGAGGGAGGGAGGCATGTCCGCGCATGCCCCTCTGGTATCGCCTTCTTTTCCGTTGCTCTCCGGAGGAGGCGTGCGCGCGCGCGTGGCCGAGGGCTCTCAGCGGCGGCCGGTGCTGAATGAGAGAGAGCAGCGGCGGCGGCGGCGGCGGCGGCTGAGGGGGAATCGGGCGAGGCGCTTCCAAGGTGGACGCCTGCGAGCTCGTTGGTGTTTTTTTTTTAACACGAACGCCGGTTCGTTTCTTCGGCACCCCTTGCCGTTTCTTGCTCGGCAGCGGTGGCAGCAGGTGAGCGGCTGAGGGGGGGGGAAGCGAGCAGGGAAGGAGGGGGGGGGGGGAGGGGGAGGGGGGCCAGCTGGCCTTTGCCGCCGCCACCGACCCCCCCAAGGCGCTTCGCCCATAAGCCCCCCACTCCCACCCACCCACCCCGCGAGTCAGGAACTGGCGCGTCGTCCGTTCGCCTCATCCCATCCGCCGGTTGGTTTTCCGCCCTGGGGGGTGTTGGGTTTGTTTGTTTGTTTGTTTGTTTTCGAGTTAGGTTGCATCCCGGCGGCAGCAACAGCGGGCTTCTCCTCCCCACCACCCGCCCCTTCGTTCCTGTCCTCCTTTAACCCCCTCCGTTAACATTATACCGGCGTATAACGCGCATACATGATTTGCCCCCTATTTTCAGGGGGGGGGAAGTGCGCGTTATACGCCGATAAATACAGTAGTTAATATAACCTGGACTGGCATAGATGTAAATGCTGAATACTCTCTTAAATGTTAACAACTGTGTAGGGGTCTTCTTTTGCAACTTGAGTAAAACACCTGCCATATACATCTATGGATTTGTGTGTTGGAACTGTATATGATTGGCAATTGGTGATGCATGAAAACATGGACAGCGCGGAGCTTAAATCAAATACGGGATGGAACACAAATATAGGTCTAGGCTCTATAGTTGATACCTTTATAGGAACACAGTGAGTCTTGGACCTCCAGGTGTGCGGTGGTAGTATACTGAATGTTGTGGTAAACCATGAATGATAAAAATATAATAATTGTGTGCCATAAATTCTGGTATGGTGATCCTTTGGGGGTTTCTAAGTCAATAGTATTCAGAAGAAGTTCACCATTCCCTTCTTCTGGTGGAACTTCTGAGACTGTGCAGCTTGCCCAAGGCCATACAAGCTGGCTGTTTTCCCCGGAGATACAGTGTGGAATTGAACTCAAAACCTTTAGCTCTGCAGCCAGATGGTCACTGAGCTATCCAGGCACATAAATGACAATAGCTTCTTATAAGCTATTACAGGGTCCGCAGCCTGGGGGTGCTTCTAGACCTGGGTCTTACCCTGGAAGCCCAGGTTGACTTGGTGGCCAAGGGTGCCTTCTAACAGCTGCAGAGAATATATCAACTTTGCCCTTACCTGGATGAGTGAAGCCTGGCAACAGTAACACATACACTGGTAGCAACCAGTTTGGACTACTGTAATGTACTTTACGTGAGGTTGCCTTTGAAAGACGGTCCAGTGATTGCAACTGGTACAGAACAGGGCCACGTGACTGGCAACTGGTGCCACCTCGCGGACTCGTATTATGCCAGTTCTGAAAAATTTACACTGGATGCCAGTTGCTGCCCAGGCCAAATTCAAAGTGCTTATGCTTCCCCATGCCCATTTGTTATAAAGGCCTAAATAGCTTAGGACCTGGTTATCTAAGGAGCACCTTCTTCCATATGAGTCTGCCCGTACCCCAAGATCAAGCCAGGAGGCCCTGCTTAAGGTGCCATCCCTCAAAGAGGTGAGGGGGATGGCATGTCGAAACAGGGCCTTCTCAGCCATTGCCCCCAACTTTGAAATGCTCTTCCAACAGATCCATCTAGCACTGATGCTTTTGGCTTTTCGGCAAAGACTAAATAGCAGTCTAAATAGCAGCAAGACTTTATTATTTGTTTATTGATCGGTTTAAACTGTTATTTTGATGGTTTTTAACGTCTTATAGTTTTAATACATTATTTTATGCTTCCCAGAGACCATTTGATAGTGAGGTGGCTAAAAAATACGATAGATAGATAGATAGATAGATAGATAGATAGATAGATAGATAGTAGACTAAGGGTCTGTGAAGTCATAGGGAATGACACCAGAAATGCGGGCTAGGTCTGTTCTTGACCCCTTTTGCTCTACCCAGTCTTGTTTAAGATTGTAGTATGTCTTAATCACAAACCGTTGAACAATAGGGTTTCATAACTGCTGTTCAGATCAGTACCACATAATTGTAATAATAAATATTTTTATCTTGTTGCAGGCTCTTGATGGTCAAAATATATACAATGCTTGCTGCACTCTTCGTATTGATTTCTCCAAGCTAACAAGCCTTAATGTAAAATACAACAATGATAAAAGCAGAGACTTTACTCGTTTGGACCTTCCTTCAGGTGATGGGCAGCCTTCTCTTGATCCCACTATGGCAGCTGCTTTTGGTAAGGACTCTTCCTTTGTAGGCAGACGATGGAACAAGTTACTTCTTCGTGGGTGGCGGGTGGAGTTAAATAACATTAAACTATTCAGGAATATATTAAAATGACATTAAAAACAATTTTTTCTATTTTACTATGTTGTTCACCGCCCAAAGTTCCCATGAGAACATTGGGCAGTTTATAAATGAAAATAAATGAATAAATTTCTTAAATTGTACAACTGCTACTTAAATTCCAAGAAGGGTATTTGAGAGGGTGCCAGGCCGGATGGATGTTGAAGACCCCTCAAAACATGGTAAATATTTCTTCATGTCTTCTGGAGAACATAAAGAGATCCCATGAGCCAGTTTTAAAACATACATTTGAGATTTGGGCAGGGTGGGCTGTGGTGGGTTATATTAGGAATACCAAGTGCCATGCGTGAGTTGTGGATTGCATACTTCCCATTCCTGGCCTATAGTATATAGTAGCATGATCTGATGGTCAGACAGAATTCACAAAACTGTTACCATTTTTTGAGCAGAATGCATTCTAAATCCAGAAGATCTTCCTCTCTGAAGCTGAAATATGTGTGATTTTTTTCTTCTAATGTTTTATAGTAATAGACAGAATATGCAGGAAAGCTATGCTGACAGGCCAGACCCTAGTTCAAAAAATCGGGAATAGCAAGAAGGTTACAGCAGGTTCCAATGAAATGGGTAGGGAAAGTTAAATGTTAGAACATGGGAGTACAAATTTTCTTTCTGTTTCAAATATGTCTCCTTGACGTCCAGTGTGTAATGTGTTAAATAGTTCATTAAGTTGCCCTCCTCTGTGTCATATAGTAAAGCTGTTTTCTATGTTGTGTGCTAGAATACCTGTTATTCTGTGTGAAAATGGTGGGCATTTTCTGTGTTTGATATCAGTATTCATGCAGGGCTCATCTGGCTGAATAAGTTCTTTGTAGTTGCTTCCAATATATAATGAATTATAAAGAATATCTGGAAGTTGAATCATGGCTACTGAACTTCTTCTTCTTCTTCTTCTTCTTCTTCTTCTTCTTCTGAGAGAGAGAGAGAGAGAGAGAGAGAAACGTTTTGCTGCTCATCCAAACAGCTTCATCAGTCTGAATACAGCTAGTGCGAGTCCTCCATCTTACAGTCAGGGTGACCTCTTGTCACCCTGAATGAATTAGGCTCATAAGATGCACAATGGCCTGAATAGGCTCGTTAGGGAGACAATAGTATCCATAGCCTTAAGGTGAACAATGGCCTAAGGCGCTGAAACCTATCAAGAATGGGTTGTTAGCTATGGCCTTGGTGGTAAAGGCTTTTTGATTTGTCTGGGTACTTTGGAAAGCACACCCTGATAAGTAGCAGATAGACTATGCCTGAGGCCGCCACCTCTGTTGCCTTCAACAAAGCAGTGGACCATCCCAGAAGAACAAGGGATCAGTCTGAGACCCAGACCCGACGGAAGAACCTGGTCATTCCTTACATGGCTGGAGTGTCTGAGAAGCTTAAAAGGATTTTTGGCAAACACCACATCCCTGTTTATTTTAAACCCACAAACACACTAAGGCAGAGACCTGTCCACCCAAAGGGTCCGATACCAAAACATAAATGGAGCAATATAGTATATGCAGTCCAGTGCAGTGAGGAGTGTTCAGACCTCTACATTGGAGAAACTAAACAGCCATTAAACAGAAGGATGGCCCAACATAGGAGGGGTAACAGCTCAGGACCAGAATCAGCAGCACACCTCCATTTGAAGGAAAAAAGGGCACTCTTTCAAAGATGAGGATGTACACATATTAGACAAAGGAGATAGGTGGTTTGAGAGAGGAGTAAGGAAAGCCATTCATGTGAGCATGAAACCCCTTCCCTCAACAGAGGTGGCGGCCTCAGGCATAGTCTATCTGCTACTTATCAGGGTGTGCTTTCCAAAGTACCCAGATAAATCAAAAAGCCTTCACCACCAAGGCCATAGCTAACGACCCATTCTTGATAGGTTTCAGCACCTTAGGCCATTGTTCACCTTAAGGCTATGGATACTATTGTCTCCCTAACGAGCCTATTCAGGTCATTGTTCATCTTACGAGCCTAATTCAGACCAGGGTGACAAGAGGTCAAAGGTGACTGACTATAAGATGGAGGACTCGCACTAGCTGGATTCAGACTGATGAAGCTATTTGGATGAGCAGCGAAACGTTTCTATCTCTAAAAAAAAAAGAAGTCCAGTAGCTATGACTCAACTTCCAGATAAACTCACCTTGGATGACTGAGAATCTTCACAGACATATAAAGGATATCAGAACTGTGAATAAATGATTGATTCTGATACTTGCCAGTACTAGTCATGATAGTAATGCATGCATTCTAACTGAAATATATAATGTTCTTTAGCATTTGTGTAACTGCCGTATTGGGGCAGAAGATAAGAGGTGTAGGAAGCTGCTGAATTTATGCAGATGGGAGAACAGGCTGCAGCTTTTAGGGCAGTTTACTGTTAAATTCAGACGTATTGCCATTCAAGAGTGGGAACATGCATCAGGAAACATAGGTAGCTTAATTGTTGTTCAGTATCATCACTACACATAATGAATCAATAATATTCTAGTTTTTATTTTGTGCAAATGTATTATTGTTTAAGTGTGAAGCTTGAATCCAGATATTCAAAGTCGTAGTGCTAGTGCAATTGTTGTTCTTAAACAGTCCACAGACTGAGCAGATACAACTAGAGAACAGATTATATTTTCTCTTCTTAGTTTTAATCTGGTTAGAAAGAAATAGAACAGTATGACTTTGTAATATTGATTACCAATTTAGCCAGTAATATTGATTACCCAGTAATATTGATTAGCAGTTGATACTGTTAAGCTTTCTAATTTCAAAGCCTTTTTGTATTTGTTTGACTCTTGCACGTGTGTACTACGACATGAGACACATCTGCAAATGCCTATATAGTGTGAGCTCCATAGTGACATTGCAAATGAGGTTGAACAAATTGGTTCCCTGGGTGAAATAAGGCAGGCCCATGTGACTGGAGGCACTGGGTGATTACATACAACCTTTTAAAAAGTCTTAAACTAGCTTACAGACTTTTGAAGAATTAAGTGCTTTCTGTTTCTCCCAGAAATTAATAACCTCTTCCGGTCTTTTTATTTCCTTTTTTTAGGCACTCCAGGTATCATCTCCTCACCATATGCTGGGGCTGCAGGCTTTGCTCCAGCCATTGGATTCCCCCAAGCAGCAGGCAAGTGCTTTTCATCATGTTTGACTAGTTTTCTGATGTTTGTCCAGTTTTCTTATATCTATATCTATCTATCTATCTATCTATCTATCTATCTATCTATCTATCTATCTATCTATCTATCTATATAGATATAGATATAGATATATAGGTGTGTGTGTGTGTGTGTGTGTGTGTGTGTGTGTACACAGTACTATCATTCATCAATTATAAGGATGTGCCGATGGTTAGAATGTGCCCGTAATTCATGCATATGTATGTGTTTGTGTGCGTGCACATGCACACTTTTACAGTGGTACCTTGTATAAAGGAATTAATTTGTTCCAAACGAAATTATGTTAAGCAAATTTTCCTTTATGCAAATTTCCCATAGGAATGCATTGAAAACAGAGTAATCCCTAATCGCAACCATTTTTATGTTGTATGGATTCGCCCCAGAGGCGATTCTGTTAAGCAAATTTCTCCTATCTCCGGAATTTTTTATGTTGTACTCCGTGATGCCTTGAAATATGAAATTAATCCATTCCAATGGATTTTTCACAATTCAAATTTTTTATAGCTCAAAATGTGGTTTCCCTTAGGAATGCATTTAAACAATTAATCTGTTCCGGAGGTTGGGAAAAAATGATTAATTGGTTTTCAGTGCATTCCTATGGGAAGCCTGCTCTGACCCAGCAAAGCATGGGAAGAGCTTCCCCCATTTGCTGCGTTTGGGGGGAAGCCCCTCAATCAACTGGCAGCAGAGCTGTCAAAATCATCTGGCTGTTGGCCTGTGATTTTGACAGCTCCATAGCCAGGGTGCTTTTTGCATGGCGCACACGGTCATGCTGCTCTGACTCCAGGGAAGAGGAGCGGGCGAGGGGTGACTCCATCTCTCGCCCACTCCCCTACCCTGGGTCAGAGCAGCAACAATCTGCTTTTAAAAGAACCACACGCCATGCAAAGAGCGGGCTGTGTGCATTTTTAAAACACCCCCTTACACACAGGCTGCTCTTTGCACTGCATATGACAATGTTTCTTGCCACTTTCCTTCCTGGGGTCAGAGCGGCAAGGATTTGATTTTAAAACACCAGTGCACGCCTGCCTGCTTTCCATGCGCACTGAAGGAAAGTAAATTATGAAAAACTTGAATTAGGAAGGAAAAAGCTTGGTGGCTGCGGCGCTATCAAAATCACATGGCTGTCAGCATGCCTGCAGCCAGCTGATTTTGACAGCTTGGGATTTCCCTTCCTAATTCAAGTTTTTCATAGTTCAAGTCATTTGGAATTAAAGGCATCACTGCATAGTCAAACTGTAGTATCTAATGGACCACAAGTACCCCCTCTCCTTTAGCTTTTGGTGCTAAATCTGAACATTAAAACATTGAATAACTTGATGTATTGAAGATTTGTGGGGGGATGTTTAGAGATGGTATGGAAGTTTGATTTTATTTGTCTTGTCCGTGTGTATTGAAAAGTTAAATATATGCTGTTTAACTAAATGAGGAGGGATTGCACGTATTTTTCTTATTTATGAAACGTTTATCAATAAATACTTTTGGTTTTATTTTTAGCATACAGAATAAAAGCTGAGATACTATGTATACTTTCTGAATTATTTTTATAGACTTACTGGCTTTTTCAGGTCTGTCAGTTCCAGCTGTTCCCAGCGCACTTGGGCCTCTTGCAATCACCACCTCTACCATGACTGGGCGGATGGCTATCCCAGGAGTCACTGGAATGCATGGAAATTGTGTTTTGCTTGTTAGCAATCTCAATCCTGATGTAAGGCTAATACATGGGACACAGTTCATAATTCACGGGGGACCATTTAGCCCACAGCACTTGATTGTGGTGGGAAGGGAATTCAGATTGCTCATTTGATAGAAATATTTCCGTACCTTGAAGGCCCTTGACTTCATCAGTGTGGATGGCCCTTCCACCAATGCATATCATAAGTATTCTAAGCTGCTGTTGTGCACCAAGTTACTGTGGCCAATTTATCACCTGACCTGCCAGAGCTTGTACTTTGTAGACATAGCTCACAGGGATCATTTCCACAAAACAGTGGAACGGGGTTGGGGGGGTGGGTATCAGTAGGATTCTGTGCAGGAACCAGTATTATCCAGTCAGAAAAAAATTGTATGTGAGTTGTATTATGTAAATATATAAGTTGTATTATGTAAATATATCCATATAATTTTTTCTAATACATTTACTAGTTCTCTGACAACTTATTCAGGTTTCCTGGTAGCCAGAGATAATTTAAGTCACCTGAGCCCCAGTTTTAATATGATATAATTTGTAAAAATGGTGTCTTATTATTTTATTCAGGCAATCACACCAGATGGACTCTTTATCCTGTTTGGTAAGTTAGTTTCTGTTCAAAATTTATGTGTAAAATAAAGTCAGAATCATAAGGTACTCTGAGAAACTGATTTGTAAGATAAATTTATTTTTAAAGAAAAGTCTTGTGACATCTTCTACTTGTGGTTATTATTTTTAGACTATAATACAGGGAATGTTCGACATATTTAATGCTTACATATAAATCCCTCAACGGCTTATATAAAGGACCGCCTTCTTCCATATGAGTCTGCCTGTACCCTAAGATCAGGACAGGAGGCCCTGCTGAAGGTGCCATTCCTTAAAGAGGTGTGGGGGGGGGGCAGCATGTCGAAACAGGGCCTTCTTGCTGTTTCCCCCCAACTTTGGAATACCCTCCCAACAGAGATCCACCTGACACCGATGCTTTTGGCTTTTCCGCACCAAGCAAAGACCTTCCTGTTTAGCCAGTATTAGATAATGTTATTTTAGCTGGGCACATGAGCAGCAGGATTTTATTATTTGTTTATTGATTGTTTTAAACTGTTTATTATGTTTTATAGTTTTAATATATTGCTGTATGCCACCCAGAGACCACTTGGTAGTGGGGCAGCTTAAAACTTCTGTAAATAAGATTAAATAAATAAATAAATAAATAAATAAATATCTGGTTAGTAGTTGGTAACGCCTAACTTCCAGATTTTCATGTACCTACTTGGAAGTATTTGTTGTGTGTTCAAAGCAGACACCGAACATTGTATGCATGCCACATGGATCTAAAATAGATACTGGCTGTAGTAGTTGATGTTACTAGATACTGATTAATTAGAGCTAAGATTAAGTTATAACTAACTCTGGATTTGCACTGGTATTATTTGTCCTCAGAGTAGGAACACAATAAAATGCCAAGCTGTATTTATGTTCTGTTGAAAATTAGTTTTAGCATAAGGTAAATGTGCTGTTTTCACTGTACAGTATAGTAACTTGAATTATTTTGCTGTACTTTTGTTAAACATTTATTATTTTGTTTTAGGTGTTTATGGTGATGTCCATCGTGTAAAAATTATGTTTAATAAGAAGGAAAATGCCTTAGTTCAGATGGCGGATGCAACACAAGCCCAACTAGGTATTAACAATGTCAATAAAACATAGCTATTATTTTGATCTGTAATTCTGTATATCATAGTAATCTTCACTCCTATTAAAGTGAACACTTTAAGTGATTGTTCTGCTATGCATTTAAGTCATTATTTTTGAAAGGCCACAAACATTATAGCTTAGGTTTAAATAAATATACTTAAGTAAGCCATATCAATTGAACCTTTGTTCAGTTTCATCATAATTTGATACCTTATTAGTCTACTTGTAATTTAAAATAAATATTCAGAAATAAAGAAGGCAACTTCTTATACTGAGGATACAGTTTGGCTGGTCTAGCAATATTGCCAAATAATTTCAGAATTTTTTTTGAAACCCTGAAACTTTTGAAATGTGCAAAATGCAATTGAGGATGGTGGTGAGTTGAAATGCATCTGGTTCACTAGCCACTGAGTAGAAAAAATATTTTGGGAGTACAGATGCAGTATTGAGTAGCTGTTACATCTGTTCTTTCCAGCTCTTAACTTCTTGATTTAACTGTTTCAGCCATGAATCACTTAAATGGACAAAAACTTTATGGAAAAGTGCTGCGCATCGCCCTTTCAAAGCACCAGACAGTACAACTTCCTCGTGAGGGACAAGAAGACCAGGGTCTAACCAAGGACTATAGTAATAGCCCTTTGCATCGCTTCAAGAAGCCTGGCTCGAAGAACTTCCAAAATATCTTCCCACCATCTGCCACCTTGCACCTCTCCAACATTCCGTAAGTATCCAGTGGGAGGAAGGAGAGCCAACGACATTTCGCTCCCTGAGGGGAGAAACGGGGATACAGGTCACAAAGAAATCTCTTTTTCCAACACTGGCTTATGAGATGCATAATCTTCTGGGTCAGATGTTAACCATGTTTCCATCCCAGAATACCTGCATGTGAGGATATTTCCTCAGAAGAAAGAAAAGAAATATGTGTACCATCTGATACGAGAACAGAAAGGGGCGCGGAAGAGTTAATTGATGATACACATAAAGAGTTTAATAAAATACAGATCGCGGAGAGAAATGTTGAAAGGGATAAGGGTGAAAATAAAGAGAGTCCATTAAGAGAGAGGGCAAATCTAGAACCAATGACTGAGGCTTTCTGGGTGACTGACGATCAGGAGGACCTATGGGTGGAAAAGGAGGGAGCTTTCGGAAAAAAAGGACCGTTGAGGATGGTTGCAACGCAGACTGAGGGGAGAGAGACAGTTGGACAGGGTGAGAGAAGGGAGAGGATCCCAATTGAGCCCATGAGTTGGCAGGTAAAAGTAAAACCTGTCTACTGGCCAGAAACGTCATGGCGTTTCCAGCAGGGATGGAGGAAAGGGGTGAGAGAAAACCCAGTGGCACAATGGGCCAGACATCCCTGCTGTGGCAGCCAATGTTACGGGAGGGTCACGAACAATCCCCCTACTCCCCTGAAAGGGATGTTTTGAAAGGAACTTTGAGAATTCACTGTTAAGCAATGTTAAAGACGTGGACGAGAATGTTAGAGTTTTCACCTTTATTTAATTCAGTACAAGATAACAAAGACAGTTCTGAGTTCAACATTAATAAAAATATGTTACATTATTCGGGTTCGGAGTTCAAGACTCATCATTATGCATTGGAACCGCCTGTACTTTCATTCGAACCATCACACTGCATTTGCTGCAATTTCGGGTTTCATGTGCATCAGCTCCATGGATTTGAGGCTTCCCAAATGTTTTCTTACACAAGTTACATTTATTTATTTTATTTATTACTTTAATAAGTAAAGGTTCCAGAACTCTCATGGCATTTTAGCAATGATTTTCATCGTCCTGTGCAAGATGTGCTTCTTTTAATTGCTCAGCACAATGTTATATTCTGAAGATTATTTATAGTGGCAGTAGAATGTTAGAAACCTTGATTTTCTGTGAAACTGTACAACTGCAGCAGTAACACTAAAGAGAGTCCTATGTCATCTTAAAAATTAAGAGGATCATGGAATAATTTTATATGAATAAGAATGCACACGATGCATATGAGAACATAGCTTCTGGTACATAAAATCCTATGCAATAATATATGGTCATTATTCAAGGTGGCACAAGACTTGTCATTATTTTTTGTTTAGATTTTTAGCTAATGTGAGGGGTTTATCTGTTACAGACCTTCTATCACAGTTGATGATCTGAAGAATCTTTTTGCTGGCACTGGATGCATTGTGAAAGCCTTCAAATTCTTTCCGTAAGTTTTCACAGTAGTTTACTGAAATTGTTTAGGGAAGTTTGCCATTCAGGAATTATGGATAAGGAACAAAGAACAACATATGATCGAATTTATTTATTTATTTATTTATTTATTTATTTATTTATTTATTTATTTATTTATTTATTTTTTTTTTTTACAACTGATATGCCAACCACTACCCAAAGTTTACAGTTAAAAAATAGAATATCAATAAATAATCAAAACAAATAATAAAAATCTTACATTAAAATGATTACACTAAAATTACACTATTGAATGAGTCTTGTCTCATACAAAATGCAGTTAGATCAGCTTCTGGGGCTTTAAATTTTATTTTATTTTTTTACCACCTTGCGTAGGAAGAAAGATACAGACCATCCTTTCCAGCAGATAAGGATGGGAAGCTATAATTGAAAGTCTTTGGTTTTAACAGAACAACATCTAGCTGTAAGCAAGACTTTGGCACTCTGACATGAAAGGAAGGGAGGCAAATTTCGTTTGGAGTTTGTCCAGCTGTTAACTGAACTTCCCAGCATTGTTTCTCTTGAGATGTAGACAGACTAAACGATCAACATGAAATGCTCCACAGTCTGCAGTGCTAGACCACGCTAGATATCTATGTTTGGAGTTGTCTTGTTTTTCTGATTATCCAGATAGGGTCCTGCATCTGTTTTCATTTTGGCAAGATTAGAGGAAGTGAGTGTCTTTCAGTAAGAACTCGGGCATAACTCTTTCTTTTTTCGCTTTTAGAAAAGATCGCAAAATGGCTCTCATCCAGTTGGGTTCTGTGGAAGAAGCAATCCAGGCTCTCATTGAGCTTCATAATCATGATCTTGGAGAAAACCATCACCTCAGAGTTTCCTTCTCCAAATCTACAATCTGACACTTCTGTGACTCCCCCCCCCCCCCTTTAAAGACTTGAGTCCACCATTACCAGTGAAACATTCTTCAGATATAGACTGGAGTAGCCAAAATCAACGATGCATCTTTAAACGATGAAACTTGAGTGGGTCGTGTGTATTTTTATACATGGTAAAAAAAATCAAGGGATGGTCTTTCCATATCTTCTTCTGTTCAATTAGTTAATAACCCACCACAAAACTGTTCATATGTAATAATTAATAATAACATTTTCAGTGGAAGCCCCTCCTTTTAAAAATGATTTCAGGAACATAATTTTTAGTTTTTCATCCAAAACAATGTTACACAACATTTCTGTGGCCGACTAAACTTTGCTATCAAAAGCATGTTCTCAAAATAGACTTACTGGATGGCTTGAACACTAATTCTGTGGATTTTCTTTAATTAGTGAATTGATTTCTTGGACCAATTAGTAACATATTAAATTGTACCTGTAAGAAATGCTGGAGGAAAGACCGTGTCTTCTTTCTCCATGAAGTAACATTAAGCACAGGTCATTTGTCCTAATGTGATCAAATTAACACGTTTGAAATAGGTATTAAATCATGGTTGTGAGAGGTTAACTAGTTTTTATTACTATGAAATGATGTGTAATAAGATTTTGGAGAAAATGAAAGAAGAAATGTGTCCTGATTTCAAGTTTTGTACATTTCTTTCAGAAAAAAAAAATGTTTACACTCTTAAGGAAAAAAATTCAGGTCTGTCATATGGTTTGACAAATTTTTAGAAAGGTTATTTTTGGTAAGGTATTGTTTAAAAATATAAAAGTAAACCTCAAGGGTTTTTTGTACCACTGTAATCTCTAATACTTAAATCAGAATTACTGTGTATTTACTTAATTTCTTATGTGCCTTATTATGTGCTTATAATGATACAATAGTTTAGAGTTTTATCTGAAGTATCTTTAAACTGTATTGTGGCTTGGTGAGATTTCCCCCCCCCCTTGTCTTACTTTTTAAACATTTGGTGATTTTAAAAATGTTTTTAATAAGTAATAGTCAAATCAGATTTTGGTGCTTTGGTACAGGGATGGGGAAGTGGGAACTGAAGATAACTCAGTGCACATCCTTATAGGCCTATTCACAATATTTTGGGGGATGCAGTTGAATGACACCACTGTTGAGATCTAAAGAATGTTTTCCAATATCTGGATGATGTCTAACCTGTTGAGCCATTGGGCTCGTTGAAAATATTTTGCCTCAGGATTCCTTTTCACCCAGCAGTGCTGAGCTTGCTGTACTAAATGTAGACTGGTGTTTCTTCATAAATATCATAACTTCATTACTGAATGTTCACTCTGCTTGGAGAGCGAGATGAGATGCAATCTTACTTTTTGGGGGTGGGTGGGTTAAATATAGGTATACACAAATTACTTCTATGATTGTAATACAGTGTTTTTAGAGGTGTTGCAAGATGTTATGTCTACTGAAATTTTTCATTTTTTAATAAGGTATTCCTCTCAAGTATAAGGGGAGGTCAGTCCTTTAAATAGTTCTGAACCTGAATGCAAAGACTTAAGAAATGAGACGGAGTGTGGGGTTTTTTGTTTTGTTTTTTTAGTGTGCTCATTGTCTTTGAAATTTTTAGCAAGTCAGTTTGTTCTGTGAATACCAGCTGCTGCTTGGCAAAAAGAATTCCTTAGCTGTTAGATCTAGCTCAAAGTTCCTTTGTCCTGATCATTTAATAATTTATCTTTGAGAGGCAGGCTTTTTGGTGACACCATTAAAGCATGAAGGGAAAAGGCAACGAAACTCATGCCGTCTTAAATTTAAATAGTTCTATTTGTGGAAGATAGTTGGCTGATATTCACCATTGGACACTTGATTTTTGTTTTGTTAGTAAATAAGTTTCTCCATGGAAAGCTATGCTGACTGCCCAGTAATAACTGATCATGTTTCCATTCCCTGTGGCTTCACACAGTATAATAGTATAAACACAAACTTAGTGTACTATGAATTTTTCCCCAGTGGTGCCTAATTCTGGTGTGTATGTCACTTGACCCTAAATATATTGTGCCTCCTTCATTCCATTAATGTCAGCGGACCATGGTTCCAAGTAATCAGGTTCAGGATTACAGTGTTCCGAAGCATTAGTTGAAAAGCTTTTTTGGATGAAAATCCCAATGAATATGCCTTCTCCTCAGTATAACTTGCTAAGTTATCTTTAAGCTTGGTCACGATGTGCTTAAATGCTGCTACAAAGGGGGTGTTATTGGAGTTGATGAATGTAACTGAAGCAGGAAAAAAGACAAGTTCTGAGACTAAGCATAAGCATATGTAATATCGAGAATGGTGTGGGTGGGTGGGTGTTTGTGCACGTGTGTGCTGTATGGAGTATCCAGTGTGTATATTGATGCACATTGCAGGCATTTAATTTATTGATTTAACTAATCTTTAAAAAATGCAACTTTGTAGTGTTGATGGAGAAATAGATGGTCAACTAAACAAGAAAAATAGTTCCAGTTAGTCCCTATAAAATTTCTATTCTTTTTGCAGTCTTAAGTTGTAGGAAGTACAATTATAGTTACATGCCAGCCTACGTTTTTGACATTTGATTTTGCATTTACTCTCATTTTGTGTGGTCTCATCATAATTGTATTCTAGTCTGTATAAATCATCTTGGTTGTAGTGTATGTGTTGGGCTTGGTTTTAATTTTGTATAAGATGCAAATGTGAGAAATGGCAGTACAGAGCTTGTATTTAAAACAGGAATTTCATTTGCAGCAATAGAATGATCTCCTCCTCCCTATGGAATGCTTTACACAAAGCTGGCTTTACAATTACCTTGTATTGTCTCTGCTCCTTGGATGCAAAAGAGTTGCATCTTGATTCCTTGCCTTTTAGACGACCTAGAGAAAGTGTCCTCCAAAATTAAGGTGCTCTAGAGCATATCGTGATTGGATATCAACCGTCTGTGCAAATGCCTCTTTGTTCAAGTACTCTGATGTTGAATTGATTTTTCATACTACTTGACCCTTCCTAGTATTTATTCTATCAATTTAATCTTTCCTGTTTTCTTATTCCTTAAGGATAAAGTTGTGGGGCTAAAACTGTGTGACTCTTGCCATTACTTTGTAGTGGGGTTTGTCACAGTCTCCTGTGTATCAGGCATTTCTGTTGCCTGTAGAATTTATGATGTGTGAGAGGGTTTTGAATATATTTTGGCTTCTAATCAAATTTAGATATATTTGCATATTGTGCGGTTTTGTGCCTTTCTGGTATACTAGATGAACATTTCCTTGAGTGTGGATTTGCAGTTCAATAAGTGAAAACTTCTACTCATCATAAGAGGGAAAATGCTTTCTAATGAAGCTAACAAATGGAAAATGTTCCTATCCTAATATTACAGTGACCCACAAGAGCTAAATTGGCTTTAAAAATCAAGTCCCAAACTTAAAACTCAGTGTTGTGGAAACCTGGATTATAAACTAATGTAGAAACCCATTTCCACACAACAAGCACTTTGAGTTGCTTATGATTCTTACTCTTCGAGGGAAAGCCATAATGGCAGTCATGGCAGAAAACGTCTTGCTGCTAACTTCCAATGTAAACTAGATGGCAAAATATTCAATTTGGAGGTGGCACATGAAGGGCAGAGTACATTTTCCTGCTAGCCTAGGTGCAGACTCTTCAAGAGTCCTTATGTCTTGGATTCTTTCCTTGGTTGTCCCACTGATAATTTGGACATGCGCAAATCTTAATCTGAAATGAAATATTTGATAGCATCTTTGTTCAAATTAAGTCTTAAATCGAACATCCTTATAAGTTATCAAACTTCAGATGAACATCTGCTTTGCCCAAATTCGATTCCTTTTCATGTCTCGCAACAACTGCACTGGTTGTGTGCCTGGGGAATAGTGTCTTGAGGGCTCTTTGTGCCTCTATATACACATGTAGCCTTGTGTTATCTATGTGGAACCTCTTTTTCCCAGAGTGAGAGACTGCCATGGAAGCCTGCTTCTGAAAGAAACCATGGATTTTTTTTCAAAGCCTGCATCTGTTCTACACAGTCCAGCGTGACCAAGTGTGGCCTCCAGAGATGGTATTTCTCCTGGGAATAAGAAATCTGAGACGTGTTTTTTCAGACTTCATCCTGTCAAATGTAGCATGTACTGCTGTTTTCAAAGGAGAGGGGTTGAGTAACTGTATCGAAGCCATTTTGTTTGCCTTGACTTTTTTCTGGACTGGTAACTTTGAACAAAACTGCCAGATTTAAAACTGTTCAAGTTGCACAGAGATTTTCTTGAATCAAACTAAATCCTAATTGTCTTTGCAAAGATCTCTATGTTCTATTTGAGACTGTTCACAAATTTGAAAGCAAACCTTAACAAGTAGGAATTATTTGAAAAGATTGAAAACATCTAAATTTTAATTTTCAGGTTTTTTACAAAAAAACAAAACGGGACCAAAGTTTATGTGCCTTCAGTAGATGTGTAATTGTTTCGCTGTCTCTTTCAGTGTTTAGAATCAAACTGTTCTTTTCAAGAAAATGTGTATTTATATAGTAAAATACCAAATGACCCATGAACTTTCCATATGTGTGGTCAGTTCCTTCCAATTTCAGTTGGGTTTATTATGATCACTTTGCTTGCTACCATTGTAACATGAATCATGCTGCACCATGAGGTATCCAAGTTAAACTCCTTGACGTCTGGCTTGTGGTTGGCACAGTTGCTTTCAACAAAGGAAATAATAAGAGAGTGAATATCTTTGTATTCAGAGGTTCACTGTTATAATGGATGGATGCATAGTTGGAACTTTCAATTCTTGGACCTATGTGCAGTATTCAGAATTATAATTACAAATTTAACCAACTATGTACATGAATTCATCTCTTAAACTATGGTTCAGTTCTTTCCCCAATTTTCTCTTCAGTTTCAGAAAACAATTCATCCCACTCTCTCAAAATATGGTTGCTGACCAAGCAAATTGTTGCATCAAATTGTCACCTCACTGCAATGACCAAAGATTGTCTGTGTTGGTTTTATGAAGACATCCCATCAATTTTCTTTCTTTCTTTCTGTCAAGCTATTTTTCCTGAAAGACTCCACATAAAGTGGCCTTTTATATGAATGCTGTTGATGGATGGAATACTTAATGGGAATTCAATTTTTTAAAAATGTGAACTAAATGTAAATGGCTTAAGCTGGCATAGGGGTACTGGATACCTAGTACTGTATTCACAGACAAAAGGTGCACAATTACAAGAGTCAGACATTCCCTATCTTTCTTTGTGTTCATGAAACCCTTTTTATGTTTGTAAAAATGTTCATCTAACACAAGAAAATGCTGTAAATATTTGTAACAACGTTTTTTACCTGGCAAAAAAAATGGTTTTTGGGAACAAGTATAAAATGGTTTTTATATTTAAAAAAACATCGATTGTCTTGTATATTTTGATAAGCAACAGTACCAGCTTTCATTTGTTAAGCAGCTTCTGGCATTGGAGGGGGGGAGGATTCCATGTTGTTGAGATGAGTTGATGTTATAAATGCAAAGAAGTTGAAATATTAAAGAAACCTATTTTCTAACTGAGTAGTGCATGATTAATTTGAACTTCTGTACACTGCCGTATACTCCATTTCTTTTAAGTTTTGTGTATATGCTGATTATTACTTGATTATCTATACTTAACCCTTTTCCTAACAACTCTAGTTGTAGCATGCCTCTTAATAAATGTCATGACATCTGTACTCTCAAATTTTTCTGCGTTCTTGTCTATTACTTTGGGTTTCTCCTTCTAATTGTTAAGCTAATGTCTGTCTTTTTCTTTGTGTTTCTTTCTTCTATTGACCATCTACACTTGCTCTCTTTGGATTGTCTGAAGTCTTTTGACAGTGACATTTTCATAGAACATTCTTACAGAATATATAATATCACATAATTTTAAATAGTCAAGAGAGTAATTCTTCAAGCAAATACAATGACAATACAAGTCTGAGAGTACAGCTACACTAGCAGCAGGGAGCCGCTCGGGAACCATCAGGCTTGGATAGAACAGTCTAATCCAGTCTGACAAATCACATGTAAATGGCTGCTGAAGTGCTAATATCACTTAGTAAATGAGCCACTTCAGGACATTGGCAAATTAATAACTTCCTCTGCTTAGCTGTATATAGACCACTGTTATTATATACGGTGTATAAAATCTCAATTTCCCAATTTGCCAGTATGCTGAAATGGCTTGCTAATTAAGCAGGCTTTCTTTGGATTAGTTCCAGAAATCACATGCACTAGAACTAATCCAGACAAACCAGAGCAACCCTGCCTGCACCAGAAATATAGAAGCCCCTTAAATTAGCACCTGAAATTGCTCAGATTTCTCACATTCAAGCGGCTTTAAATTTCTGCATAAAACTTTCAGAATAGATGTCCAATTCCATTTGCACCTGAGTCTACGTAACATACATTGGAGTAGGATCACAGCATGTAGTTGGTCAAAATATAACCTAGGTTACTCTGTGTTTAGTACTTGGCTGTTGCTTGTACCTTCTCCAGCTTTCCCCATCAAGATGAATAGACTTGACGGCAAATCAACATCTCTGTTATTTTTTTTTCCTATGTGAATCCCTCCCTCACCTTTTTATTTAAACATTCCCTTACCAAGAATGGCCTCTTGGAACATATTTTCTCCACTCTCTTGCTCCACTCTGTGATTTGAGAATGTGAGTGGAGGGAAATTGAATCATCCCACAGACGTAGGTACATACTTGTTAGTGCCATGATGAACCATCTGGAGATTTGGTGGTAATGGGAGATTGGAATTATAGTATAACAACTAAGGCAGTTGCTGCTCCCTATTTGCATACTATGCTGGTGAAAAGACAAAAAGTGTTTTGCTCAAAATAGCAGGCAGGAGCATTTATGTTTGTTGTCCCAGATAAGTTTCCACTTCTCCATTCATGGGTAGTGCTGCCATGAAATGGAAATAAGACACAAGGTTTCCCGGGCTTCTTTCTTGACAACAACAATAATAATAGTAATAATAATAATCTCAATCCTATGATGGATCTGTCATTTTCACTTACATTTATTCTGTGTTGGATATGACGAGCATCCAATTTGCAATTAATCTGAATAGAAGTTTAACTCTTTCCTGGATACCCAGCATAGTATAGTGGGTAGAATGGTGTACTAGGACTCAAGATTTGGCCATGGAAACTCACTGGGGAGGTAGAATTGGTAAAACTACTTAAATATCATGAACTTTGAAAGCGGTATTAGAGTTGCTGTGAGTCAGTTCTAACTTGATGGCACATAACATAGCCTCCTTGTTTGTAAGCTCTGTATTTGTTTGCTTTTCCGTCTACCTTATTAATGCTAATTGCACAACTTTTTGTGAGAAGCACGCTAGGCCCTAGAACAGGCCTGCCCAAAGTCCGGCCCGGGGGGGGGGGGGGCAAATCCGGCCCATCAGGCCATTCTGAATGGCCCACGGCTGGCTGGCCTGCCCCTCCCTCCCCCTCCTTCGTCCCACACTGGGGAGCTTGGGGGGGTGCAAGGTTGCACAGATTGCCTCTTCCAAGGGGCGACCTGTGGCCATGGCTCCCTGTGCTTCCTTTAGTCCCCACCTTCCTTCTTTCCTCCCTCCCTTGGTCCCCACCTTCCTCCCTCTCTCCCTTGGTCCCCGCCTTCCTTCTTGCGTGCGGGGTTGCAAGGGGTCAGTGGGTGGGGGCTTGCAGTGGGGTGGCTGGGTCGGGGAGCAACCGGCCCCTGACACATTCTCAGCCACCAAATCTGGCCCTCCTTACAAAAAGTTTGAGCACCCCTGCCCTAGAATCAAGACAGATTGAAATGTGAAGAAGTTCACCGAGGCATGGGGGAAAACACACTCTTGGTAATGAAACTAATTCCTGCCTGTTGGACTTTTAAGAATCTATTGTCTTACACCTGAGATACAACACCTCTTGCTTAATGCCAGGCAGTAACCTGACATCATTGAATTGAAAATTGAATTATGTGCTTTCCTCCAGTACTTTTTAATGTCACAGGCATTGGCTCTTTCTCTAGCAACAAAGCCACATTCTTTCCTGCTTAATGGGCAATTGTGAATGTCTAAAATGAATGTCGCAGTCTAAAATGGGACTGAAATCTAGGTGGATTATTTCGAACCAAGTTAAAATGCAGTTTTTCAGCATACTTTCTGTATGATTTATTTTAAGCACTTTTACCACAGTTGTTAAAAGATGCCTAGATTGGCTTATAAATCAATACTAAGAATTGTGGCCCTGAAGCTTCTAGCTCTAACACATGACACATAAGGCAGGGTAAGTAAGGGGAGAAGGAAAAATGCAAGCTTGTTCGCTACGTGTCAAGCTTTAATTTTTCTCACAACTGAGACAACTGGCTCAGCCAGCCTGATATACTGAGTACTGTACTGTCTTAATTGGCACCTGCAGAAATTAATACTGAGATGGTCTTGAATTAAGTAACGGAATAGCCCCATTGCTGCTGCAACTCTTTGTGGCACTTGGTTGGAACCAGTGGCTGCTGCCTTCTGTTGAACTCCATATTTATGTATCCGCTGTCTCCCAAACTCAAGAAGATTGATCCCCGTCCTTTAAGTCCCCAGATGTGCTTGGCCTACAATTCCCAGAACTCCTGGCCAGCACAGCTAATCATAAAGTCCAATAATCTCTATATTGGGAATAACGGCTCTAGAGGTTCCCCTGACATGGTTGCACTCACTACTATGTGAATTTTCTGCAGAACTTCCTGGTGGGGGTGGGGGGGGGGGAGCTCAGTGTGCTTGTGGGAAAATATCCACAGGAAATGCTAACAGGCAAGATAACCAATGCCTGGTATCTCTTATTTTCAGCAATCTTTAACAGCTCTATCGGCTTCCACCTCCAGCTTTGCCACCCAAAGTATGGTGATAAACATCTTAAAGCTGGAGGTTCATGCTTCTGCACTAATGCTGTACTCATGTGTTTTTAATTAGTCCCTGTGTAACACTAGGAGTGGGAAGGTTTGGATTTGAAATTAACCCCCCAAAGTCACACACTTTTTGCTGCATGTAGTCATTGGAGGATAAATTGGGGCAGCCCGCCTGGAATGACCAGGAGACTGCTTCAAACCCACCCACTCCTCCACACAGCATTCATTGCATGCTTAGGCAGCTGTGTTTCATCTGATGAACTTGTGCAAGCATGAGATTAAAAATGCAATGAGGGACACAGTGAGAAACGTAACTGCCAGGTGATGCAAGGATTGCCCAGAAGGTTGTGAACCGCAGCCGTGGCAATTTAGCAATAGTATCCTGTTTTCACAACTGCCCATTATGCAACAACAAACTCGTACAGATGTTGCTTTTACAAACGAAAAATTTTGGAAACTGTGCAAGATCATTGGGGGGGGGAGGGCTCAGGGCTGAAGCAGAGGACAATAGGTGGGGCCAGTCATGTTACAACACTGATTTTTCTAACATGATGACTTCCAACTGTGTGCCAGGGCACACAAGGGCACTATACCAAACAATAGGGGGGGCACACACATCCATAGTGCTGGACCTCTCCAAGTCTTAAGGCACACACTCACGTTTAGGGCCACCCACCCACCCATCCACTGGCTCATCTTCAGACAAAAGACAGCTGGAAGGAGGAAGTCTAGCTAGAACGGAGGCAGCTGGTGAACACTGGGGAATTGGCAGGTGCGGGGCTGTTGCCTGGGAAGCAGAGCTCTATTCCCATCCCTGCCTGGTTAAAGCAAAAGGTGTGGCTGAGGTAGGGAATAGTAACTGGCCTGGCCATGGTGGCAGGTCTCACTGTGTGTCTGCTAATAATCATGTCTATTAATGTAGAAGAGGTTTTTTTTTTTTTACTTTCTAATCTTGGGAACAAAAGCTTGTGCTCATGGTAATTTATATGGGGTCAGCCAGTTCTCTGAGGATGGCTACTGCTAAGCTTTTTGATGACTAGTCGGTACCTTGGGCAGTTGAAGACACGTGGCCAAACTAGTGGCCCAATGAGGGTCTCCCTTCAGAGCACCCACTGAAGGCTACCACCTCCACCCCAGGTAGACCTTTGTTAGCCAAAAAAACCAGCAACAAGTGTTCTGCTTATATACCACCCCATAGTGCTTAAAGCACTCTCTGGGCGGTTTACAATTTATTTATGCAGGCTACAGATTCCCCCACCCCACGCGTGTGAGCTGGGTACTCATTTTACTGACCTCGGAAGGATGCAAGGCTAAGCAAACCTTGAGCCAGCTACCTGGGATTGAACCTCAGGTTGCGAGCACAGTTATAGCTGCAGTACAGCAGTTTAACCACAGCACCATGAAGCTCTTTTGTTAGGATACTAGTTAGGGAAAATTTGCATATTTAACATGATTCCTAGTGTAGGCCATGGAATGGAGCAACAGGCTAAGCAAGGAAACAATTCTCTCTGCTCCCTCACAACCTTCTCCTGCGCTTTGAAAATAAGGGCTACTGGTATTAATCTTCAGAGATGAGAAGAGCTGAAGATAACCTTGTGTTACCACAAGAACTCAACAAACTCAGCCTCCACAAGATGTTCATTGTGGAGTATCGCCAGCCATTTAGAGTAGTCAGTGCCCCTAAAGACACAAAGAAAATTGTTATCCCCGATGAACCACAGCGATAATGCTAAATGAGGAAAGCTGGGTGCATACAGAATATACCTTCATTCACATAAATTAAACAAGTATTTTGTTTGCAGGAAGGGTCTGGATGGTGTTTACATATTTTGCCTCTCACACACCCATACTGTTGGGTGAGCCAAACACCCCCCCCCCCCCATTATTGGCAAAGTAAACAAGATGGCCACTATCTGGAAGTTGAGTCATGGCTACTGGACTTCTTTTTTGAGAGATAGAAACGTTTCGCTCTTTGGATGAACAGCGAAACATTTCTATCTCTCAAAAAAGAAGTCCAGTAGCCATGACTCAACTTCCAGATAAACTCACCTGGATGACTGAGAATCTTCACAGAAAGATGGCCACTATAAAGAACCTCCCTCCCCCTTAGAAGGGAAATATTTTGAAGGTGGGCACTGGGCACAGCCATGACCCTCCTAGGCCAGGAGTGGGAAGGGGTGGCCCTCTGGAAGTCCTTCACCACTTCTCCAGTCATACAACAGTGTGGTGTATGATGCACGATTACCTTCTTAGGGGGGAAGAAATACTGAACAAGGTTTCAGATAAATCTGTATGTCAAGATCATGCCTCCTGAGAACGGAGCTCTACACCAGCAATGGGCTAAGTGCAGCCCTTAAAAGCTATTTGCCCCCTTTCATTCCTCTCTTTTTCTCACTAAAAAAAGAAAAAATATTTGCAGTTTCTAGAAGCTTCCAGAAATAGTAATTAATATTTTTTAAAAGGTTACAGCCACCAAGTGCTGCTTAATACTGTACACCCAAACAACCCTTTTAAAAAAAAATCTGGAAGGGAATTTGTAATCATCTCTAAATTCTTCCTCTTTCTCTTCTTTTATGTTTTGAAGCCTGTGCAGGTCCTCAAGTGTCCTGCCGACACAAAATTGTTCCACATATCCATCATAGTTACCGATAATTGCTATCAACTACCTAAGGACAAGTATATGTTCGTCTTGATCCTATTAATATAATAGGATGATCATTTTCTTTCTTTGATAATAAATGATTTCCCTATCATCATGTCTTTGTATAGATGCACATAAACAACACAGTACGTTATTGGATTTCAAAACAGAGGACTTCTCCCCCTAAAATAATGTTGCAGATCACAAGTGTGATCACTCTGTTCCACAATTCGGTCTATTCAGTGTTCTGTGCAATAATTCTGAGGACAGGGTATCGAAGTGTTTATATTATTATTATTATTATTATTATTATTATTATTATTATTATTATTATTATTATTATTATTATTATTATTATTATTATTATTATTGTTCTCATGTTCTGCTGAAACACTATTCCATTTCAGTTTATGGGGCGATGCCTTTTGAAAAACAAAGCAAAAGTGTTCTGCTTATATACTGCCCCATACCACTTCAAGTAGTCTCTGGGCAGTTTACAGTTTAATTACAGAATGCAGACTACATATTGCCACCCCCCCCCAGCAAGCTGGGTACTCATTTTACCGACCTCGGAAGGATGGAAGGCTGAGTCAACCATGAGCCTGCTACCTGGGATTGAACCCCAGGTCGTGAGCACAGTTTTACCTGCAGTACAGGCATTTAACCACTTACTCATCTCATTTAAAAGTCACATCTGTGAGAATCAATATAGGAAATAAGAATAGATGTTACACATGGCAAGTGGTAAAGGGCTTTGAGCGATGTTGATCCGGCGCAGAGGTCTAGTATAGAACAGTCACATTACAAGAGGGTGTCCCTGTTTCCATTCACAATACGTTGGACATGCAGTTACAACCTTTCACACTTAATGCTACATGAAAATGTTACTCAGAAAGATCGGGTTTTCAGAAATGGATTTGAATGGGGTAGATTATGTAGCTCTACAATGCCAATGGGGATCGAAGAGTGTATGTGCTTCCATGGACCAGCGTGTACATGTCATCGGATCGTAGCTGTTAAATGGAAGCACGGCATTTTGTGGATGCTAATTTTAGTGTATGTTTGGTTTATGGCAGACAATGCTCTTAATAACTCCAATGAGTCCGAATAGTCTTCTTTTCTTATATATGTCTTACAGTCTTAGTACATATTCTTAGAAAAAACATTGGTACATTAGGGCATTTTCTTACAAAGACACCTTTTCCTTTCATGGCCTGCTGTGGTAATTGTGTACTTTGGGGTTTTGTAGGTCGGCTTTTCTGTTGGTATATATACATAGATTGGCATCACGGGTGACTGTAGGTTGTGCAATAAGCACAACTCTTTGGAACACAGATGGCTCTTCATTCCTTAAGTGACACCCTCCTCTCTCTTCAGCCAATTTTATTATAGCCAAAATCACTTGGGTGGTGCCGTAACAGGTGAAGCATTTTGATGGGGGCTTCAGACCCCATCAAAATGCTCCCAAACTCAGGACCAGCTATTTCTCAGTCCTATCTGTGACAACACACTTGATTGCTTCTTGATTGCCTGGCTGCCTAATAGGAAAAGCAGGAGGCAATTGTCAATTAATCTGATCGTGAATAGGCCAGAAGGACAGTATTTGCTCTCCTTGCAAAGGCACACAAAGGCTACCCTGCATCCTGTTTCGGCTCTTCTCATCTCAGCTGTTCAGCAGGCAGCTAAGAGACAAGAGAGCACATAAACATAAATGTGCATAGCCTCATGGATGGCTGATCTACATTCGCTGAGCTCACTTCCATTTGCCTAATTTACAGAAGGACAGTATTAATTACGTGTACTGGACTTCTTTTTAAAAACAGACATTCACACAACTGCTACTGAAACCATTGAAGTCCCTCATATTTCTTTGTTGCCTTTAAATGTCAAATTTTATTTCTCCTGTGGTTTTTGTTTGCAGTAATGCAAGGAACCAAAGTACAAATGGGATAATTTCAGGGAATATGATTTCATATTTGCAAATGCCCTGAGTTTTTAAATATGTTCAGCAGAACTGAGTGTTAAAACTCATCCAAGACCATCCCATTTCACAAAGCGCACACTCTCTCTGTTTGTATGACATTTAAATTCCAGATTTCAACTTGAGAACAAGGCAGATAACAAACATGATTAAAGCTGTAATTTACAGAGGAGGTAGGGGTTTCATTCTTGAATGTTCTACCACACACCCTAGTGCCTTGAAAAAGCTAAGATGTGGTTAACATGTTAAAATAACCCTTCTAGTTTCTCTTTGTAAAAACTCATATGCAGGATTGAGTCACATGGGTGGGCTAACTTCTGAAATGAGGAAATCGGCTAGAGATGAGCAACCCTTATAATGAAGAGTACTCACTTTACGGCGATGGATGCCACAATATTTACAGTGGCAAATGTTGCAAAATGTAATGGTATGTGGATAAAAATTGTCCGTAACATTATGCAGCCTTCTAACAATAATCTAAAAATTTAGTTTATATCTGATATTCTTATCACTTTTCCCCTTGTTATGTAACTGATGGCAGTTGTGCATTATACTACAATTCTGTATGATTATATTATATTATATTATATTATATTATATTATATTATATTATATTATACAGTAGGACTCCTGTATCCACTGATTCAGTTATCCACGGTTGGCAGAGGGAAAAAATTAAACAATTCAGCAGCCACAAAGCAAGCTGTTGTCACAAACAGCAGCTGTAAAGCAAGCTACTATCACAAACAGTGGCCATAAAGCAAGCTACTATCTCAAAAGAGCAGTCATAAAGCAAACTAATGTCAGGAAATAGCAGTTTGGGAGTGAGTGGGGAGGTGTTCTCTCTTATCCACGGTTTTCATTTTCCATGGGAAGGCCTGGAACCAATCCCCAGTGGATACTGGGGTCCTACTGTATTATGTATATTATACTGTTATATGATGCTGGAAGTCAACAGGCAGAATTGCCTGAGTTTAGTATGTGTGTTTGTTTATTTACACCCAGTCTGATGGATGCATTTAATTGAATAGAACTACAACAGTGGAGAAAGACCGTGGATGGTTTTAACTCTTTCCTTCAAGCTGTTTTCCTGATCTAAAGCAAGCCCCTGCTGCTAGTCTTCATGTGGAAGAAAACCCACCAGTTTAAAACAAGGGGCTTACAGCATTCTGCTTTAGTGCTTCCAAATGTGTGCCCCTTTTTAAATGGAAAAAGAGTGACCCACATTTTGAAAATGGATTCAAGAAATAACCGCTGCCTTCTGTGACACTAGACAGCCTCTGACATTTTTTAAAAAATGGGGATTAAAGCATTCTAATGCCTGAGTTCTGACAAATGTGCATCACTTTTTAAAAAGTGACCCATGTTTTGAATATGACAAAAGAGAATTTAAAAAAAAACCTTCTGTAAAACCACACCGCTATGTGTAGTTGCTATGTGTCTGCCCGTTGAAAATAAACACCAGCTTGCAAAGATAACCATAATCCTTATCAAAGCAGCCACCCGCATTTCAAACAAGAGACATTGGAAAGGATGACACATGGGAAGCGGAGAGGTGATACTTAAGAAAAGAATAGTTCAGAACGGAAATCAAAATGCCAAACAAAAGCCAACCTTATTTCTGAGTTGCATTTAGCTATGAATTAAATTTGTTAGTTAATCATCAGTTACGTCTTGGCACAGGGGTGGGTCTACTGTGAAACCAAGGAAGCTTAAGCGTCAAGGCCCCTAATATATGAGGTGTTCCGGAAGCAACTTCAGTCCACATTTAAAAAAACAAACCCAAAACTGCGGGAATCTGTTGTGGAACAACCCCATTGATGATAACAGTGGTTATCCAGATCTTGTTGCTGGTTGCGAAGTGACCTCTCCCCCCCCCCCCCCCCAAATGTAGGTCTTCCACTGGCTAGGAACAATCACTATTAATATCTTGGTAGCTTCATGAATTTGAACTTATTTTCACAAGCAGGTCAAACTAAGCATCATAGGAAATTAGGAGGCATACAGTATATTCCAGTATTTCTCAAATTGCTCAGGCCGGATCTACATACATTTTACAGCATCTTTAGTGAGGGCAGGATTTAAAGCTTTTAATCAATAGTCCATTACAAATGCTTCAGGATTGTCCTTATGCATCTGTAAAATATTGTGTTATATTTGTGGAAAATTATTTTTGCATTTGTGGTAATTTGTAGATGTGGCAAATTTAATGTATTTCTAAACTTACCATGGAGTATGTATGGCCTATGCACTATTAAACCTAAATAAACTTGAAATTTACTGCATCCTGGTGGGCGGCATAGCTCTGCTCAGTTAAGCTCAAAGGATGAAACTTTTTGAACCCTAGTTGTATTCAAAGAAAAAAAGATGTATGAATCACTCATTGTCAGGTGGACATAAGAAGATTTATTTTTCCTGCAGTATATTCAATTCCAATAGCATAAGGAATAGCTCCAGGCCAGATGTATTAGTGAGCACAAAACCCACTCCTGGAGTAAGAATAGGTTGCCATATATATTGAGAGTACCTAGAATAGATCTCAAAAATGAAGACAGAAGCCTTTTAACAGATGAAAGTGGCTGACACTGTCTCTCCACTAGGAGCTAGGAAATAGTTTTCAATTTGGCCTTGAAAACTTAAGCTTTAACAGGGGCAAAATTACCTCTTGGTCAGAAAAAAAGTTCATGAGCAACATTTCATCGTAAGGTCCACCAGGCGTTTAGAGAGTCCATGCAAGCGAATATCCAAGTATTTGTAATGATTCATCTGTTCAACTGGGTGGCCATCATATTTCCACTTTAATCTAGTTTGGATGTTTTGAGAGGACAACCACTTTGGACTTACTCTAGTTAATAGTTGGCTATTTCTGCAGCATTTCTCTAGCCAGAAAACCTAATCTAGTCTGCAACAACAGTACTTAGACTAAAAATCTTTATAAAAACAGTACTCAGGGGATGTTGCTCTAACAAGCTCCGTACCTGTGGAAAGTCTCCAAAGTAGATGTGAAATAAAAGGGGAGCTTGCAAACTACCTTGCCTGACCCCCTCTTCGAATGTAAGGGTCAAATTGTGTGGGTTGCCCTTCAGAGCAATCAATGTTGTAATATAATGATTTAATCAAGAACAGTAAACAGGCTTTCTAACTTTCTTCCAAGGACTTCCCTGGGGAAACATTGAATGCTGATTTAAAATCAATGAAAGCCACAAATAACTGTCCTACTTAGAAGCTGGGGTATTTTAGGTTCTAATTTTAATATTTGTACATTTCATTCCACCCGCTTTCTCTGCAGAAACATACTGATTCTTCTCCTGCTGTATACCCCCTCCCTTTCCAAAACACACATTCCGAAAATAATTTCCATACTTTTACAAAATCATTGCTTTTTGTCATTCCCCCTTCTTAGTTTCAATTCACATTTAAACACACATCCATTCCTATGGCAGCAGTTTCTCCTAAGACCCTTTGAGGCAAGGCAAAGAAAAGATTTATTTATTTTTATTTTAGAGTATTTTTCCTCTGCCTTTCTCCTTGGAAATAGACCCAAGGTGGCTTACAGTAATGAGGGATAATATACAGTCCAGTACAATTAAGACATGTCAAGTATTTGAGAACAAGGAATTCAAATAAAAGATTAAAATAATACATTTATAACTCATGTCAGGCATCAGTAGACAGCCCATATAGAGAGATGTTTTTTTAAAACCCTATCCCTCCCCTCTGGGGATTAATTCGCCATAATCCTGAAGTGGCTGTTTTCTTCATGAAAAGGCCTTCTCCGCTGCTGCGCCCAACTCTGAAATTCCCTCCCAGTGGAGGCCTGGACTGCCCCATCTCTGCTGTCTTTCCAAAAACAGGCAAAGACCTTTCTCTTCAGGCAAGCTTTCCCTGTGTCTTTATATGAATCTACCACACATGGCTGCACAGTTATAACCACTTATAACTTTGTGTTTATATCTCTCCTTGTGTGATTGCATTGACACTATGTTATTGTTAGTTTTGATGTTGCCTTCTAATGCTGTAAGCTACCCCCTCCGTTCCCTGTTTCTCACATTGAATATTTATTTATTTATTTTATTTATTATGGAGCTTATATACCGCCCGTCTTCCTGGAGGGGAACTCCAGGCGGTTAATCCTAATGGACTGACTGTATATTGTCTCCCCTTACTGTAAGCCCCCTTGGGTCCTTTTCCAAGGGGAAAGGAGAGATACAAATACTCTTAAAATAAATCAATAAAAATAAAATTAAGCCACTTCACAATATGTCAGCTCCAAGGAGGGAGGCTTGCTTTGTTTCCTTTCAAGGCTCTGGACAGGAACCAAAACGGAAGGAAGCCCCTGAGAGGGATCAGAAATAAAACTGGGGGTCGGCATAGTTTGAGGCACCAGCCCCTCATTGCATTGCTCTCTACACGCAGTCCCTGTAATCATCCTTTTAAAGTGCTTTGGAGCAGGCGCGGCGGGCTCGGAGATAAGATCCTTGGGCTGGTGGGCGGCAAGGAAACGGGCCCCTTTCCCCCCCTCCGTCCGTCCCTATCGCGCAACAGCGTCTCGTAAAGCGACTTCCTCTGAAGTCGCGAGGTGCAACTTTTTTGGAGAAACGTCTTTCACACGAGACGTGGGCAACACGAGCCCCGGGAGAGAGAAGAGAGATCGCGGGCAGCAAGCCTTGGGAACCGCCGACAGCAAGGCAGGGCGATCCCGGCCTTCGGATCGAGTGGAGAGGCGCGAAAGACGCGCCCACGAGGCCGCGAGAGAGAGAGAGAGAGAGAGAGAGAGAGAGAGAGAGAGAGAGAGAGGCGACATGAGCCCGGCGGGTGCCGGAGGGAAGCGGTGCCGGGGACCGCTGGACCCGCTGGTATTGTTTTTCCTGGCGCTGCTGCTGCTCTTCCACTCTTCCGAGGAAGAGAAAGAGGGCGGTAAGTGGCCGCCGCCTGGGCTGGAACCCGAGCTCCGATTCCAGGTTCTGAGTGAAGAGAAAGGGTGGGTGGGGGTTGACGATTGCCTAACTAAACAGTACAGTGGAGCCTCGTATAGCAAACAGTTTATATAACATAAAATCTGTACAACAGAAACAATTCCGGCGATAGGGGAAATTTGCTTAACAGAATCGCCTATGGGGCGAATCCGTACAACATAAAAATGGTCGCGTTTTAGGGATTACTCTGTTTTCAATGCATTCTTCCTATGGGAGATTTATATAAAGGAAAATTGGCTTAACAGGTTTTCATTTGCAACCAAGTAATTCCTTTTATACAAGGTACCACTGTAAATGATTCTAGCCACTCGATCGTCCTTCTGTCCCCGCCTGGAAGGAAGGCTTTCCTAAGAACCTACTAAGGCTCGTGCCCCAGCATCTTAAACATGAGCTGGTTTTTCGCCGGCCGGGTAATAAATAGGTTTCACGTGTTTTTATCTGTGGCGTCGCCGGTTGCGCCTTTCACGCGATCGTTCGCTTTCCAAAGAGAGGCGGAAAAGTGCCTTAAACCGGGTTGCCTGTTAATGAAGAAGCCAGCGTGGGGGGGAACCACCACCCGGTGCCTTCTGCTGGGCTCCCGCGTGCCTCTTGCACAGACACGGATGGGGGGCTAAGTGGGCACCGTAGCAGCAATGACCAGATCTCGATTTGGGAGAGGGAGCCGCATGAGTCGGTGCAAGCGCACCAGACAAAAAGAATATATAAAAATAATGGATTAAAAAAAGAAAAGAAAGAAAGACAGCTTAGTGTGATGCTCGGAAGATTAACGGTTATTTTTTAATTATTATTTTTGGTCCGCCCCTCAATCCACATGCCCTCTTAGTGTGAAGTGTCATTGCTTCCCTATAGTGATCCGTGATTCTGAGTCAGCAGCGTTTTGGTCACAGTTTATAGTCGCATGTTGATATTTTAGTACGAATTCCATGATGCCCGTGCCTCCTCTGATTGCCAACCTGCTTCCACGGGTTCAGGGAGGCACACATTTTTCCTCTTCTGCCCTATTTATTTTCACAACAAACTTGTGGGGTAGATGAGGCTGACCATGGCTGAGGGTTCCAGTTTCCCGCTCGTCTGACCCCCCCCCCCCCCACACGCCACATCACGTTGGTCTTGCGATAAGGGCATGACTCGCTGGGTTTCCTCTGAGAGAATTGCCAACAACATGGGTTTCGTGCTGAAAGTTTTTCTGATAATAAAAGCAAAAGCAAAGTGTTCTGCTTATATACCGCCCCATACCACTACAAGTTGTTTTGGGGGGTTTACAATTTTTTAATTACAGTGTGCAGGCTACACATTGCCCCCCCCCCCCCCCAGCAAGCTGGGTACTCATTTTACCGACCTCGGAAGGATGGAAGGCTGAGTGAACCTTGAGCCTGCTACCAGGGATTGAACCCAGGTGTGAGCACAGTTTTACCTGCAGTACAGGCATTTAACCACTGCATCCAGAAAGGAATGGTCACCTTGGGTCCTTTTGGGGAGAAAGGCAGGGTGGAAATATTTTGAATACATAAATTAACATTTTAATAGTTCGATTTTCCTTGCTGCTCATGGCTATGGATCTCTGGGGACAGGGACGTCCAGCCATTAGTCATTCAGTTCACAGACCTCTTTCTTCCTATCTCCTTTCTGCCTTCTCAATTCCCAGACAAGGTGTTTGATTACTAGGCTATGGATAGGTAGCCCCAACTTGACACTCCTTAATGTACTGAAGTGCATTAACATTTAAGTGAAATATCTTAGGCATTTCAATCTTAGATCAGGGCCTACATACTCCTGTCTTCTGCTAAACTTCTTTGATTCTTGTGAACTTTCCTCAGCATTTGATAAAAACAAACAAAAATTCCTTGCTCTTCTTGGAAGATACAGTAATCTAAAAATAAGCCAACTGGCAGGAAGTCCAGTCCAGTTAGTTAATTGCTGGGCAACGAACAAAAGTGTAGTATGTGAAACCTTTTTCTTTCATGGAAATGTAGAGAGAGAAGCGGCATGTTTTAAATTTTTGCCTCCTCTGAGGGTCAGTCTGAACTGCTCAAAACACAAAATTCACACTCCTTTGGTCACAGTGTTGAAATCTTGTCTCTTAGCTTGGGTTTTCTGTCATCTTTCAGATATAGCATATTAGTATATAATGATCCCTTCAGAACTCTCCTCATTTTCTTTGGGAGGCCTATTCTCACTGTGAGAGCCATTTCTCAAACCCTTTATTTTATTTTATTTTATCTTTTCTCCAAAGAGCTGAAAGAAACGAACCTTACACATTTTTCTCCTCACTCCATGTTGTTAAAGGTTAGGCAGAGGGATAGTCTAACAGTGTACTGTACTTGCTATACTTTATGCCATAGGAAAGAATATCCACTGTTTATTTTATATATAGGAGAAAGCACAGGGCTGTATGTGCTGAAGGGATGAGAAATGATTTTTTTCACACTTCATAATCGTTCACTTGCCTCCCAGCAAGAAATGTTTTTTTACTTCATCCTACAGAACTCAGTTGGAGTCACTTCAAGGTTGTGTTTCTTGGCTCTGCTAGATGACAATGTAGGAATAGTGGGATGATATACTAGAAACTAATATTAATAACATATGTAAGAGGATGATTTCTAAGTATTAGTAAATGTTATATAGGAATCCAATTGTTATTGTTATTATATGTTTTGTCATTATATATTGTATACTTTCAGTTTGCTGTAGACTGCCCAGAGTAGCCCTCGGGCTAAACTTCGGTCCTCCAGATGTTTTGGACTACAACTCCCAGAATCCCAAGCCTGTATTGCCAATGGCAAAGGACTGTGGGAGTTGTGGTCCAAAACATCTGGAGGGCCAAAGTTTGGCCACCACTGGATGGTTGAAGTATATCAATCAATCAATCAATCAATCAAACAAACAAACAAAATGACTCAATAGGAATCCACCTCCCCAAAAAAGCAATATTCTGAAACCTTAGAGCAGGCATGTCCAAACTTCCGCCCTCCTCCTGATGTTTTGGACCACAACTCCCAGAATTCTAAACTTATATTGCCAATGGCAAAGGACTGTGGGAGTTGCTGTCCAAAACATCTGGAGGGCCCGAAGTCTGGGCATGCCTGCCTTAGAGTCATTGCAAAAGGAGATGCCATTTACTTTTCTGTGAGAGAACCTAGGTTGGGCTTAAAGGGAAGAGACACACACTACTTGAATAATCTAATAAAATAAAAATGATTTTATTTTATCCTGTAATCAAGAAAATCATCTGGAAACAGAATAGATATAGAGACAGAAAGAACCGGTTGTTTTTCTTTTCTGCGATTAAAACCCAGAAGAATTTTCTGGTCCCAGATTTGCTGAAGCTTTTCGTCTGTGGCTGCTTTGTAGGAACAAATAATGTTTTGGCCAGATTCTGTCACTAGCGCCCACAAAGTGTAAGTTGATATTATAAAATAAATAAATAAATACAGGTGAGAAATTTATTCCTTAACATCCACCGATGTAAGTCACATGTCATGAACTTCTGAGTGAATTAATTGCTGCTCGCTGACAGGTTGGCACTTAGATATCTCATTTCACACCATTCGAGCAACTGGTGTATGTCAGCAAATAGAAACCTTGACTTCTTAACAAGTAGCAGTTTGGTTTAGCTTTGTATACTGTTTGATGAATGTCAGGATGTAAATAACATGGTTCTAGCCTTTTAAAATATTTTATAATGTAATACTTTTAATTCTTTCTATACTATACTATACTATACTATACTATACTATACTATACTATACTATACTATACTATACTATACTATACTATACTATACTATACTACTGGTTCATATCAAAAGATCTCAAAGAGGACTGAAGATAAACATTTCTCTTCTCATTGTGCAGATGCCATTTACTTTAAAAGGGATATTGTGTCTAGGCAGTGTTACCTGTTAATTTTTTGGTGGTTTTTATTTTTAAGTCAGGTTCATTTATCTGGCCCAAAGTCATGTCTTGATGTACACTGTGAGTCATTCTTTAAATGTAGATGCCAACCATTTTGGCCCTTTGTACACGACCCCTAAACTCCGCAGCAAATGGCTGCCAGCTCCGGAGCTTACAATTGTTTCCCCACCAGCTCCGGAGTTTGCAGGAAATTAAGTGCGACCACGCCCACCTAGGCGCGTCCCGGCGAACTTTTCTTGTACCTGCTCTAGAAGGGTGAAAATCCCCAGGTCCGGATTTAATCTGGTGAGTGCGGGGCTCTCCTCGCTTCTGTTTTTTTTTTTGCCTCCCGCCCCTTTAAGAGAAGGGGTGGGAGGCAAAAAAAAAAAGCAGAAGAGAAGGAATCAGGACAACGGGGCTCCGACCGGCTTCGGAGGTGAGCCTGCATTTTTTCCTCTCTTTTTTCCTCCCTCCCCTCACGCAGACAGGATCCAGGAAGTGCGGAGGGGTGGGGACGCAGGAAGAGCATCGAACCCCCAAGATCCCTGGTCCGAATTTAAGTAGCCAGCGGGGATCTTAGGGGTCGTGTGAAAAGGCCCTTTGTTAGGGGAGGGCAGTGCTTATCAGGATTGCAGATGATCTGGAGAGGGAGTTTAACTCTCTACCTACTGGTAGAGGAAGAGAGTTAAATTGCTCCTTTAAAACCACTATCTGTGTTGGGACAAAAAGTCCCAATGTTACTGGGGCTTCTGGGGTTCATTTGAGTAATTCTAGGAGAGTTGTAATCAACTTTTTTTCAGCCCCGTGCCTAAAGTGGCAGCACTTTAGAACAAGAGAGGGACAAGAACTGTCCTTGAGGTGACCTGTTTCTAAACAACTGTGTCACAAGAACCTGTGGGCTGAGTCACCTGGGCTCCATGGCTTTACAACAGAATCTTAATAGCTGCTGTCTATGGCCGTTTCCACAGCTGTTTGTAGACATAGGATCCTCTTAGCACACTAAGCCATGGTTGAACATAGAAGAGGACTTACTACATCTTCCCAGGGTCTAGAGGTAGTACAACCCTGCAAAATTCCTTTGGTGCGTGGTACCGGATGTCCAAGCATCACTGGGCAGTCTCCCAGTCCCAATTAACAACTCTTTTATTTTATTTTAGATTCAGCAAGCAATTTACTTTCCGATGTGTGTGCCACTTGCCATGCGAATGCCACATGCCAGCAAATAGATGGCAAAAATGCCTGTGTCTGTAATTATGGATTTGTGGGAAATGGAAGGACCTACTGTCAAGGTAGGTGAGCGCTCGCAAAGTATATGTGGCTTTCTGACAAATTTACGGAAGGAGGCTTTATTCACACTGCACATTCTCTGCCCCAACTGTTGTTTGTTGATTAATAACCACTCAGTGTGGTGTGGATAGAGCAACAGGCTCACACCCAGGAGGCCTGGGATCACATCAAATCCCTGCTCTGTCATGGAAACTCACTGAGAGTATGGAACGAGTATAAACATTCTTTCAGTTACCTTGAAGTTGGTTCCAAATTGATGGCAGATAACAATGACTCAAGGACTGTTCTTCCAAGTATCTAAGCCACGACTGTGGGGCCGCAGTCCCGGGAGTGTACACCTAGTTTTGTCCTCATCACTAAAGACGTGATTGCTCAGAGGGCGCCCAAGCTTTCTTGCCTGTTAAGGTTGGAAGTAGATGACCTCTCCCCCACATATAATGGAGCATGCGTGGCTCTATTACCACAAGGGAACATGACATAAGAACATAAGAAGAGGCATGCTGGATCAGGCCAAAGGCCCATCTAGTCCAGCTTCCTGTATCTCACAGTGGCCCCACCAAATGCATTTGGGAGTGCACAAGACTAGATATCTGTCTCCTGATACCACTCCCCTGCATCTGGGCCTTGAAATACCCCAGTTTCAAGCCTGGAGATTACACATCTCCATCATGGTTTGTAACCTCTGATGGACTTTTCCATCACAGTGGGAAGGAGGGCTGGGACTTACCCTCACATGAGAAAAAGAAGAGGATGTATCCGAAGGCTGCCCCCTGCTTCCCCCCCCCTTTCTACCTGGTTGTCCACAGAAGAATGAACATTTAGTAATATCCAGGCCTAGAGGCCATGTCTACTCCCAGCTTTTGCAAAGGAAAAGGCCTCGCAATGGCACCCTCCATCCAGGAGCCCCTGGATGAAAAGCTGAGGAGATGGCAGCAATAGCTGGGAATCCATCATCCCTCAAGGAAGAAGAAGGTCCCCGAGGAAGAAGAAGCAGCGGAAGAAGAGGAGGCTGCTGCAGCTGTCCCACCGCCACCATTTCAAAAAACTGGCTACTACCCTATAGAGTTTACTTGTTCTTCTACCTTCATTTGCGTCCCAGTTGAATTCCAAAGGTTTTTTGGAAACGGGAGACTGTAGGAGATGTCCAGAAAAAGTGCCTGCTCCATAGCCCAGTAGTTTTTCCAGTAAACCTTTGGTGCCCAGGACTCAGCAGAACGTTAGAAGAAGCTGCTTCCATTGCTGCCTCAGTCCTTTTTAGTTCTACCTGTCTTGACAGCATTCACATAATCCTTGGCTCTGGAGAGGTTTCACAGAACCGTAGTTGGTAGCTCTCCAAAGGGGTAAAGGCCCTACTTGGACAAGCTGGGGAGTGGTGGTTTGCAGCACTTGGACTAATGGTCAAATCCCTAGCTTAAGTTATAAATTTGTGCAAAAGCTAGAAAATGGGATACACTGGCAAGGTCAAACCTCTGTCAGTCAAGGTGATATCTTGAAAATAATATTGGCACAGAATGAGATTGGTTCTTGTTATTGGCTTTTTTTTTGCTTGCTTAACTCTTTTGTCTTATGTTTTAAATATATATTATCAGATAAAGATGAATGCCAGATTGGGACAGAAAAGATTTGCGGGGATCACGCTTCATGTCACAATACATACGGAAGCTTCTATTGTGTTTGTCTCAAGGGCTTCCAGGCTTCTAGTAAAAACAAGATCTTTATTCCCAATGATGGCACAAATTGTATAGGTAGGTATAGCAACTTTCAATAGCTCATGGTACAGACCATTTTTGTATTCCATTAGTGTGTTATTTCTTAACATCAGTGCACAATCTTTGTCCTATTTGAGCATGGCACATATACAGTGGTACCCCGACTTAAGAGCAGCTCGACTTAAGAGCAATTCAGCTTAAGAGCGGCAAACTGTTGGCATTTTAACTGCCGCCTTACAAATGTTAGATATGGTCTGCTCAACCTACAAATATTTTTTTCTTTTTGATTTTTCAACTTATTTTTTCAATTTTTTTAGATAGGTATCCCGACTTAAGACTAGTTCGACCTAAGAGCATGCATTCGGAACAGATTTAGTTGAGGTACCACTGTATGTCTAAAACTGCCACTGTTTAGAGCCAAATAGCTGTAACCAATGATTTAGAAAGGGTCAGTCTTGCACTTCCACATGGTGGTGTGCAAAATGAGAGGGGGGGGAATCACTTTTGAATAAAGGCATTTTATGCAATCACTTAGTACCTTAATGGCAAGAATTTAGTCCGCAGTCTCCACTGGATTCCAGTGTTTTCATCAGAACCAGAAACTCCCCTGTTGCACATACCTTCTCCAGGCGGCCGACAGGGGTTGCTCCACCCTGTTGGTCCTCCTGGATCTGTCAGCGGCCTTTGATACCGTCGACCACGGTATCCTGTTGGACCGGCTCTCTGAGGTTGGAATCGGAGGCACTGCTCGCAGTTGGCTCCGTTCCTTCCTGGAGGGCCGTCCACAGTACGTGCAGCATGGGGGGGAGTTATCGGCCCCTTGGATTCTCCCTTGTGGGGTTCCACAGGGGTCGTCTCTGTCCCCCATGCTGTTTAACATCTACGTAAGGCCGTTGGCGGGGGTCATCAGGAGTTTTGGAGTCTGCTGTCATCAGTACACTGATGACACGCAGCTCTATCTCTCCTTTACCACCTCTGCTGTGGAAGCTGTGAGGATCCTCGACGGGTGCCTGGAGGCCGTACTGGCTTGGACCGGGGCGAACAGGCTTAAGCTCAACCCCGAGAAGACGGAGGTTATGTTCTTCGGGAGCTCGCCGTCGGGGTACGGTGGCCCTCTCCCCTGTCTGGGGGGAGTTTCCCTGCAGCTCGCGGAGAGGGCGCGGAATCTGGGTGTGCTCCTGGACCCAGCGCTCGCCATGGGGTCCCAGGTGGCGTCGGTGACCAGGTCCGCCTATTACCATCTCCGTCGGATCGCCCAGATCCGCCCGTACCTCGACGCGAGCTCTCTGAGAACAGTGGTCCAAGCTCTGGTGATCTCGAGGCTAGACTACTGTAACGCCCTCTACATGGGGTTGCCCTTGACTCTTCTCCGGCGTCTGCAGCGGGTACAGAACACAGCGGCCAGGCTGGTGGCTGGTGTGCGTCGTTATGACCACATCACCCCAGTCCTGGCCCGCCTGCACTGGTTGCCCGTTGCAGCCCGGATTAGATTCAAGGTCTTGGTTTTAGTTTATAAAACCCTCCATGGCTTGGGACCGGACTACCTGGCAGAGCGTATCGCTCAGCGGTCAACTTCGGCCCGTCTCGTTCGGCAGGCGCGAGCGCACTTGCTTCGGGTCGCCACTCCTCGTGAAGCCCGGAGGACGAGTACTCGGACCCGGGCTTTCTCGGTGGTGGCCCCTAGCCTCTGGAATTCCATCCCCAGTGAAGTGCGCTCTGCAGAGTCCCTGCTGGCCTTCCGGAAGGCGTTAAAGACCTATCTTTTCTGGGAGGCCTTTGGCGATTCTTAACTGATTTCCCCCCCCTCCGCCATCGCAAACTATTTTGCCTCCCATTGTTTAGTTATTGAGGTGCTATAAGGTTTTAACTTTGTCTAGCGTTATTATTATTTGTTTTATCTGTGTATTCTTGTAATTTGTGTGGCTATTGAAGCCTTGAAGCCTTATAAGCCGCTTAGAGTACACAATGTAGATAAGTGGGGTATAAATGCAACAAATAAATAAATAAATAAATAAATACAGCCCTCTTGCATCTTAAGAGCTTGGCTCAGAGGGTTTGGATACCTGTTGGAATGGACGCAGTTCCATTGCACTGGACATCAAGATATACCCTTCAGTTGTGGGGGTATGCATATAATGCGGGTGAAGCTGACAGCTGGAAAACATGGAACTACTTGCAAAAGATATTAGGGCTACTAAATCCCAGTAATAATTACAGTAAGATGTAATTAACTATCTTTTCAATGGCAGTCTTGAGAAAGTGCAGAATATATAGCTGCACAGCTTTTCAGGAATGCTAAGTTAAATAATTTTAGGGCCTTTTGGTAAGAAAATCTACATAATGTATCTAAATTTAAATAATATCAGCGTCATGGTATTGTGCTGTCATATTAACAAGAGATTTGGAGTTACTGAAACAAAACTGACTTGCCAATCAATATTGTATTTATTTGCATATCACATTAGGATCTCACAAAAATCACATTTATTCATTCCTCTACTCAAGTCAGTTTAATGTTTGACTATTGGAAATGCTTTAAAGATAAACAGCCCTAATAATTGTTGCATGCCATTAATAATAAGCTCTTTGCCTCGCATGGGTTTTATAAAAAATTGTGCGTGTTGTAATAAAAAAAATCACCACAATTCTATTGTAATGTTTAGATATCGATGAGTGTGAAGTCTCTGACATATGTGGCCTTGGAGGGCGATGTGTGAACACGGCTGGCAGCTATGAGTGCTACTGTATGGAAGGATACCGACTAGAAAATGGCTCTGAGCCATTTCATTCACTCACAGCAAACACATCCTGCAAAGGTGAGAGGTTGCCCTTTAACAAAAGAGCATGCAAGCAAGAATCCATCTTCAGCTACCTTTACCTGCAGAGATAACATATAGTATACATTAGTACAGGCCTGCCCAAAGTCCGGCCTGGGGGGGGGCAAATCCGGCCCGTCAGGCCATTCTGAGTGGCCCGCGGCTGGCTGGCCCGCCCCCTCCCCCTCCTTCGCCCCATGTTTTTTTTTTTAAATCTTCTTCCAACACTGACACCGCTGGGAAGCTCGGGCGGACGGGCGGACGGGCAGTCTGCCGCCACCGGCACCGCAGGGGAAAGTGTGGGGTGGGCAGGCCAGCGGGCCTCTGCCACCGCCAAGGAGATTTGGGGTGGGCTGGCGGGCAAGCTGTCGCCACTGCTGGGGAGCTTGGGGGGGGTGCAAGGTCGCACAGATCACGTCTTCCAAGGGGTGACCTGTGGCCACGGCTCCCTGTGCTTCCTTTGGTCCCCACCTTCCTTCTTTCCTTCTTTCCTCCCTCCCTTGGTCCCCACCTCCCTCCCTCCTTCCCTCCTTTCCTTGTTCCCCACCCTCCTTCTTTACTCTCTTGGTTTCCATTTTCCTCCCTCCCTCCCTTGGTCCCCGCCTTCCTTCCTGAGGGTGGGGTTGCAAGGGGTCAGTGGGTGGGGCTTATGGGTCAGTGGGTGGGGCTTACAGTGGGGTGGCAGGGTCGGGGAGCAACCGGCCCGTGACACATTCTCAGCCACCAAATCTGGCCCTCCTTACAAAAAGTTTGGGCACCCCTGCATTAGTATCTATAGTATATATTACATATAGTACTACATAGTGTATATAATTTATAATATATAATATACATATAATATTATATATTATCTATCATATAAAATCTCCTTGTATTATTTGTATCTTTGCCCTCCCCGCTTCCATTTCACTGCAGGTATGGAGTGTGGGCTTCTGTCTTTACTTCCAAATGCATATTCAGCTTCTGCTAATGAAATGATGCTCAGAAACAAAGTACTTTATGTTTGTCAGCCTAGTTACCGGTTTGTTGTGGAAAGTGGAAAACAAGCTAAACTTTGCCACGCCAGAGGATAATGGGAAGGAACTGATTATAGAGCTCACCAAACCAAACCAAACAAAGCTTAAAATAATTTACTAAGTACACAAGTGCTTTCAATGATAAATATCACTTGTATTTATTATGACAAATTTGGGTATATGTGAAAGAAAATGGGATGCTTAGGTGTTATAGAAATTAAAGACAAATTTCATGCCATAAATTCCATAGGACTTCAGTATTATGACAAATTCGGGTATATTTAAAAGAAAACTGGGGATGCGTAGGTGTTACAGAAATTAAAGACACATTTCATGCAATAAATTCCATAGGACTTCAGTATTCAGAGGGTGACTGCGTAGGCATGCTGTTGAGTTCGCAGCAGGGACAAGCTGGTTTGCTCCTAAAGGTGGTGATCACATGACACTGTTGTTAGAGCAAACCAGCCCCTCCCTAGGGCAATCCTAGCTGCACCTTTCAGGTCCCTGTCACTTTTTCCTTGTGGGTAGGATCACTCTGCTTTGGTTCATATGTGATACACGGGAATGAACCAAAGCAAGCCTCCCTCTTTGGATTTCCCATATTGTGAAACTGCTTAAGAAGAGAGCCATTTCAGGATATTGGCAAATTAAACACTTCTTTTGCTCTATGGAAGGGCAGAGGAAGTGGTTTTTTAATAAGTGTTTTGGGGCAGCACAGATGCACTGTACCATTAAAAAAAATGGAAAACATCCTCTCAGGAGCAGGAGGAGGCAACCAAGGGGATTTGTGTTTGCTTTTCTGGTCAAGAACTTGCCCGATGCTGCTGTGCAAATGCATGTTATACTGATTAACAACTGTGCTGTCTTTCCATCACTTCTCTTTAGAAATAGACTGTGGAAAGCCACCAGAGGTTCAAAATACAGAGATCATCTGGGATAACACCACAATTTTAGGGAGCACCGTATACTATAAATGTAAACATGGGTTTCAGTATCTTGGAGAACGTAACTTTTCCCAGTGTACAGTGGCTCAGAAGTGGGAAAATATCACTTTTGAATGCAAAGGTAAGTAAATGATCTGAAACTACATGAAAAAAGACGAGTGAATATAACTGGAAATAATGGCATTTTTACTGTAAATAATGGACTTTTCCCCCATGAAAAGTAAAAATTAGTATCTCTTTAAATTCTCCAACCATTATTTCCTGTTAAACGGGGAAAATTATTTTAATAATCCTTACTTACGGGGGAGTCCAAACAGTACATCTGATCTTAATCTGCAGCTCAGAGTCCAACCACCCTTCCCTTTATTATGTGGGGTTTTTTTTGGGGGGGGGATTATTTGACTTCTAGAATTCCCTACCCATTTTGGTCCTCAGTTCTGCTGGCTGGGTGTATCTGGAACATATAGTTTTAAAAAAATGGACACAGTCTCTAGTGTGTGGAAACGTCTCTTCCGTTCCCTGTTGATTGCTGCATCAAAATATGCCTAGTAACATACCATTTAGGGCGTTTATACACGACCCCTAAACTCCGGGGCAAATGGCTCCCAGCTCCGGAGCTTAAAAATGTTTCCCCACCAGCTCCGGAGTTTACAGGAAATTAAGTGCGACCACGCCCACTTTAGCGCATCCCAGCGCACCTTTCAAGTACCTGCTCTCTGGAGGTGAAAATTCTTTGATGCGGTGTAACGATAGTGAGTGCGGGGCTCTCCTCGCTTCTGTTTGTTGTTTTTTGGCTCCCGCCCCTTTAAGAGCTACTTAAGAGACTGGAATGTTGCCGCGGCAAGAGCGAGAGGCAGAACGGAGGTGAGCCACGTCTCTTTTCTTCCTGTTTTTTCTCCCTCCCCTCACGCAGCCAGCAGCCAGGAATGCGGAGGGGGTGGGAACGCAGGAACAGCGACAAACCTCTAAGATCTCTGGTCTGAATTTAAGTGGCCAGCGGATCTTAGGGGTCATGTGAAAAGGCCCTTAGAATCCTTTTTGAAACCAAAATGGAGCTATCCATGTCAGGAGTCGTCCCACACCCGGCCCAGGTGGAATTTGAGGATCACCCATGGGCCACAAGGTAGAATGTGTGCATGCTTAAAATGGAGACAGGGGGCAGTATTGTGTACCTTTAGTAAATGTTATTCTCAAATTAAATTTGATTTCTAATCCCTTTTAGAAATCACCTGTGGCCAACCTCCTATAATATCTCACTCGAAGAGAACATGGAACGGATTGTCTCATCTGGGAAGCGTTGTGGAATTCACATGTTTAAAAGGTTTCTACCCAACGGGCACGAAAAAGCATTCATTCTGTACCAGGAGTGGAACATGGGAATTCTTGGATTTAAGATGTGAAAGTAGGTGCATGGTGAATTCCTTAACATAGTTGTCTTGAGTGGGTTAAGTTGTAGTGTTTTGGGCTTTGTGACATACGCAACATCGAGAGTGTTGCTTTGAAGTTCGACCAGGTACGCTATCTTCTAGCTAGCTATCTGACAGCTAAAGAATGGAAAGTTTGTTTCTTTAAATTAATGACAAGGAAGCTTTCACTTCCATGGGACATTAGTAAGATGGATTATCCTGCAAGAACAGCAGCTGATAATCATGGTAGGGGATTCTGAAAGGGGTTGACAGTTCAGTTCCTGAGCAGAATTAAGATGGTCTCTCTTAGTGAAATGTAACTTGATTCTTACATTCTATGAACTTCTTTTGCCACTGTATAGTGCATTTCAACAAAGATCATTTCAGATTTCTTCCAATGTCCTTTTTGGTTTTACCCCTTTGAACAAATGGATGTGATTACATTTGGCTACCTCACTTCCCATAGGCTGTTTATGAACAGATGGAAAAACCCTTAGCACATTTTTTTGTAATTGATCCTCCCTGAAAGACTTGTAAGTAAAATTCAAGGCGGTTTGGAGAATATACTTTGATTTGCTGTGCATTTTGGATTATCTATGTGAAATGGAGAAAATTGTCTATACCAGGCATGCCCAAACTTTGGCCCTCCTGATGTTTTGGACCACAACTCCCAGGATTCTAAGCTTATATTGCCAATGACAAAAGACTGTGGTAGTTGCTGTCCGAAACATCTGGAGGGCCAAAGTTTGAGCATGCCTGCTCTATACTACCAATGTAAGGTCACCATACCCAGTTTGCACTACACATACATATTGACTGCTGAGGCCATCAGATAGTGAAAGCATTGCAGCCAGGCACCCTCCATTTTGTCTTGAGTTCAGCTAAAACTGAGCGCCCTTCTTTCTCTAGCTGTCCTCTGGCACTGGCAAGACCGTCAAGCACCACGCTGATGTCCAGAGCCGAATGACCTGCTGAATTTTGCAAGCAATCTATTCATACAGGCGTTTCCCTTTTTTTAAAAGTCAGAAACTGCCTGATCAGTTTAAAAGCCAAAAATCAGAAAGTGATTTCTTCTCTTCCTTCCTCTCAACCCCATTTCCCCTTTTGGGTAGGTGAGAAATAATTTAGGGCCTTTTTACACGACCCCTAAGATCCGCTGGCCACTTAAATTCGGACCAGAGATCTTAGGAGTTCGTCACTCTTCCTGTGTCCCCACCCCCTCCGCACTTCCTGGCTGCTGGCTGCGTGAGGGGAGGGAGAAAAAGAGAAAGAAAAGCATGCCGCTCACCTCCGTTCTGCCTCTCGTCTCTGTAAAAGTAACTCTTAAAGGGGCGGGAGCCAAAAAACAACAAACAGAAGCGAGGAGAGCCCCGCACTCACTATCCTTACACCGGATCAAATCATTTTCACCTCCAAAAAGCAGGTACCTGAAAGCTGCGCTGGGACGCACTAAAGTGGGCGGGGTCGCACTTAATTTCCTGTAAACTCCGGAGCTGGTGGGTAAACATTTTTAAGCTCCGGACCTGGGAGCCATTTGCCCCGGAGTTTAGGGGTCGTGTATAAACGCCCTTAGCTGGAGAAAGGCAGACACCAAGCCTGGTCATCCAGTTCTACGTTGTCTGCATGCAGAGGTTGTCTTGGTTTTAAGACAAGAGCCGATTGGATTCCCACCAGGTATTGCTAAGGACTGAAATGAGCAACAGTGTCTGTTTAATAGTCACTGTTTGGTGGTGTATTTGTTTACTTAGAAGTACATTCCAGGTTTCATGTGACTCATGGCCAACTGAATATCAGTTTGGATTGTGTGTTTTGCAGTTGCAGGTAAGCCGGAAAAAAATATTCCTGCCCAGTGAAGATAATAATTAGAAACGATCAAAAGCAGAGGTCATGCTGACCTGGGCTTTTGTAAATCAGTTCTTTCAAATACTAGACAGTTAATTATCCTTGTAATCCTTTATGTTTTCAGTCACAAGCAAAAGAGAAAAGCCCAGGTAGGCGTCTCCCTTGAGAGAGATACTGCTGTATAGATCAAAGTGATTTGGATCCACAGTACAAGGATCTGTTTTTACTCAACTTGCTTCTTTTCAACCTCATCAGTGTGTACTGATAATGGCGCAAGATGTCTCACCAAAAATTATCAACCCCCACAGAAGAAAGCTTCCCTCCTGTCTACAGAGGAAGAAAATATATAGCATTTTTTAAAAAATTAAATAATATAATCTATAGACACAAACACACACACACACACACACACACACACACAAGTACAAATTAACACATAAAGAGCTTCATACATGCCTACTTACACAAAGTGCCCCCTCCACTGGGACCTTTTGAAGACATGCAACATCAATTCCATTCATGATGTCCGGTTCCCCTTCCCTAAAATGCATGGATTCCCTATGTAATATTTTTAAAGAATCATTTGAACTCGCTTTGTAAAGCTTCCTAATTTGTGTGTGCGCGCACATGTCTACGCATCCCCCTTTTTGGACTCCAACTCATGCCTTTGGCAGCCAACTCGAGCACTTGAATAATTTTGCTCTCATAGTTTCTTAGGGCGCTTTTACATGACCCCTAAGATCCGCTGGCAACTTAAATTCGGACCAGAGATCTTGGGGGTTTGTCGCTCTTCCTGTGTTCCCACCCCTCTGCACTTCCGTGCTCCTGTCTGCGTGAGGGGAGGGAGAAAAAAAGGGAGAAAAGAATGCAGGCTCACCTCTGCTCTGCTGTTGAGTTGCTCCAGGAACCATTCCAGTCTCTTTCAGTCTCTTAAAGGGGTGGGGCAAAAAAAACAAAAAACAAACACAAGGCGAGGAGAGCCCGGCACTCACTGCTTTACATCCGTATCAGAAATTTGTCACCTTCGGAAACCAGGTACTTGGAAAATGCGCTGGGACGCACTTAGGTGGGCATGGTCGTACTTTATATTGTTTAAAGTCCGGAGCTGGTGGGAAGTCCACGAGGCCTTCGGTGACCTAGTTTAAGTTCCCCCCCCTCTCCCCGCCATCTGCTGCTTGTTCACCCGCAGCTCGATTTCTACAAGCTATAATATCAACGGAGGGTGTTCGTGATTTTATGTCTGTATTTTACCTCACTTTATTTTATTGTTTAATTTTGTTGTTTGTCAAACACTGTCATTGTATATTTGTGTTTATTAATCTGTAAGCCGCCCAGAGTTCCCTTAGTGAAGATGGGTGGGGTATAAATTTAATAATAATAATAATAATAAATAAATAAATGAAACATTTTAAAGCTCTGGATCTAGGAGCCTTTTGCCCCGGATTCTAGGGGTCGTGTAAAAGCGCCCTTAGAGAGTTGTTTTTAGGCCAAAGCAAATAGTAAACCATTAGCTTAGTCTTTAATTTTTCTTGTGGTTATTTATGTCTAAAAATCTGAACATGTGATTTTTTCAGTTTATTCATTCCATGAATAGATTTTCGGAATCGAAGCTCGTCTGTGTGGCTTCCAGATAGTATGTATGGCTTCTAGACGAATGAATGACGGTGCCTTTTTAATGTTTCTATAGAGGCTGTAATACTGACTGATGCCACTCCTTACATTTATTGTGCCTCAGTGGCAGGACATATATTTGCTGATATTCAGCCCTCTATGTAACCAATATAGACATAGAACCAGGAGTCTCTATTGAATTAGGAAGCCCTTGTACTTTTTAGCATTAAAACTTGAAGTGTTATCACAGTAAATTTAGAGTGAAACAAAGTGTAGATAAATTACGACTCTGGGAACAAAACAGTATCAACCTTCTCTGGCCCACCAGAATCTTGATAAGCCCTCAGTTTGTGCTGCACTAGGAGGTTAGTTATTTTTTTATTTATTCATTTATTTTTGAATATTTTTACCCTGCCTTTCTCCTTGGAAAAGGACCCAAGGCGGCTTACGGTAAGGAGAGACTGTACAATCCATTACAATTAAGACACAATCAATTTGAGCAACAGGGAATTGAGGGGCATCTTACAGCATTATTTATACAATTTATTTATTTACACAACTTATATGCAGCCCACTATCCAAACGTCTCTGGGCAACATTAAAGCTAACACTTGATAACATAGTGTCAGTGCAATCACACAAGGAGAGATATAAACACAAAGTTATAAGTGGTTATAAACACAAAGTCTGTGTATGGTAGATTCATAAAAAGTAGGTAGTCCATCATTCAGGGAAAGCTTGCCAGAAGAGAAAGGTCTTTGCCTGTTTCTGGAAAGACAGCAGAGATGGGACAGTCCTGGCCTCCACTGGGAGGGAGTTCCAGAGTCTGGGTGCAGCCACCGAGAAGGCCCTTAGCAGAGAAGCTGAGCAACCCTTCAAATTTTCTTCTTCTTCTTCTTCTTCTTCTTCTTCTTCTTCTTCTTCTTCTTCTTCTTCTTCTTCTTCTTCTTCTTCTTCTTCTTCTTCTCCTCCTCTCTCCTTCTCCTCCTTCTTCTTCTTGTTTGTCCCATTTGATGGTGGTGTCCACTATTCAGAATCTATGATTCAATGGATGAATTTGTATCTTTCCTTTGTAAATCTTCTCCCATATGAAATAACTTGTAATATACAGTATTTCCTGCTCTAAATATCAGCTGCTATGGGGGAAAAAGCCAGCAGTATGAAAAATATCCAGCCATGTAATACAGGGTAGCCATCTGAAGCTTATGCATTTTGGTTGGAATATGGAAGCCAGGTGGGCAGTTTGCTAGAAAGGTAATATAAGGTATTTTAGTCTTTTTTACTCAAGCAAAAGACAAATGACATAATATTAAGTTGCTTCTAACTGGTGGTTAATAAGTCATTGATGAGATTTTTAGGGGCGTTCCACCTGTTGACTTAATGTGCATTTAAGAATTGCAGCAGAGACCTACAGTATTGCTTACTAGCTAGAAGCAACTGGTTGTTACGCTGTTTGACTTTTGCGTTTAGTAAAAAGCAACAGGATTTGAAAAAACATCCAGGAATCCTTAGTGATCCTGAGAGGTGATAGTGGTGGTGGCTGTGACAGCACTATGATCTGATCCCATCAAATTGCTCAGAATGACATATTTGAAGGCACATTTTAATTTCCAGTGCACTGCTGTGAGGTAGAGTGAAAAGAAAATTATTGACAGCGGTCAGTCAGCTTCAGGACTGGTTTTGAACCCAAGTTAGAAATTCTCTTTCCCTGCCTAATCAGGCACTATTCCCCCATTTGTAGGATGAGGGAAAAGGCCTAATTTTGATCCTGAAGTAATTTTTAATGAGAATGCAGTATTAATTTGCACTAGCGTTCTTAGAGAATTATATACTATTATGGGTTGCAGGATCCCATATTTGGCTGCTGACATGGGTTAGGTAATCCAGCCAATTCTGCTAATTTAATGGTTATGGCTGGGGCTTTCTTTTGGGAGCACATGTTTTCAAGAAAATACATAATAATAATAATAGGTGCAGAAGATATTTTTAGCTGACAGTTCCTTACACTTGTATCTCATTTCTGAGTTGATCTCATATAGTTTAAAACAAGTCGAGTGAGTACAAGCCATCGGATTTATTGACTCAAAAACTATAACATCTTATTCATTCTCTATAGATTTTGCAATATTCCATGCCAGTGAATGGCATTCTACAAGTGGATAAATAGTATTTAAAGAAAAATATTCATGGAAGGAATAGACTTTTTTCCAAGGAGTGCTTGATAGTGTTGTAAACACGAAACCAATTCCAAATCTTTTCAGTATTCTCTTGTATGTTAATTTCTCCACCAAAAAGACAATGCAATCTGTAATTTACTGGCATTTTTATTCTCTGTGTGCTTTGGACTGGGCACATGTTTCGGTCTTCAGGAAACTGGTACCCAAGCCTTGGCATGGAGCTTCATATATGCACAGGAACAACGATGGCAGGCAAGAAGCTAGATTTTAACCTTTGCTTGTTTGGCAATTGCAAATCAAATTAAGAATGAGTGGTAAGTGACTCCCCAGAAGATGATACCCTCTCGAAGGTAGCAGAGGTCTACCACAGCAGTATTGAGAACCATATGCAGAGTTCTTGCTTCCCATCTGTCCACATTTATAAGTATGAAAAAAGCCTTTGTTTCACTGGGTACAAGCAGAATTCAGCTCGTGGTCATGCAGAATCCGTGGCCCTAAAAACCTTGTTGATTGTAGCTTTGGAAATCCACAATTGTCACCCAGCTGCTAGTGCAGGTCTCATTCTTCCTGTTGGTGTAGCCAGCTTTGGAAGTTTGTTGGATGGCTTTTCTATTCAACCTTGGGGTACATTGACGTGTCTGTTCATGTTGGTTTCTTTCTCCTGCTCAGAATGTGAACAGTAGGTCTTATGGTATGTCAGGTATCCCTAATGGCTCTATGAATTGTGAAAATCACTGTGAGGCTCAGCATTGGTTAATTTATCTCCTAGTGCACTTTCCGTGACTTCTCAGTGAAGACGTAGTTGTGTGGGCTTATTAGCAGTGAGGCTTTGAATACGACTTTCGTAGGAGCCCCTGCGTTTCTCTTGGCAACAAATGTTAACACTTCATGATTGCATAGAATGGTTTGTTGGATACTAGAATTCCTGCAGTTGACAAAGCAGAATCAGAGGGCCGCCGTAGGTCCAGATTGTTAGATTTGTTAGGCATTTGCTTTGAGTACCTAAATGGGTGGCTGGAGACACCAGTTTAAGCATTGCCATAGAATCACATAACTGTTTCCTACCTGGAATGGTGAGTCATGCCAGGTGGGCTGATAGGGCTGAGCAAAGGTGTCCCCAAGTGTTGTTTTCTACAGTATCATAACAGTTTCATCAGTGTTCTTTCCCGGTTTCTCAATCCTTGTTTCAGCCATTCGAGTTGCAGGCGAAAACATAGCCTTGGGATTTGGAATCCCAGTAGCTGTAGCAGCAGAGAAAGAGAAACCCTTGTAAAGAACAATGAAGACATCAATTAGATGACTACTCCCAAGACTGTAATCGATTGAACGCCCTTACTTTGCTTATTCTCAGCAAGTTGCCCCAAAATGCTGCCTAGTACATTAAATAACGGAATGGAGGATGGTGGGATCTGATACTTTGTTATTTTAGAAGGGAAAATGCTAGGGATACTTGATGTTCTTCTGCAGTTGGACTCCAGTAAACAACCAAACCTCTCACATCAGGGGTAAGAAGCCCATGCTTCTCAGTTGAGGTAGTCTGGGCTCATTGGTTCTTCAAGAGCAATCGTTAACCATGTCAGAAGGAAATAAAGTAGCCCCTGATGTTCCATAGAAGGAATCATATGTGTGACCAGAGATGGATTAACCATTAGGCACAATAAGCACCTGCTTAGGGACATCAAGGGAAGAGGGGGTACCACAGAAATGGGCCATATGGTGCAATATTGCAAATGGCGCAGCTGAACTAGGATCTGCAAAAAGGGGCCCCCACATTAAATGGAAAAAATTACATACAGATATATACAATAATAACATGAGCACTCAGAAAGTGTAGACCTCCACCAAGGGTTATGAAATCAAAGGGGGTGGGGAATCCTCCCCTACATAAATGTAAGCAGGGGATACTGTATACCGTCAGGTGTCCACTGAGAATGAGACTGCAGGGGTACTGGTAGGTCACTTAGCATCCAGCATGCCAACAGGTAACAACACATGTGTTGACACTGTAACTTTGTGTCAGGATCTGGCTTATATGGCCCTGGTAACTGCAGGATCGGGCCAGCCTGACCCAGGAATTCCCCGAAGCAGCTTACAGACGGAATGAAATGGTTTGTTTCAACAAAAAACCCCACCATTTCGTTTCATCGTAACGAAATGCTGCTTCCTCGTTTTGTTTCATTTCGTTACATAATGACGCCACAAAACAGCATTTCGTTTTTCATTTTGTTCCCATCCGTAGTTTGGATCATGGCAAAATGGGATTTTTTTTAGGACTGCTTGATCATAAGCTAGTTTGATCCATTTTTAGCAGGTCGCATTTGGAAATATGGAAATTCTGGCAAAGGAAATCCTTTTCACCTGTCCAAAACCACCTGTGAGGAATTCATTCAACTAATGGCAGGAAAGACCCATGCGCCCATTGTTGACGAAGTAAAATCTTCTTGTTATTTTAGTTTGTTAGTTGATTCAACACCAGATCTATCACATATCGATCAGTTAAGTGTTGTACTTGGGTACTTGAAAGATAGACGAGATATTGAACGCTTTTTAACTTTTCTGGAAATGAAAAAGTCATACTGTACTGGTGAGGAAATGGCAAATCAGGTGTTGCAGTACTTAAATGAAGTTTGTAGGCTAAACTTTTCAAGATGTAGGGCTCAGTCTTATGACAACGCTACTAACATGTCTGGGCGGTTATAAGAGGATGCAGCAGGCAAGCAAGCAAGCAAGCAAGCAAGCAAGCAAGCAAGCAAGCAAGAAAGAAAGAAAGAAAGAAAGAAAGAAAGAAAGAAAGAAAGAAAGAAAGAAAGAAAGAAAGAAAGAAAGAAAGAAGGAAAAGTTTATATATGTCCCTGTGCAGCTCATTTACTAAATCTGGTAGGATGAAGTGCTGTTGACTGCTGTCAAGAGGCATTTATTTTTTTCTCTTCATTGTAGTTATTCTATAGCCTTTTTTCCAGCATCATACAGCTGGTGGAAAATTCTTCTGGATGGAAGGCACATGCTATGACAACAGCAGCAATTTTGAAATCTTTCCTTAAATTTTTAGAAGCATTAGAATATATAGCTGAAGATCAGTCACAAAAGGGAGACACTGGAAGAGAAGTCAATAATATTCCAGATAAGATACAAAAGCTAGAATTTGTTTTTATGTTGAATTTTTGGAATGGGATTTTGCAGAATTTTCACAGAGTAAGCCAAGTTCTGCAAAATGATGTGAACTAGGAAACATGTGCAGACCTGTATGTATCATTAGCTGACCAAATGTACACTTCATGAGATGAATTTGACAGATACGAAGCAGCTGCAAAGGAAATGCTACTAGATGTTGATTATAAGGCAGCTACAACTCGCAAACATATCAGAAATAAGATACCCAATGACAGAGATGCCCCAGAAGGACATCTGAATGCCAGAGATAAATTTCGTATCGCTACCCTTTTACACAATTGTTGACAAACTTTAAATGGAGATGAAAAGAAAAGGAGAGATACAGTGGTACCTTGTTGGATAATGAAATTAATTCGTTCTGCGGGTCATTTCCCTAAGTAAAAAATTTGTTATCCATTGAAATGAATGGGAAGTCAATTAATCAGTTCCGGAGGTCAGATTAACTGACGGTCACCTCCTTTCCCTCGCTGCTGTGCCCAGTGGGGGAAAGGAAGTGTTGGATCAGGCACCCCAAAGCTGAACCCAGCAATGTGGGGAAACTTTGGAATGGCTGATCCCAGCGGGGAAGCAAGGCTACCACCACGGGAAGCAAAGTTGGGTGCGGTGGCTAAGGAGCTAGCTGCTTCAGCTGGCCAGTTTCACTTCAGACAGCTAGCACCACCGCCACCTGGCTTTGCTTTTCGTGGTGGTAGCGAGGGGAAGCGTGAAGGCCCTTACCCACTCCCAAAAAGAAGGCACCTGTGTTTTGAATGCCTTCTTTTCAGGAGTGAGTAAGGACTCGCTTGCTGCCACTCAGCTTTCGGACGTGTCTTTCATTCCCCCCCCCCCGCGCTTGTCCTTGCCCACTCCTGCACAGTTCAGCCCACTGCCCAGGAAATTTGAAACCCAGCTGTTTGGACTTCCCAGGTGCCACTGCTCCTGCCTGCTGCTACTTGTTTTTCTCCCTTCCCCCAGGCTTGTAGCAAGTCTTACCCACTCCTGAAAAAAAGGCACCCAAAAGTAGACGCCTTCTTTTTGGGAATGAGTAAGGACAAGCGTGTATTGGGGGGGGGGGAATGATAGATGCACCCAAAAGCCAACGGCACTAGCTCACTAGCCAGTGGCTTCATTCCTGCTGGCCAGTTTCCAATGGGGTATGCCAAAAAGTCGTAAACCAAGACACCCCATTGGAATTTTTCATTAACAGAAACATCCCTATTCCAGGAAATTCCATTTTGTTATCCATTTTTTTTCATTAACAGAAGCATTCGTTACTGTATATAAAGAAATAGTGGAGAGATTTTCTTTTCTAAGTGATGTACCGCATGATGTCCCTTTATTACCCACTAACATTGAAGGGTATTCTCAGTGCTGTCAAAAGCTAATTGATGCGTACACAGAGGACTTCAGCATTAATTTTTCAGCTGAACTTTAGCGGTTTCATTCCTATATGTGCCATAAGTTCAGTGCCAAAAAAAAATGACAAACAAGATTCAGTTCTGCTGAACTTCATAAAATAATTGTAGAATATTGAATGTGCCTTTCAAAATGTAGGCATTGGCTTTTGCATATTTTTAACAGTAATGGCCACAAGTTGCTCAGCTAAGCATTCATTTTATCAGCTGAAGTATATTAAAAATCCATCAGAACAACTATGCAACAAGGCAGATCTGAAGATCTGATCAAAGATTTTCCAATTTAAAAAAGTAGAAGAAAACTTTTCAAATATAAAGTGGAAGTATACAAAAATAAACATTATCTTCCATCTTACTGGAAGTTTTATTTAATTTTGATAAATAAAATTTTATTTTATGGTTTGTTATTGTTTTTATTTTGAATTGCATATATTTGAGGGGGGGCACCAAAATCAAGTTTTAAGTGGTTAGGGCCTCTAAGGTTCTTAATCTGGCCCTGTGTGTGACATGACATATTTAAACATTCCTTAGCCTCTTGCTTGAAATGCTCTTGTTACGATGGTGTCTCTCATTAGCTGCTGGATTTTTTACGCACCACAAATGTTTAGAGGGCCATAATCTGCCAGTGCCTCCACCGGATCTCTCTTCCCTTGCTGTGGCTTGCTTCGGTCTTCCAATAGTGTTTTAGAAACTTCTTGTTAAAAATGCTCCCCACACTGGAAGTGAAAATAAAGAATGCTTTTTAAAAAAATACTAGGAATACTACAAAATTTTTGAAGCTGGGCAGAAGGTGCAGTGATGGTGGTGGTGATCATGGTGGTGGCATGGAATGACTCAGGCTACCAGCCAGAATCTCTGCTGAAGAGAAAGACAAAATGGCTGTTCTTGCAAAAGAAAAGTAACACAATGCCACCAACCCCGGACCGAAACCACTGACAAAAGATGAAATTTCTACAGCACGAGAATGCAAGGAAAACCACTGCACAACGAAGTCAGAACATACCTTAAGAGCGGAATAAAAGGGATTTTAGAAATGTGTATGAGGTAATTTCTTGAAGAAACCTTACGGAGTAGACACCGCATGAGCAGCGTCAGTGAACATTTGTTCTTCCACCAGCCCTTTTGATGGTTGAATTGGGGATTATGGGAATAGTTATCCATCTTTTTTTTTTTAAGTCAAGATCTTTAAAAATAATCTTGAAGGATCAGGGTAGAAATCTTTAATGAAGGAGCTTCTCTGCCGCTTTAGTTTTCATTGATTTTTGAAGGAGAGTCCAGCCCTAATGAAACCTTCCAACTCTTAAATAGTCTGTAAAAACTCCTGAAAAATCCTGGCATAGAAACCTTTAATAAAGAAACTTGTCTGCTGGGTTTTGTCCTTGGTTTTGAGTCCGTGTAGTTTTGACTATAGTGTAGTTCCTATTGAAAGCTTCTGTCCAGGAAATGTTTGCAATCTAAACACTACACATTTAGTACACTAGTTATAAAAAGGGTAATTATGAAAAAGGCACTGGACAAAAGTGAGGTAAGTGTAGCTTCCTATGAACGTCAAGGAAAGTACTAATGACATTAGTGTAGAACCTGATACTTCAAGAACAAATGCTCTGCGTGGAAAGTGTTCCGTTGCTTTTTATTGTGTTCTTTCATCCTTAACAGTCAGACTTGTATCTATTCATATATATGGTACACACCTTGGGGTAGGGTAGAATGGGGTGTTGATTGATCCATAAAGAGAAGGACTGTAAACTATTTTGTATATAGATGTTGTTTATATAAAAGTAGCTGCAATAGTTTGTGAGGTTAAGGCTGCAATCCAATACAGTCTTATCTAGGACTAAGTTCTATTAGCCTAATGGGCCTAACATTTGAGTTGACACATATCGGATTGCACGGTGAAGTGCAGGAATACGAGAACCTAGACACTGGACATTTCCGTCTTCCTTTCTCATATCTGTTTGCTCCTGTCCCCTTCACTCTTTCCATTTCTGTTTTTACTTTTCCGGTCCCTTGTGCTTGCCACCAGTCCTTCCAATCTTCTGCCTCATTTCCTGTGCCCCTTCTGCTTTCTCCTTTTTCTTATCCGAGGTATCCTTTCTCTGTCGGATTTCCTGAGCCTTTCCCACATCCCCATCTCAAGCTCCTGGTGTTCTTTCTCCTGGCGACCCTCCTCCTCTTCAGTTCAGCTTTCAGATAGGAATAGTTGGCTACAGTCCAATGAAGCACCATGTTGTAATAAATGTGTGTTCCTTAGGGTAGTTTGAGCTCTGGGTTTTAATGGAGCAACAGTGACATCCAGTGGCCTTCTTCCTTACCATCATGCGTGCGACCAATGCAGTCATTTTGACTGAAAGCGAGCTGGGCGGATGGATATCACATTGCCGTGTGTGTCACATGGGGACTGTGATAAACATATCTGATTCCAGAAGCAGGGATGATGAGTCCCATTCAAGAGACATCCATGGATACACCAAGTCCCAGCGGTCAGGATTTCTCATTTCAGTGACTGTGCAGTGCCAATGAATTGCAGTATACGCTCAAATCTGGTTCAACATGATAAGGAAGCTCCGGTTGAGGTTGAGGGAGAATAGGAAGAAGCTAGGTTTATGTGTGTACATTTGAGTCCACCTATGGAAAAACATATGTTGTGTTTACTATGAGTTCTTTATACAGTAAAATGTGTTTGAACATGACTTGCTTACTAGGATAGCTGGTGGACTTCGAACTACTTCAGCATCGTAATGAGGTGCTTTCAACTCACTGCTGACTTGTGGTGATCCTCGCCAGCTTTTCTTAGGTGTAGAGTACTCAGAAGTGGTTCACCATTTCCTTGCCCAAGACTACATAGTCTGGTTCTCCTCCCAGGAGACACAGTTGGGAATCGAACTCCCAACACCTGGCCCTGACAAAGGGCAGTTTTTGATGAGACCAGAGAGAACATCTAACTTGAAGGCAGTGACATCCTTTACAGAGCTGTCTCTATACAGTCCTGTGGTGTCTCCCCGAACCATAGAATGCATTTGGCATGATTATCGCTAAATTTGCTTCCCCATTGCCATTGCTATTCATTCTGGACCTCCTGGGCCTAACTGAAGAAGCAACAAGGGTGGTAGGCTACTTGGACTGTCTGCTGTGTTATAGCTGTCCTTTATCCTTGCTATTTTTAGTCGTCGTGTGGTGGTGGTGGTGGTCGTGGCCGTGGGGAAAAGACAGTTGGGAGTGTCTTTTTCCCCTCCATCAATAATTAGTAGCAACATGCATGATAACATTGAGTAGAGATTAGAAACAGGAACCTGAATCAAGTACGGTATTAGCTTCTGATTGAGCTTGCAGGGAGATTCTGGAATTTGCACCCTCCAAATGTAATATTTGCAGGCTCTGTATTTTAGTTTGCATTTAAATATTCTCATGATCCCTGAACCTAGGTACCTTTCTGTAGTCACTCTACAGAAATGACTACCTCTGAATATTGCTGAGTAGAAGCACCTTGGAATGAGCAGGTAGTGGAGAGGCTATGAGTCCTGGTTGTGATCCACCCATCCCCAACATGTGCTCTACTTGCATGGTCTGTGTACTCTAAGTTTAGCACTTAGATTTTCACTAGGTTACTAGCTCCCATTGGCATTAGTATCACCAATTCAATACCTTAACTGAGGCAAGGAGTGGGAAATGAATACTACAGTTCCACCACTCTTGTCACCACCCAGACACCAGCTTGAAATTATTCTTAAAATGTACAGGGATTTTAAAAGAAACGGGGTTAAAAAGAGGATAAGGCAGAATCAGGAAAACAATTCCAGGCCCAAAGCAACTGTGAGTACAGGGTTACAGGATAAAAAAACAGAAACACCGGCAAATAATAAACACTGCCCCACCTAAGTCAAGTGATGAAGCAAAACTGGGGAAATGCCCTGTGGTTCTCAGGCATAAATTCTTACGTGGCACAAAGAGATCTTCTCACGAGTAACACTGCCACAGGAGAAAGAAAGGAAAGCTTCCCTCAGCTATGATGATTTATTCTTGAGCAGTGATTTGAGTTATTATGTCCGCCCACTTTTCTTCGCCATCTTACATTCGTATTATTATTAGTACTATTATTCTGATTGTTGGTTAGCTTTTCTTTATTAATTTAGGGTCATTGTTTGGTTTGCTTATGTTTATCTGTGGAACCGATTATTATTTTTTATTGTCTGTATTATGGAATTTTTATATCTGTTAACCGCCTGGAGTTCCTTTTGGGAAAATCCAGCAGGATATAAGTATAAAAATAAAATAAAATAAAATAAAATAAAATAAAAGAGTCAATTTCAAATTCTAAATTCCCCTTTGTATTCATGAATTCCCATGGACATCTGAGCTGATAATTTCTTAATTACTACTCCTAGTCCTCTTTGATCATTCTTACCATCTTCCTTCCCAGCTTCACAATATGCATACCTTTCGGCAACTAGTACAACAACTTACTGTACAACTATTTGGTGAAGGCAGACATGAAAGCCCACATGATGTATTTCATTTTACTGATCCTTAATCTCTTCACAACCACCAAGGAATCCTGTAATAGATGTAGGATAAGAATAGGGGGAAAAGGTATTACTGTACAGCAGGCCTGCCTAAAGTCCGGCCCGGGGGGGGGGGGGCAAATCCGGCCCGCCAGGCCACTCTGAGTGGCCCGCGGCTGGCTGGCCCATCCCTCCCTCCCCCTCCTTCACCCTGTTTTTTTTTAAAAGAAAGTGGGTGGGGCTTGCAGTGGGGTAGCAGGTTTGGGGAGTAACCGGCCCCTGACACATTCTCAGCCACAAAATCTGGCCCTCCTTACAAAAAGTTTGGGCACCCCTGCTGTACAGTATATGGGTAACTTGTTCATCTAACTGGAGGTTCTTGGTTTTTTTACCAGAAGTGGAAGAATTCACCGATGTTGCACTGAATGAGTCTTGTTTGACATGGAGGCGGCATTATGGAAGTGCAGGAATAAATGAAACATATCAGGTATGTGAGATGTTACAGTTATTGAATACTGAATAAAAGATATCATTGATAGTGAAACATGACAGGAGTTTGAGGGACCATGATTTACTTTCTGTGTTCCAGTACAACAAACTGTACTGGATTCTTTTTGAGCTTTTGGGGGACATTTGTGACTCGATCAGTGAGTGATCACAGCAGCTCTGGAAAGTAGCTCAAGGCTGCCCATCTCTAATGCATGTTTAATATCTTAGGCTGTTTTCTTACTATATCAAGTCTGTCTCGTGGTCTCTAAACCAGCCATTCAAAAGTTTCTTTTTTGCCATGGCCATAAACACGCTGTGAAAGTGTAGGCCTAATCAAGATTGCATAAGTCACATAATGAACCTTATAAGGTGGTGTGCGAAGAATATGCCTCCTTCAAATATGCCAGGGTCCCTCAGAGGGCCCCCCGGTTGAGAATGGCTGCTCTAATAAACCATAGGCGAGGAACCTTTGGCCTTATAGATGTTTGAGCCTACCACTCCCAGGAGCCCTTTCTAACATGACCATTTGCAACAAATGTTGGGAGTTTTAGTCACAAAATGTACGGGCCCAAATCCTGTTGTGTAGCATATGCCTGTGCAGGGAAGATGACATTGTCTGGTGGAGATGTTGCTGGTAATTGCACCTGTTTAATGCTGATATTCACACAGCTCATGTGCAGTCAGACTCATTGTGGATGAGTTGTCTGTGCTCCATATGGAGGGGGACTCTAATTACCATCAGTCTCCTTGTTGCTGCTAGTTAAAAGAGATCCTCCTTTGATCCAAGGGTTTGCACGGCTCTTATGCAATGAGATTGATTGCATATGAGCTGTGTAAGTACTAGGACTGAACAGGAAGTCTTTGATTACCAGCAGTGCTTTCCTTGGTGACATCATCTTCCTAATGCAATGGGATTTTGGTCATGTGGGCAAAAGGTTCATTATCTGTGATTTAAGGTTTGTAGTCTTTTAACTGAGAGTCAGATATGCATTACAGGGAGCATATTATTTGAAAGGGGAATTTCTTAAGTGTTAAAAGTATTTGATATAACAGGAGCCTTTGAGATCTGTGGTTTGCAAATTAGTTTGCTTTGTTCTCTGATAGATCAACCTTCATTAGGAAAAGGAAAGTCTGTTGGAATCACATCTCTGGAACACTAGTATGATTTGAGTTTAGTTTGTTGCATTTGCTATAACATGTATATTTGTACCAACACTATGTCTTTTCAAACAAAATCTTGGGAATCCGTGTCATGAAATTTCCATTTATGGATCACACTGTCCACATTGTGCAGTTACTGTCTCCAGTCTTGGAACTGATTCATCATAGATGTATCCTGAAGGTTTGCTCCTGAGAATTGACTTCCTTTTTATTCTCTTGCAGCTTAGTATGAGAATGCTAGGGAGCGAATCAAATAAAACGACAGATATATTGATTAACCCGCCTGCAAGAGAAGAAATCGTAAATGTGTGCTTACAGTTACATCAGGATACAAATTACAGTGTGGAAATCACGGCAAAAGTTGCCAATTTGCTTTTACTACTCAAAATAATACGTCCGATAGTTGGTAGGTTCGACCTATCCAGAAAATGCTGATATTGCTTATGATTGATTTGGTTTGAAAGTTTTTTTTAACTTATTGGGAAGGATAATAGTTTCTGGACATAGTGGCTGATTTGTCAATGTTTTACCATTTTGGGGTGTGTGTGTCCCAGCATGGTGTAGTGGATCAAATGAGGAACAGTGCTCAAGAGAACAGGGTTTGAATCCCTGCTCAGCAATGAAAACTCACTGAGCAAATGGAACTGGTGAGACCACTCCTTAAGTACCAGTATATCACTCATCTTGAAAGTCCAGTTAAGGTCACTGGAAGTTGTTCCCGATTTGATGGCACAGAACATACACACACCCCATTTTGCCGTTGTTTTAATGCCTTTGTTTATATATCAAAAGCAATCTATCTCCTTGTAAAATATCCCACTCATATTATATGGAACAACCTCATAAGTAGCAGCACATGGTGTAAATAAAGGTACTCATTAAAGTGATCCTGGAACATAGCTGTCAAGTTTTCTTTGGCCCCAGCCGGGAAAGGCGAGGTGAGGTGTAATGTGCATGCATGCATTAGAGCGCTCACACAAACAAAAATACAGGTACAGAAACACAAACAAAGTACCCCCTCCCCCTCCTCCTCCCCTCCTGATGACAAAAAAACCCACCAACAAAGCACCCCTTCCCCTCCCAGTTTCAAACAACAACAACAACAACAACAACAACACACAAACAAAGTGCCCCTCCCCTTCTCCTTCGGCAGGGGCTCCTAATAGCAAAAAAAAAAAAAAAAAAAAATAACAACACCCCCCCCCGACAAAGACAAGTTTCAGATTTGGAAATAATCATACTATCCCCCACCCTACCACCTATTGAGCATGCTGGATGCTTCGAGCATGCTCAATAGCCATCCCAACATGGCACTGCCCATGCAGCAACCCCATGCCATGCAAGGATTTTTTTTAAAAAAATTATAATATCCGGGAGATTTACAAGAAAATACTATTATGGGACGATGGTGGGAAAGATGCTTTAATAACGTGATTTCCCGGATAATTCGGGAGACTTGACAGGTAGTTGACTGTCCTTTGTTTAGGTTATATGAGTTGACTGCATCTTTTAAAAACAAAAACCAGAACCATTTAGTTTCCTAAAAATTGTGTGGACATGTGACACATATTTTTCTTTTCTTTTAAAAATCATCTTGTTTTGGGAAAGTATTTTTTTGGGGTGGGGGGAACTACAATGCCCACAATCGTTCAACTGACATGCCAACCAGACTGTCTATGGGAATTATGGGAACTATAGTCCATGTTCCCAAGCTCTACCTTAACTCATGGTAATGACTTTCCTCAGAAAATTCTGAAAGTTGAAATCTGTTGTGCTGAGAACTTGGCTGATGGGTCTCCCTTTCCTAGAATTTGTCTAGGGAAGTGGGTTTGTTATTAAATCAGTTTAATTCTGTAAAGGAGATATACCAATAATTACTATCTATTAGTAATCATTTTAGACACCTAAGCAGGACATGTTACCAATTAAATTTATAACAGACACCAAAATCTTAGTGTTCGTTCCTGCTGGCATAACTTCAGTGACGAATTGCCTGGAGACCAGAAGTCAGGGTAGGTGTTTTCTATTACACACCATTTGTGTGAATCACTGAACAGTAGGAAACACCAATACTGGATTTTTAAAACTTGCACAAATTTGCCGTTGAAATGTATGCCAGTGCCATTAGGCCAGCAGGCACAATGAATACATTTTTGACCAATGTCACATGTATTATTGGACTAATGTAATTCCTAATGGAAAGCAAACATCATCACTTCCATTTAGAAAAAGAATGCAGGCTGCAGTTCTTATTTTGTCTTAAATAACGAGGCTTCAAAGCCTAAATACACGTGTTCTGGAAAATAAACCCCTGATTACATGTCATGATTTTCCAAGTATTGACTGCATTGTGATGGCATTTAAGGAATCAGGAGAAGAGTGGTCAATAAATGAAGCAGGCAGGCAGGCAGATGGACAGACAGGTCACGAAGCATAAGACACTAGTGGAGGTGGGGATTCCTTCAAAGCTAGTCAAGATCCAGGGTTGCAAAAGGAAGTGGAACTTAGAAAGCAGGGTACCTTGATGAAATATGGTATAATGTAGTTACATAACTGGGAGGAAAAGATAGAGAGTGAAAGAACTTGGACGTCTGCGGGGAAATTGCATATGGAACCTACTAAACAGAAAAGCTATAGATATGAACAGGAAGAGCTGTATATCCCAGAGTATGAAGCAAACAAAGAGGAACTAGGAGAAGTCAGAGGGGAATTGGTTAATTAAAACCTTGGCTGCTATGGAATTATATCTCTCTTGTCTTCTGCTTACCCTGCAACCTGGCGAAATGAGAATTGAAAAGAGTATGTCAGTAAGTGAGTTCATGTGCCTAAATTCTCCATATTGATATGACCTAACCAGTCAGGGTTCTCTCTGTGGGCCTCTTCTTTATAAATTTCAGAGCTAATATGACCTGTTGTTACTAAGAAAATAACTACTATAATATAGGGTTGATAAACAATTGATGACTATTTTAGCCCCCAAGTGTCTTCCCTTTTTTTCCAGATAAGAAAGTTGAATTCAGCAACATCTCCTTAGTTAATGGTACCTGTATAAAATGGAGGAGACGGTCAGGAAGCGCACAGGCTGAAGAGACCTATGTAGTAAGTGAGGCATCATTTCTGTTTGCCATGGGAAGAGTGGACATGCATTGTGAATATACTCAGGCACCCCATGGCAACGGTGTGCAACTGGCTAGTCCTTCACTTCCACAAGTGTTGCACTGGAAATAACCCAATAGTTGTTTTTAGGATCAAAAATGGCAATAATTTAACTGATTTTCATTCTACCTATGTTTCCCATGCATTCATAATTTTAAATGGTGCAATGCTCTGCTATGAATAAATAAATAAGAATGGGAACTACTGAAAGTAAGGCCTGGTAGCAGATCCTTCATAGCAATGCAGGAGAGGCATCATACCCTGAGAGTTGTATGTTTGTTTCTTTGTCTCAACTTTCACTGGTTTAGGGGGGATTTAAAGCCCTTTAAATTGAGCCAATATTGCGACAAGACAGAGTGCGTATAAGGCTCACATAGCATTTGTCTAAAACAGTGGTTCTCAGCCTGTGGGTCCCCAGATTTTCCTGGACTGCAACCCCCAGAAATCCTGGCCATTTCTGCTAATGATGAAGACTTCTGGGAGTTGCAGTCCAGGAACATCTGGGGACCCACAGGCTGAGAACCACTGGTCTAAAACTTATTACTGGTAGTTGTCTTGCGGCTTATGTGGGTAAACGAATCACTATGTTGGGAACTACCGCAGGTGTAGCAGTAGCAGACAAAGGGCAGAAACAAATTATTACATGTAACCTCTCATTAGAAGAGAAAAAATATTAAAGGTTGTGTGCGTGAAAGCTTCTCTCACTCCCCAGCTTTTGCAAAGGAGCTTGCTTTGTTTTCTAATTGATCTTCAGCTCCTAGGTGAGGGAGTTCCTCTCCAAACATGCACGTCCTCCCTAAATGGCTTTTTGCCAGATGGGTGGTATTTAAATATAAACAAACAAACAAACAAACAAACATAGTTGCTCTTTCAATTTATATACTGCCCCATAACGCTCAAACACTCTCTCAGAAGTTTATAACACAATTAATTATGCAAAAAACAACTTGACCTCCTGCAAGTTGGGTAATCATTTTGCCAATATCAGAAAGATCGAAATCTGAGTTTACCTTGATCTGGCTACCTGATCAAGGTATACTGCAATACTGCAGTTTAACCATTGCACCACAGGGCTTTTCATTGTCCCAGTACTAATGTGGTTTCACCTGTAAGCATGGGTTACCTATAATAACAGTTCTGGTCAAAAATATTTTTCAGAGACTTCAGCAGTTAGTATTTAGATTTCTGTTATACGGTGAAGATGTTATGTTTACCCTCCACGGAATTTTTATGAGTATTATATTCTGAGGCAGGCTGTGTTGATTGTGTAGATAAAAGAGTTGAACAGAAGTTTAGTTCTGTCTCAAAGCTGTATCTCGGGAATTGCCATGTTCTTTTCTTAAATTTCCAGGTTCTCTCTCCATTGCAAAAAGAGCTAGGCAGCCTAGCCCTTCATATAGAAATGTTTAAGATTCTCTAATAAGTCTGCTACGCAACATATTGATGAGGCATTCGACTGGTTGGAATGTGCCCATTGTGAAGCTAGGATTGAAAGGATGGAAGCAAAGGACCTCCTATATAACATGTTTTTTAAGAATGCTGTGTCTGTCTTCATAGAGACAGCTAGCCTGAGAATGTGAATCCTAGAAATAGACAGGATGGACCATTGGTTTTATTTGACAAAAGCTGGTCTCTCAATCCTGGTGTTCCCAAGCAGCAGGAAGAGGAGTGAATAGGATGATAGGGGTACTCCTGAATGTTTGAAACACTTCAATGGCAGATGGAATAATTTGCCTAAGGCAATATGTGTACAGTAGGAAGATAAACATCTAAACAGAAGTTTCCCATCTACTCTCCAAAACCCTAAACAACAAAGCGGTTAGCCATGCTAAGCTAAGGAAGTTATGTTTTCCATCTATAAGACACAGCTATATATTACATGCCCCCTAGTTTTAAGACCCCCAAATTAAGAAAATTAATAAATCCTCTTTGAGCCCTCCTCCGCCTCACTCCACCCCGTGGTTTCCTTTACTTTTTATGTTCTGAAGACTCCTCTCTGCTTTGTTTTTGCAAGGACCAGAGATTTTGTTTTTGCATGGAAATGCTTGGGGGTAGAGCAACCCATTAGGAAGTTCATTTTCACATGAAAAAGAAGGGCCTGATCCTACAAGAACAAAACAGAGAGGAGGGCAATCAAGTGCTCCTCGAAAGAAAAGAAAAAGCTGAAGGGGGTGGGGTGGAGGGGAAACGAAACAGGAGAATCCAAATGGACCTGGCTGTTTCATTTCTCCTCTACTCTACCCCTGCTGTTTTGTTTTCTTTTATTTCCAGGAACACTTGATTGCCCCCCTCTCTGCTTTGTTCTTAACGTAAGCCACCTTGGGTCTTTTCCAATGAGAAAGGTGGAGTAAAACTACTCAAAAATAAAATCAAGTAGAATGAGACCCTTCTTTTTTCCTGAAAATGAACTTCTTAATGGGTTGCTCCACCCCAAACATTTTCCTGCAGAAATGAAAGCTCCGGTTCTTGCAAAAAGAAGGCAGAGAGGAGTCTTCAGAACATAGAAAGGAAACAGCAGGGTCAGTTTGGCTTCCCCTCTACCCCAACCCTGGAAAGGCTTACTTCCATGTATATGACACCCCTTAATTTTTTGTGCCATGATTTTAGGGGGAAAACAGCGTACACACGGACAAATACAATATAGTTAGTAAAACTTCAGGGCTAGAATCAACACTGGATGAGGCCACACTGATTTCTTACTGCTTTGATAGACCAGCACTGAATGCTTCTGAAATTAAGCTGAGAAAAAAAAGGTTACCCACCCCACTTCCCTTTGTTCAGTTTTCCCTCTGTTTTCATTTTGTTGTTATGCATGCACAGATTTAATTGGGTATATTTTATGCAAATAAAGAAAGCACGATATATAATGTGATGATGATCTTACTCAAATGTCCCTCCTGCCTCTATGGCATGCTTGTACTTGAGATCCCACTGGCGAACAGAGGGTAAATACTACAATTGCTTTTTTACTATAGTGTCTTCTGCACGCTTCCTTATAGATTCATGTGCAAGGTCTGCGCTGGTATCAGAAGCAATTCCGCCATGAGCTAATTCTTAATTTTACCACGGACTCTCAGACTCCGGAAATATGCTTTCACTTCCATCCTGGAAGCAATTATAGTGTCAGCATATCCACAGTAAATCTGGATCACAATGTCGTATTCAACACAAAAACAAAAATTAACGGTGAGTCTGGCATTGTGTATTATTCTCACTGTTATGGGTATTAAAATAAAAATATTTGAAAATATGAAACGGTCAAAAATAGACAAAATCATAAGAACATTTAGTGGTATTATAACAGATGAAAGTTTTAACCCAAAACCCAACTATCCATTAAATGTAAGTTCTAACATGCCACTTTTTCATCTCTGATGGCGTTATTTCAGAGATCTGCATCTATTTATAATATTTTATAAAATTCTTTGGTATTATTCTCAAATCCCTGCTGAATATGGGGTCCACTGAACTACCGTATTTTCCGCTCTATAAGATGCCCCCATGCATAAGACGACCCTCACTTTTCCAATCCAAAATTAAAGTTTCACTTTTGTGTGGTTCCCTCCTTGGCTTACATGCATCTATGAGATGACCCTCAATTTTTAGTCTAACAATTTTAGACAAAAATATAGTCTTATGTATGGGGAAGTACTGTGTGTTTCATCCACAAGCGATTTACCAGTACTAATGTTGCCAGGTCTTTACATTTTATTACTTTTTCCAATTCTTTATCTTTAACTCTGGCATCCCCTGGAATTGCAATGCCAATTGTCCAGACATTTTCCCATTCTGTTACTGTTATGTCTGGTGTATTATGCTCAAGGTGTTGGTTCATTTGAATCTGAAAGTCCTTCAAAATTTTGACTTCATGATGATGATGATGATGGTGACAGGGTCCTAATAAGAAGACAGAAGCCCCTGAGAATACCTACCTCTTCCATTCTTGATAATAAATAAAGATTGGGCTCCTCTTACAGCACAAAGATACTTATCAGGGCTGCAGGCCAGCAGGGTATATATAACTGATCATGGGATAGCACAGTTTAACTTGGAAGTGCTTACTGCCAATTTCCAAGGACAATCTGCTGTTTAGAATGGTTAAGTCCCCGTTCTGAAGCAGGGTAACCACCAAATGAAGAACTCTAGGAAATGAAGCCTGGCCATTTGAACCAGCTCAGGATCAGCGTGAATCCCTAGGAAACCTAGATTTGTTTCTGGGCCCAGAGGTTACCCACCAATTCAAACAGACCTTTGAGAAGCCCCTCCTTTGTTGGATCACATTGTTGGAGTTAACAAAGCACAGGGCATGAACGGTTGGATCTAATGCTTCTGTTAAATAGAATTTTATCCCAGTCGAGCCCCTAGTGATAAGTCACCCACACAATGGGAGAGGTAGAGTTTTCTTTAGGTTTGAAACATTTGTCGAGAACCAGTTTAGCCATGATGACAAAACATGTCAGCCCCATGTGCGTACGACGTGGCTGTAAAAAAAAGAGAGTGGGTGATCAGTGCTGAACCCGGCAGCCTTCCTTCTATCCATTGCTCCAGACCCTTCCTTCATTCTCTGTCCTTCGCTCACCCTTGGTACCAATCCAGAGATTGTAAACCAGAAAGATTAAAAAACCCCACACATTCAGAATGTGATATGTGTCTGTCTGTCAAGCTAGGCCTTGTTGGTAGAGGTATTTGTTGTTGTTGTTGTTGTTATATCTCAACAAGCAAGATTTCAGTAAACCACGCCGTGTCTTCATGTGATGTATGAAGGCAGCTCTTTTTTTTCAGAGCTCATGAACAGAACCAGTATAAACATTAAATTCTTAATTTTCAGGCCCACTTAATAAATAAGATTTGCCATATTAGATTAAAATATGTTCTTCTTAAATAACTAAATTGAGACTTATGCATGGTAGTTCCGAAAAAACTAAATGGTCCTTGTGTGATTCAAGCGGGAGTACAGGTGTTAACCTTTATTGAACCACTAAAAAAACGAACACATAAGTGCTGATTTATCAAGTACCATTCATTCAGTTGGGATCAATTTTTTTTGGATTTAGTTGGTATGAATCTTTGGGACAAATCTCTGAATTAAGTTCTTGGATGTTTTCTTTCTTCTCACTGTGCGATTTTTTAAAAAAGTATCATCCGAAGAAGAATTTGGGTGGGTGAAAAGTTCTGAAGAATTTGTAAGTTTGCACACTTTTGTTGCAGTTGGATAATTACCCAACTCTGATTTATGATATGAAAGCTACAATGTTTATGAAACAAGTGTCCTGTTAGGTAGCTCCTCTTGAGTAATGGGGATGGCATCTTTTCCAGCAAGGGATTCCAGCTGATTTGGAAGAATTCTTTTTACGATTTCGGAATGTGAGTGACATGTGCGCACAATGAGACAAAATTATGTACATGTGGAAATTGATAAAGCAACTCTTTAATTGGAGGCAGTCTGCTTGCTGACACATGATGTCATTCCCAATGTGTAGGCAAAGTATGCTCTTCTCTGAAACAGGAAAAAGGGAGAAGAATTTCTGAGAAAAGTAAAACATTGTGCTTTAATTTCATGAGACTTGTTTGCAATTGTTGAAAGGAGCAACGTTGCCTGAACTTCAGTAACCTTACTTATTTCTCCAGCAGTGTGGGCAAAAGCACGCAGGAAAGTTCCAACCCAGAAGGTGGCCTTTGCATATCCTTTTCTATTTTTTCCTGCATCCATAATCATCCACTAGGTGAAGCTGTTTATCTTCAGCAGATAAATTTCCTTTCAGCATCTTCAAAGTTGGCTCCCACCCCACCCTCTTAGGAAGAAACTCAGATTTTTCTATTATCTTTAGAAGCTTAGCTGCAACGAGGCTTTCTTTTCCTTCCTGTGCAGTTTGAAAACAGCTTTAGGGCCTCAATTTTTTATTTGAATGTATAGTCTTGTATTATGTATACCAAGGCATATTATATCTTCCAAAGCATGGTGCTTAACTTTTGCATTTTAAAATAGCTAACTGGGGAGTTGGCTGCTGTTCTTGTCCATCCGTTTCTAACCTACTGTGATACTCTGCTAAATTATTCATCCATCTCTATTCCAGTTCGGCACAATTAGTGATTCACCAAGCCAAATGCAATCTCATCAGACACATATTGTGTTCTGCCAGCTGCTTGATGTTTCTCCTTGCCACCTTCTCACCTCCAAGGCTGCATTTTTGCAATTCCAGGAAGGAAATAGACAACAAAAATAGTATTTACTGGGCTGGCTAAGTCACAACCTGCACAATCCATCCTCTTCCTCTTGTACGCCCATGGACAAAGCAAAGTGTTCTGCTTATATACCGCCCCATACCACTACAAGTAGTCTCTGGGCGGTTTACAATTTTTGATTACAGTGTGCAGGCTACACATTGCCCCCCCAGCGAGCTGGGTACTCATTTTACCGACCTCGGAAGGATGGAAGGCTGAGTGAACCTTGAGCCTGCTACCGGGGATTGAACCCAGATCGGGAGCACAGTTTTACCTGCAGTACAGGCATTTAACCACTGTGCCACGAGGCTCAGTAGTGATTTCCTTAGAGTTACTGTCCCCAAATCTGAATTTACTGTTCAGATAGTATCTTTCTTTAACGTGAGAGCCCAAAATGTCATATTTGGCACTAGGGAGAGCCATGTGAGGAGTAATGTTACTTTGGGGAGAGCGCCTCATTGCTTTTCACATTTTGGCTGTTTTTTATTGTCTCCTTTGTGACAAATTAGAAATAGGAATAAGGGTAGAAATCTGGCCAAATTACTGCTGCCCCCCCCCCAAAAAAACCCTCCAGGACATTTCAACATTGACAACCAAAAATGACATCCTTATATCCACAGTAGGGGACTCTCAAGAGCCATAGATGACATGGAACCTTGTTACATGCGATGCATTTCTTCAAGCTGTCGGTAGAACAGGAGTACAGAAAGGACTAGATCCTATGTTTCTCCTGTATAGAGTAAGCCCTTTGAGGGACTTGTTAGTTACAACAAAAGTCCTGCTGATTTAGCTCAAATATTATGTACAGATATTGACATTACGTTTTGATAGCCAGATTTGTAAACAAACATAGAAAGGCAATAGGGACTCCTCTCTCTCTCTCTCTCTCTCTCTCTCTCTCTCTCTCTCTCTCTCTCTCTCTCTCTGTGTGTGTGTGTGTGTGTGTGTGTGTGTGTGTTTGACCATATGTGAGTGTTGCAACTATTTCTTGATCTGCTGTGTTGCTACTGTGGCCTCCACCACTGTACTCTTTCCCCCTGACCAAAGACTTACAGATGCATGTTTACCATTGCAAACAAGCTGGCATAATATAATTTATGACTCAACTGATTTGTTTTCATAACCAAGGAAATACTCTGTGTTTTGTTTATAGACCATAAAACATTTTTCATTGTAGAACTGGACAGATTTCAGCAATTCAGTAGATAAAATCAGAAGCAATGACATTTGATGGATTAACCAGTGGGAATCATAAATTAAAAAACAACAACAACAATGTGGTTTTGAACCTGTGGTTTAAAAGTCTCATTTTAAAAGAAACGTGGTAGGATTGAAATGCTTTTTTTTGGTTTTTGAGACAGTTATTTTCTACCGCAGGTATAAATAAGAATTATTGTATGCCATGAAGTTAAGTCTGATTTATGGCAACCCTTTCTGGGATTTTCTAAGCAAAGAAGACTCAGAAGTGCTGCACCACTTTCTCCTTCTGGGAATGCTCTGGAAGCAAGCAGTCTACCCAAGACATAGGCTGGCTCTTCTTCCAGGTGTTACATTGGGAATAGCTCTGTCTACTCCAGTTCCACGTCAGTGTGTGAGCTCTCCTGACAGCTTACCGCAGGGCATAATCTGAGAAGCCTTTTTTTAGAAGCATTGGAATGAATCTAAGGAAAAGTAACAGCCCGATTTTGGGATAATCTCCCATTAGCTCACCATAGTCACCTGTCCAACTTATTCAGAAGGCTTTTTGGATTCTCGGGGGAGTCTTTTCAGAATTCTGGGGCCAACTTGGAGAAAGAGAAAGCACAAAACCCAGTGGCCACCCACTTTACTGCATTTGCTTGATCTGGATCGAACTCATTGTTTCTGCGACTGGGCAAATTTATGCAAATATAATGAATCATATGAATAAATAGGTAGAGCATTTGTATTGGTTGATTATGATAACTGCATCCTAGTTCCATTGATAACTCACCAGGATGAAACTCATATCTTTTCATGATCATTCTCAAAAGTATATTTTGTCCACTGACATTTATTTAAATAGGAGAGTACTGGTAGCTCTTAACATGTATTTTATTGACTATGATTTTAATCAGGCTGTTTTGAGAAAGTCATTTATAATCCTGATTCTTTTTTAAAAAACAGGAACAGCATTTTTTATCTACCCTACTTGCAGAGGTACATTCGTTCCTCTAAAAAAACATAACAACCCCCACCTCCCATACATGCTTGAATATCACACAATTTATAATCCGTTGGCTTGGAAAAGGGTATTTCTTTAATGGGCCAATCTTTCTCCAATGTAAAATAAAAAAAACTTAGTTAGAACAAAGCAGGGGAGGAGATACTCAGGTGATGTATTGTTAGAAGTCAAAACAAATGTCATCAAGTGTTGGGTTTTTCACTGGGCCCACCTCTACCCAAGATTTCTTGTAAAGAAACAACCCTGGTAGCAAACTGGAGGGCCAAACTATGAAAAAATACATATATAATCAGAAGCAGAGCTTCTTTAAATTGTGAAGGGCTCTGATTGTCCTTGTGGGAGATTCCTGCTGCTCTGAAAACCGCAAATTAGGGCAAATTCAGATGGGGGGGAAACGGGAGCAGTCTGATTCCCACTTAAAAGTGTGCCAGCTTATCTGTTTTATCTCTCATTTGAGTGATCCTTCTGTTTGTACATGAATAAATGAATGAATAAATAAATAAATAAATAAGCAGATGCTTCATTAATAAGAGCCATGTATGGTTCTTTTTTTTTAAGATCCAGAACCTCCCAAAGTAGAATTCATATCAGTACAAGGTTTTGTGCCATTACTGAAACTTAGAAGAGCAGAAGAAAAAAATGGACCAATAAGGTATCTCCATGCTGCTTGTTCTGCACCCCAAAATCCTCAATATTTAAGCTTGTTTTGTTTTGTTAACACGTTGTTTTGTTTTTGGAATATTATCTGCTCTTAAATTTTGATCTGTGCTTAAATGATCTGGAGACTGGCAGGGTAATCCTAACTTCCAGTAGAAGAGGTACCATCTGAGAGGGACTTGGAATAAGCCGAAGACACGTCTTCCAGCAGAACTTAAGTCCTTGTCTCAGCAGAATTCCCTTCTGACTCAGAGGTCTGCTGGAGGGGTTATGTAGCAGCAGAACTGCACTGCTGGTTAAGACCTGCAAGCAGAAGAGCCGAGAAAGGAGCAGAACCCTGAGGATGTGCCCTAGATCCAAGCCTGCTTCTGTCCAGGAGCAGAGCCACTCAATTGGGACAAAGTTAGGCCAAGGGGAGAATTGTCTAAAGTCATTTCCAGCACCATTCTCCCAGGATGGGTTTGAATGCTGCACAACCTCAGTGATCCCCATTGTCAGCTCTGCTGATCCTCAGATATCTTGGCAAGTTAGAAATACACTGTAAGACTTGGGAGGTTGCACCCCTAAAGACCTTGTGTGCCCCTTTTCTCCCCCTCTCCCCCTCCCTTTCTCTCTCTCCCTCCCTAACCTCAAAGAGTACACAAATGCTAAACTGAAATAGAGATAAGAGCAGCCAGGAGAGCCCAGGGTGAGGCAATGTACTGGAAGTGGAAAGACAGGTTTGAATTCCCTGTGTCCCAGTATTGTACACAGAGAGAAGTAAATAGGTTGCATTCAAAAAAGAAGGAGGAGGAGAGAGAGAGAGGGAGGGAGGGAGAGAGAGAGAAAGGGAGGGAGGCAGAGACAGAGACAAACAAACAAACAAACAAACAAAAACCCACACAAATAAGGACTGTTTTGGGGACAAACTTGTTTCTTTGAAGCAGTTCACGCTGGCTTTGCTCCTGCACCAAGAGCTGACATTTGCTTCAGTGACTGAAATGCTGCATATTTGCTTCGGTGATTGAAACACACTGCATGCAAGGTCTCATGCTCCTGCAGCAGGTTGCCCCAGTTTCCCCACTTGGAAGGGAAAGTTGGTGCATTTTTTCTGTGTGGAACGCCTAGATACCTATTGCTTTCTGCCACGGTCCCTAGGATGTATAGACTCCCTGCCTCCATTCTTACCACTAAGAAGCAAACCCTAGAGTTCTTACAGGAGCAATAGCCATCAACGTGGGTGTTTCTAAAAGGAGACTGAGCAGAGTCTGGAAGGCTCCCTGTGGCCAATAGTCATGGTATCGGAGAAAGTATACCAGTTGCTGGGTGGTATGAGTGAGACAGCGCTGTTGCATTTGTATCCTGATTATAAATTTCCTGTTAGCCAGCATGAGAACAGGACGGTGGATCAGGCAGGGCTTTTTACATTTTCCCAATCGTTCATTCTACAAATCCTACAAATCCTGCGACTCCAAATTTACAGTTGGATTACTGAAGGCAACATAACAGCTGAAGTTCTGTTGCAGAATTACGCAAAACATGACATTTAGATGTGAATTGCCATGTCTTGAGAAAAATCTCACTAGGCATCACCCACCTGTTGGGCCTCAGGTTGCATCATTCAGCATACAACAGGCAACACCCAAGGAGAGTTTTTAAGACCGTAACCACCCGCCGATCGCGGGGGTTAGGGACCCACCACACCCACGGTGCATGAAAATCCGCGATATGCGGAAGTGGGCGGGGGGCGATCTTACCTCCCCCCGCCGCCCGCCCGCGCGGCCCGAGGCTTCTCGGGGGAGCCTGGTTGAGCAGCGCGGAGCGACCCAATTGCTCTGCACCACCCCTCCCGGCCGCCCCGAGGCTTCTCGGGGGTGCAGAGGGTGGTGCGGAGCGACCCCCCCCACAGTGCAGTTACTGCGATCCCGTGATGTAGCGGGGCCGCAATACCTGAACCGCGAAATGGCGGGGGGTCACTGTATAAGAATATAGGGTTCTGCAGATTCATCACAACTTCATTTGTTCATAATTTGACAACCTCCAACCTTCTACTAAATTACAACTCTTAGTAACTTGTATTTATAATAGTTAAATCCCAATTAAGAGATAGTTCTTAACAGGAGCACGCTTCTCAATAACTGTAATTGCATAACAGGATTGTGCAGTTGCATAACTGCACAAAAGGATTTCAGCCAATGCTTGAGCTTACTTTATTTTATAACAGATCATTCAGGACAGTTACAGACAGCATTTAAATATAGCAGCAGTTTGAAGAGAATCCATGCAGACATCAGAAGGGAACTGGGTATAATGACGTCTGACGCCATTTGGTCCTTTTCTATCTCTTTCTAGTTCTTACCAAGCAATTGTCACTCCCTGGAGCGATCAGTGCAACTTTAATTGCTATTCTTCGACCAATCTAACCTACTTCAGCAGAAGCAGTGACTCAGAAAGCTATGTGGCAGCTGAATTCCCAGCTGAGGCTGTTGATGATGGCATCCTGGAGTTTGTTCCAGGAGACAGACTTTACTATGGAACATATTACAATGCTCCCTTGAAACCAGGAAGAGACTATTGTATCATTGTCAGAACTCTCAGTGAGTGGGATGAGGTAAGAGAGCGGATCCAAATTACTATTCTGTGTTTTATATGAGATATTTTATTTGTTTCATTGAGACCCTGCCCTTCAGCAGCTTCAAAAGGGGGGCTTATAAAAGATTAAAAATTACAATAAAACTAGATTTAAAATCAGAATGTTAAAATGCCATGGTAAAAAACTAAAAAACAGTATGGTATACAAAAGGTTTTTTTAAAGTAAGGTACAAAAGTAAAAAAAATGCAAAAAAGCAGTTTGACAAATTAGAAGCAAACAACAAGCCGCATGGTGGGGAATACAGATAATTTATTAAAAATGGAGGAAATGGGAAGTTATTTTTTTAAGAAAGCGTAACACTGAAAACACCAAGGAAGATATCAGAGGACCTTCCCTAGAGAGAACATTCCATCGCTGTATATCACTACCCTTTCTTTTACAACCAGCATAGATGATGCAAACATTTCAAGAACTTCGTGGCTGTCCATATGTCAAGATATCTTGAACCATATCACAACAGGTGCAAGGTTTTGGTTCTTACCTGTCAAGCCCTCCACCATTTGGGACCTAGCTATTGTTCAGAGTGTCTTTCCCTCAGAACATCAGCTTGTTTCACCCAATCACCCCATGCCTCTTGGTTGTCACACCAAGAGAGGCCAGGAAGACATCTACTAGAAACCATGTCTTCTGGGTTGTGGCACCACCCCTATGAAATTGTCTCCTGATAGAACCATGCCTGGCCTCAGCCTTCTTAGCCTTTAAGAGGATACCCAAAACAAGACTGTTTACAGAAGCCGCTAAGGCAATGTTTCTCAGTCTGGCGGTTGTGACCCCCCCCACACACACACACCAGGACATTGCCAAATGTTTTCTGTAGAGTTGAGGTTCACCTTACATGTGTTGTAGCGCTTGTCAAATAATTTCTTCCTTGACCTCTCGAAGATATTGAAGTTAGCATGTATGTGTATGTACGAGGAACAGCCCTTTGGAGGAGAAAGAAGCCCTTGTTTCTTAGAATGGATTAATTTACCTCAGATGCCTATTTATGCCAATGTGGTTGGGAGCAGTGGTCACAAGGTTACTTGGCCGTTATAAAAGGGGCACACAACCTGAAAAAAGTTGGGAACCACTCCTTCAGGGGCATCCTCTTTTAATTGTTTCTTTATGCCTATACTTGCCATCACTTATTTGCTTGGTGTTATGTTTAAAAGCATTGATTAACTTTGATTAATTTAATTGCTAGTTTTTATCCAGACAATATGCTTTGATTGTTTTAGATTATATTATCCTGTTTGTATTTCTTTTGAGGTAAACCACCCAGAGCAATGCCCAGCACTAATGGGGCGGGGGGGAGTAGGCAAGTTTATGAAATTAAAAAAACAACTGTTAAGACAAGTACAGTAAGGCTAGGGCAGATCAGTCTCCCAACCCTATTTCCCATTTTCCCATTTATTTCGGTTGACCCAGAGAAAAAGTGGAAATTCTTGCGATTTTCACCGAGGGCCTGAGAAAGTCCCAGGAGTCTTCTGTTTTGGGGTTGTGGGGGGGGGATGAATTATTAGAGAAAGCACCTCCCCAATGGTTGCTTTTATCTCTCTTTTTAAATTACAAACGACAAAAACACAACTTAGGAGCTGTGCTGTTCCCCACTTGAAAACTGCAGTCTCAAATACCATGGGAACTAAGGAACATAATCATCTACAAGTGTTCCTGAGGGTACACTTGGGAAAAAGAAATGAGCTCCTTGGGGAATTTCAGTACAGCGGTCCTGGGACTGGATGTAGATGATTGATATCATCATTCCTAGAGGATTTGAGGTTCTAGTTTTTAAACAGTACAGCCACTAAGCTGCTTTCTTCCTCTTGTATGAATATGGAGAATGAATAACACCCTTTTCTGTATCTACTGTGCATCTTATCCTATCCAGATTTCTTCTCTTGCTTCTTGAGAATATTTCCCACACACTCTCCTACCCCCCCCCCCAATCTCAAGAGATTCTCCGGTGCAAATCTTTCTGAAGCATTGGAACGCTGTGTGTGTAATTGGTGGTTATCTTTTGATTTTGTAATAGAGCAGTTCGGCTATACAGGGGTACCTCGACTTACAAACGGCCCAACTTCCGAAAAATTCAACTTATGAAGGAAATCATTGGAATGCAAGTTGTAAAAAAAAAAAAACTCGAGTTACGAAAGGAAATCAATTTCCAATGATTAGCTTTCAGTATGAAGCTCCGCCCCATGCATGCTGTGCACAGTGTTTCCGGAACCAGGGCATTGGTTTCCAATGCTTTCCTTTCAAATTGGAAATCGATGCCCTGGTTTCAGAAATGCTACACACAGCGTGCACAGGGAGGTGCTTCATATTGAAAAGCTCTGTTTGGCAGGTCCGGAGTGACGGTGGCTCCCACTGTTCACAGCCGGACCTGTCAAAAAACAATAACAGCTGAGAGGCGCAGCAGTAAGGCAAAACAGAGCAAGCAGCGGAAAAATTCAAACATGCCTTTCCCTATGCCTCTCAGCTGTTTTTTTTTCTTTATTGGCTGGGCTGTCAAAAAAAAGCTAGGAGGCAGGCAGCAGCCCCCCCATGCACTCTCCTCCTCCCCCTCCTCCTGATTCTGCAGTGTGCAGTGGAGAGGGCATGCATGTGGGCTGCCACAACTGAAGGCTCTTTGGGCTACCCCAAAGAGAGAGGCTGCCTTTCCCCTTTCATGCACCAGTCACAACAGAAGGTGGGGTAACTCAAAACACACATGCATATAAGCCTGCCCCAACCCAGAAAAGGGGGGGCAAAGGGAGAAACCCCTACCATCAGCTGTCAAAATCAGCTGGGTGTCGGAGCAGTCTTTGGCTGCCTGTTGATTGTGGGGCTTTCTCCCTAACCCAGCAAAGGGGGGAAGCTTTTCTCCTGGTTTGCTGGGTCTGGGCAGGCTTCCCATAGGAATGCATTGAAAACCAACTATCTGTTCCTTTTTTGCCCCTTTTCCGATCTCCAGAATGGATTAATAGATTTTCAGTACATTCCTATTGGAAACCGCATTTCGACTTATGACGTTTTCGACTTTGGAAAATGCGTTCGGAACAGATTCATTTTGTAAGTCGAGGTACCAAAGTATCTACCAAATTATTTCCTTATAGGAAACAACTTCATGTTGTTCCCTGCTCGTCGCAAAACAACTTCACAATTATGGCTTGTCAGATTTCAAGGAAGCTCTTTAGTTATTTGAGGTCACAATACTACCTACAAATCCCTAATTCTCTAGCTTTGCCATCTACCCTGAGTCAAAATAGATCCTCTAGGAGTCTAAGTAATGTCTGGCTTTTCCGTTCATTTTGAAATCACTTGCCTTATTCAGATGAGGGAAGTTTAAGACTACTTTCAGCAATCCTCATCCCATAAATATGGGGTGAGAGGGAGACATACCTTTAATGCCTTAAAATAGGATTGGAAATAGGAGCTTTAAACTGAATTCTGTTCTGAGGCATATGTACCAAATCCTATTTATAGGCTAGAACGAAATACGTGGATATTTAGTGAACAATAGTTGATTGTTGTCTGGTTTCAGCTATAGATTGTTTGCTAGATCCCACAATGCTATTATCCCTGAATTTATACACTGACCTCCCTGGACAGGCTTGTGAAAAGGTAAGAGTTGTGAGGTCGACTGCTCTGCCGTCATTCAGAGCACATTTAGCGATCATGGCACTCAATGTATAGAATATAGAATACTCGGCCACTGAAAGCGTTCTGATCTTCACATGCCTTCTGTTTGCAGTCTAACCCATCATCTGTTCCAAAGAGAGCATAAATACTGCTCAGAGCCCTAGTGATGTTCCTGGAACTTGGCCATCATGGCTGATTGACAGGGTGCTGGGGCACACCACAATGGCACAGTCGTACCTGGGACCAGGCATGTGATTGAGGCACACTGCAGATTTTGTCAGCTACAACCTGCCACAGCTAGGTATAGACACCTTAGTGTGGATCCCAGTACGATTCTAGCCGCTGTATTGTAAATGGTCATAGATTTCTTCTTTGCTGTCTGTGCTTTTGTATCCTTCAGGTCTAAGCAGTTTATCAATGTGCATAAATAAATAAATAACGTGAAGGAAAATAATATCTCTGAGTAGCATTCAATTTGTGCTCTGCGCAGCTTGGTCTAAAACCTCTGCAGTCATCCTGTCGGAACCAAATTGTGTTCCAGATCTCCTAATGCTTTGTGAGTGACTCCATAAAAAAGAAACCTGTGCAGTTGTGGCTTAAGCACTTGATATATTATTTTAAAAGTCTGACTATAATCAGCAACATTCAGGGACTGCCTGATTCACTAGGATTGAATAGAAATGTGAAAGCCCACAGAAAACCTGGAAATTTTCAGAATTTTTGAAGCTTTTTTGTGTGTCCCCCCCCCAAATTGGAAATTTTGAAAAAATAAAAAATGAATATGGAATGTTTTGTTTTGACATGATAAATAAAATATTTTAAGACAGGGTGTTCATATGTTTTCCAAATCATTTCCAAAAAATATGCATAGTATCAGATTATTCTAATTTCTGTGCACTGAGGACAAACAAGTCCTGGGTTACAAGATGAACTCTCCAATGCAAGAACAAAATGCAGGTCATTGTTATGTTTGGTTCTGTCCTGTCCTCTTCACTAGGACTCAAAGCACTGGAAGAAAATACAAAGCAACAAAAAGAACCTGAAAGTATATACTTAATTAATTAAATTAAATTAATTTTAAAAGTAAGAATTTACATCTATCTGATTCCAGGAAATCAAATCATTTAGCTACATTAGTTTATATAGATAGATAGATAGATAGATAGATAGATAGATAGATAGATAGATAGATAGATAGATAGATATGTGCTAGCTGTGATGATTTTATGCCAAGTCAAATTGTCCATAGTCATATTTTATCTTCCTAAAGTAACAGAATGACTTTCAAGCTGTAAAGGGGGGAAGAGAATGCTAATGTAGCATTTCTTCAAATTTCCCGAAAATATCTGTTTTTTTCGGGGGGGGGGGGACCTGTTTTTTTCCAAGCTTCAAAATTTCCAGAAATTTTACATCTCTAGGATTGAATCAACTTCTTCACTTCCATCCCAGTATTACTTTGTGGGTTCATTTTATTTCCTGCTCCACTCCCAATTTCCTTATCTTTTTATGCAGAGGCTTTCTGAAATAACTGGCCCAGTTGTTACTTTTAATTTTACATCCTGTTCACGGCAGTCTAGTGATGTGCAGCAGCGCATATGCAGAAAGATTTAAATCAGAACAAAAAGGAATGTTGATATGACTGAGCAGGTGTTTCAGGAGGTCTTTTTTGCTCTATTTCATTAAGGCATACATGAACTGATGTGCTTCAGTCCGCGACAAATGAAATGCACAGATTGAAAATTGCAGCAAAATGAACCTGTGTGACACAGCCAAACAGGTCTCAAAATCAGTATCAGGAAAAGGGGGGGGATTACTAATATATTGATGCCACTTTGGAAATGAGATAAAGTAACCTGGACACACAATACAAATATGGGGAGAAATTCAGGTGGTGAAGGAAGTTACTGATGTTATTAATTCTGCTTATGGAGCCTTGTGGTACAGTGGTTAAACTGCTGTACTGCAGTAAGCACATCCAATCTCACCTGATTTCGGAAGCTAAGCAGGGTCGGTCCTGGTTAGTACTTGGATGGGAGACCACCAGGGAATGCCAGCAGCTGTGGGGGCCTGGAGTAGGAACTGGCAAACCACTCCAGAGTCACGAAGAGTCGATTACGACTGTAATGACACAACACAGACAACTACAGCCAAAACTATGTTCATGACCTGGGGTTCAAACCCCGATAGCCAGCTCTATCCTTCCCTGGTCAGTAAAATGAGCACTCAGCTCGCTAAGAGTGTGTGTGGGGGCAATGTGTAGTGTCCACAATTAAATTGTAAACTGCCCAAAGAGTGCTGTAAGCGCTATGGTGTGGTATATAAGTGGCACACTTTGCTTTTGTGACCAGCTTAGATGGCCTATCTGTTCAAACAATGTGTGATGTCAACTGGTCGTTTTTATCTGATTTTTATCCCTCTGATAGAAGGGACCAGTGCTTTTATTTAGTGCTAGTTCCTCTGCTTCCTTCCTTTCTTTGTTTTTTTTTTAATTTTTGTGGTTTGTCTTTAGTGTCTAGACACAAAGAGCCGGGCATGGGTACGTTTGCGGGAAACGGTTAGAAGTTTAGTTGGCTGTTTAGAATCATGACATGCTGTCAAGCCTGTTCTGACTTAAGAGCAACCCTTTCCAGGTTTTTCCGGGCATGAAATGCTCAGCTGTGACTTGCTATTCCCTTCACCTGGAACTGCATTGCTTGATGGCATGCACACTGGCAAGCTCTTGCTCCCAGGAGGCATAATGAGAAATTAAACTCCCAGCCTCTGGCTCCTCTGAGTCCAAAGATCTAACTGAATTAAATTTAAGTTGGGGGTGTGTGTGTGAATGTTTAATAATTAACAGTGTTTAACAATTAACAACGTGATATTGAGTTGCCCGAAGGTAGGCAAACACAATAAAGCCTTGCGCGAAAGAAGTAGAAAAGTCCCATTGGTTGTTGCATGCCCTCTTTCCCATTCTTGTTTTGACCTCTGGAGGAGACACGAAAACAGCCACATGAATTTTTAAGCTGACCGTTTCACAGTCCACCCCATCAAACGCCTTCTCTTGCTGTGCCCTTTCCCCCTCCTGCAGCCTCGCTGCGTGCAGGAAGGGAAACGGAACCAGCGTGAAACGTTTATGTAATGAAACATTTCCGATTTCTCCTACCTAAGGTCCCAGGGCACCCGTGGAATCACATGCATGGCTGGGAAGCTGTTGGGGACCTGGAGTTAAGGGGAAGTTGTTAGTTACTGAAAATTGCCAATGTCAGGGTGACAGAACACAAGAGAGCCACTATCGTGATGCAAAGAAGGTTCCTGCCATCCCTCTCATTAACAACCCAGATGGATCTAATCAAACTTCTCAAGTAGCTGACTTTCTCAAGTTTCCTGGAAGAGATGAGGAGCTTTTATGCAATCTCTAGTTTAGAAAACAAGACAAGCCACAATCCTACATCCAAAACCCTGGGAGCAAAGGCCATTAGATATTGTGGGATTGACTTCTGAGTAATCCTGTATAGGATTGCATTAGACTTGTTTTAACTTTAGGAATTGCTATATAAACCGCTACATTAAGTTGCACATACAAGTGGACCCTCGTTTAACAAACAATTTGTATAACATATAATCTGTACAACATAAAAAATTCCAGAGATAGGGGAAATTTGCTTAACAGAATCGCCTATGGGGCAAATCCGTACAACATAAAATGGGATTACTCTGTTTTCAATGCATTCCTATGGGAAATTTGTATAAAGGAAAATTTGCTTAACAGAATTTCATTTGGAACAAATTAATTCCGTTATACAAGGTACCACTGTATTTTGTTATTTTATTTCTTCAATCTGTGCTGTTTGAGCCAAAGTCAGAGAGTTCAATCAGGGTTATTAAAATCTTTTATGTTTACCTCTTAAACATTTCTCTTTTGTTGGAAAATCCCAAAGCAAAAAGCATTTGATTGAAGCAAGCCTACTTGACATATTTTTTCTATTGCTGAATATGCAAAAGTACATTTTATCTCTCTTGCGTGGCTTAATTTGAATTATGGGGTAGAGTTCAGAACTTGGAAAAGTCATCTGTTCCATGTGAGGGGCTGGTGTCTTTCTCCCTCTTTCACTCATGGGATTTTTAAAAGAAAGTAAGTAGAGTAGAAAATTAGAACGTAAATTAATAGAAAAACAAGTTGTCGCCTCTTTATCATGCTACATAAGGGATAGTCACCAAACAAGAGGGTTTGTTTTTACAGTTTTCATTATGGCCATAAACTCTCTCTCTCCCTCCCTCCCTCTCTCTCTCTCTCTCTCTCTCTCTCTCTCTCTCTCTCGCACACACATACACTTTTAGAAGCACTACTTACGGTCTTTTAAGAAGACAAACTTCAAGCCTAAAATCTGGGAACGGCTTTCACATGAATCCTTAAACTTCCCTGTGAGGGCAGTGGGACCAAGCAAAGCCCACTCCCAAGAGTCTTAAAATCTTCTTCTTCTTCTTCTTCTTCTTCTTCTTCTTCTTCTTCTTCTTCTTCTTCTTCTTCTTCTTGTTCAGTCGTTCAGTCGTGTCCGACTCTTCGTGACCCCATGGACCAGAGCCCGCCAGGCTTTCCTATCTTCCACTGCCTCCCGGAGTTCGGTCAAATCCATATTGGTTGCATCAATGACACCGTCCAACCATCTCATTCTCTGCCGTCCTCTTTTCCTTTTGCCTTCAATCTTTCCCAACATCAGGGACTTTTCCAAGGACTCCTTTTTCCTCATGAGGTGGCCAAAGTACTGGAGCCTCAGCTTCAAAATCGGTCCTTCCAGTGAACATTCGGGGTTGATTTCTTTCAGGATGGATAGGTTTGATCTCCTTGCAGCCCAGGGGACTCTCAAGACTCTCCTCCAGCACCACAGGTCAAAAGCATCAATTCTGCGGCGATCAGCCTTCTTTATAGTCCAGCTCTCATATAGTCCAGCCTTAAAATCTAGAGAGGGAAAAATGTGATATTTCTGATAGCCTGGGCCTAACAAGTTCAGCATATCATCTTTAAATCCTTCACAGAAATACGCCGGATTTAGCATAACAAGATACAGTAGATGTCATTTTAAGGCAGCAGCAGGCAACGTCTGTAGATCTTAGGGCCATATATGCCAAGTTTAGAGAGACATAGCTGTTCCTCTAGAGAATATTCAGAAGTCGTTTACCATTCCCATTTCCTGAGGGCATCCTAAGACTGTAGGTTGCCCAAGGCTCTCCTGGGATGCACGGTCATGTTCTCTTGTGATCATGAAAAAAAAGTACAGAAAGATAAGGGGTGTAGACATCTGGATACAGATCCCCCTAAATATTATAGAGTGGATTATCCATAGGGTGGAAAACTCTTTATACTGGGGGTTCTGGCCCCAATAGTGCTGGGAGGCACAATTGCATCCCTGCAGGTTGCCTTTTGCTGTGATGTCTTGTGCGGAAATTCCTGTTTCTCATTGAGGAATTGGGCTGTATTTTGGGATTACCCAAGACTACAGATAGGGGTTCATATAACCAAATGCTACTTTAGACATTAACCAACCAAACAACCAATAGCTGATTTTAAAAAAAAAACTGATCCAGCACCATCGTCTTTCGCAGCTTTCTATGTTCAGGGATATATTTTTTATTTTTGTATGAAGGAGGATTCAGATACTGCATACATGCCACCTAAAGTAATACAGCTAGTTAGAAAGAGATCCTTCATCCTTTAGGGGGTAAAATAAGAGTGTAAGCATTTGGTTTTTTTTTTCCAGGAACGGACACAATCTTGCATAGCTTGGGCCCAGATTAAAGGTAAGTTTTCTGTTTGTTGGGGAAGTCATAGTTATAATAGGCGTTCCTGCTGAAAAAAGAAATAGCACCTTATGCGGCTCTTCAAGAAGAAATTTCAAAAGTTCTATAACACAGAGAATGTTCCTATATTTGAACCTGAAAACTTGTAATCTTGCTTCTTATTCTGCCATCTTCTCTGTTAACCAAAATAAGCAAACTAATATTTAAATCTTTATTTCTTTCAGATTTGTCACCCCCACCACAGCATTTGACAGTTGTTTTATTAGGGTCAGCTGCTGCTTGCTGCTCCATCTTGTTACTGTTGTTCTGTGTTGCATGGTATGTATAGAAAAGGATTCATTTTGGTAGCATTCATCTGGCCTCGATCATGCCTAGCAAAAAGAACCCCTGTTATACCGAGATGGCAGTTTTTAAAGTTTGCTTCATACATTTCCAAGCACAAGATACATGGCTGAGACCAACTCATTTTCCTGGCCAGCAGTTTATTTCTGGCTTATTTTCCCCCACACCAAGAGGGTGGTTTTAAATGGATGAATCGATTCATTCCTAACCAATATAGCACATGTTCCTATTGATTCTTTTCCCATCCTTGGGTGCTGGGGAAGGCGGCTGCCATGGTTGCCCCTCAGCAGAACAGCAATGATGTTGATGTTGATGATGATGGTTTATAGACGGTATATTGATACATTGGTAAACTGAGGTCTATGGCCAATAAGCCACCATTTGAAAAAGCTGCAGCTTGGTCAAAACAGAGAATCATGGTTTGTTTCGTGCAGCTGGGCAACACAGAGGCTACAAATTTGATAAGTGTGGCAGTGGTGGGGGAGCGTTCGCAGGCGAATGCAATGTGAGCCTTTAGCTCCAGAAGTTGTCTGGTGTGGAAAAGAGCAGAAACATGTACAGTTTCTGGCCATGCCAATAATAATAATAATAATAATAATAATAATAATAATAATAATAATAATAATAATAATAATAATAATAATAATAATAATAATAATAATAATAAATAGGAGCTGAAGAATACATGAATTGAATTCCCAATAAGCAAGAGTTTCAGACGACGGGATTCCAGGGTTTCCCTTTTTGAATATGACTTGGTTCATACATAAGAGGCTTTGTAAAGTTGCCTTTGGCCATCAACTGTTTAGTAGCTTTAGGCATATTTTAATCAAGAAATTGGGTTGTCAAGGCTTCATTCCTCTCCTCCCTTTCCTTGCATTGCACCTGATGGAACAGTGTTTGTGTTTTTTTATTTTATCTTGTTTATTTCGTTTACATCAGGCCTGCACAAGATGTCAACCGTGGGTGACCTGTCACCCGCAGCGCTGTTAGAGATCACCCGCCTGGTCCCTGCCAGCCTTCCGACATGCCGCCTGTGGTGGCGTGTTGGGGAGAAATTTTCCCCCACTCACCCGCCCGGACATTTGGTCCTTCCACCACCACCACGCCACACCCCCTCACTGGGCACCAGCGAAGCACGTCTTTTTAAAAAAGGGGGGGGAGGACAAGGAGGCCAGAGGGGGAGGAGAGTTGAGTTGAGTTGGGCCCCGGGCGGGTTTTTTGGGGAAAGTGCACCTTTTTTAAAAAAGTCTCCCAGTAGCATGCGCCTCCCTTGCACCCGCTAGCACTGACTCAAGTGGGTGCAAGGGAGGTGTGTGCATGGCCATGCAGGGCGCCCCTTCCAAGGAGCGACCTGCATGGAGGTAGCACAGGTGGTGGTGGAGGAGGAGGCCAGAGAGGGAGGAGAGGCGAGTCAGGCCCTGGGCAGGTGGGGGAAGGAAGTGCGGCTTTTTAAAAAAGTCTTCCAGCAACCCAGGCAAGTGGCCATGGCAGATCCGCCACCGCCGCTTGCCTGGGCTGCTGGAAGACTTTTTAAAAAAGGCACGGTTTCCCCACAACCCGCCTGGGAAGGGGCGCCATGTGCAACCATGCACGCACTTCCCTTGCACCCGCCCATGCCAGCTAGAGCGGGTGCAAGGGAGGCGTGTCCATGGCCGTGCAGGTCGTCCCTTGGAAGGGGCGATTTGCGCAAGCATGCATGCGCCTCCCTTGCACCAGCCTGCACCGACTTGAGCGGGTGCAAGGGACGCGGGTGCATGGTCAGTCTTCCCATAGGAATGCATTGAAATCCGTTCCCTCTAAAATGGATTAATTGATTTTAATGCATTCTTATGGGAAAACTGCTACTCTACTTACAAATTTTTCTACTTAAGAGCACGCACTCGGAACATATTAAATTCGTAAGTAGAGGTATTAGTGTAGTAGCTCTCAGGCACTTTGGGCCGGAAAAAGTAGACTTTGGACAGCCCTGGTTTACATGTTCTGGAGAGGTGGTCAATTCAGACTACTGCTTTGGTGTTTGGAGACAGTGAGGAAGCAGACAAGAAAGAGGATTTTGTGATTTTTGTTTCCAGGGGAGGAGTTAATTAGATTCTCATGATCCAGTTCCCAGTGCAACTTTTCCAAAAGCGCCTTTGTGCTCAAAATAGTAAGTGGCCAAAAAGCAATGCCAGTTCCCTGCTGGGTGGAGAATATATGGTCAATGTAACATAATATGAAATCCCCAGCTAATTGCTTGGGAAGCCAGGGCAGTTAAGACTAAGAAGTTTTAGGATATTGTATTCCTGAAGGCACGCAGGCCTAAATGTAATGGGAGATTAAGATAGTCACCTCTTCTAGATACTTTGTGATACCCACTTTTAAATCCTCCCTCAATTATAAACCTCATTTGGTAACATCCAGTCCCTATCTCTCAACATAAGCTGCCACTTTTCTGAGAACAAAATTTGTGACAGCATGGCTTCCTGCTTGAGATCCAGGGAAACAGAGCAGGTTGTGAACCTAAATAACCAATTTCAAAAGATGAGAATCATGGTATATTGATAAGTGCCTTAAAAGAAGACCAAGTCATTTTAGTTGTGCAACATAAGCAGAACTAAAAAGAAGAAAGCTTACAGTCTGGATAAACGAGGAAGGTGAAATTATAAAAGAATTGAGACACTCACATTTAGCAAAATGGCCTTGACTTCCTGGTGGGCATGTGAAGCTCCTTCAGTGGAATACATTTGTTTCAAGTCAGATGTTAAATGATCCTAGAACCCTGTCTCTGACCAACACTTTGTCAGAGAGGGTCTTTTTCCAAATGCATCCAGGGGCTTATCCTTTGTGGCAGAGTTCATATATCAGGCCGCTGCATCTTGGGTGGGGGTGGGGGTGGGGGGTGGAATTATGTCATTTTAAAGTGTGAATGGAAGACATTGATTCTATGGCCCTTGTAAACAAGGTAGCTCTGTTTTTCACGAGCTAAAAGCATGAAATAGGCCCAGAAAAAGGTAGAAGAAAACAAAAGAGGCAGGCACTGTCAAGTTTTCGCTCTGGAGTTGTGCTGCTCCAGGTTTCAAGCTGGTGCTCAGGAGAAAAATATACCAAATAATAACACAAGACCTTATCAACGGGTATAATATGGCATATTCAGTCCTCACAAGTGGTTTAAGCAAAGAGAGGCCATTAAATCGTAAATAAAAGAAGTGGTATCACAACGTAGGCAGACTTTTAATACGTAGGAGATAAAAGATATAGATTGATAGATGTATGTGTGTTTGTACTGTGCAACAAGGATCTACAGTACTCTGTTTTTGGATAGAAAGCCTTTTCGACTGCGTTTGCAAGTGAATAAATTACCTTGCCAGTTCATATTGTCAGGTGCATCACCTCCGCCTTAATGTGCAATGCTACAGGTTTTTAAAACCTCTTTGGGGTTTTTATGGATTTCTCACAGAGTACACTATATTTTGGGACCACCAGGGAATACCAGGTGCTGTAGGCGCCTGGAGTAGGAACTGGCAAGCCACTCCAGTATTCCTGCCAAGGGGTCATGAAGAGTCGGTCATGACTGTAACAACACAAGAACAATACTGCATTTTTCCATGTATGAGACTATATTTTTTTACTAAAAGTGTTAGACTAAAAATTTAGGGTCATCTTATACTCGGAAGTAAGCCAATGAGAGAACCACACACAGTAGTGAAACGGTTATTTCGGACTGGAAAATTGGGGATCGTCTTATACATGGGGCATCTTATAGATGGGAAAATACAGTGATCTCATAGTGATCTAGATGGAGCTGTGTGCCTTCTAATGCACCTGTAGCGTGACCTAGAGGCACCTTGGTTGACATGTGTATGCCTCACAGCTCTCTCTCTTGCTTCCCAGGTGATCCCCCCTCCCCGTTCCTAGAATCATAGAGCAATGCAGTTGGAATGGAAGGAGCCTACGAGGCCATCAATGCCACCCTCCCTGCTCAAGGCAGGAACCCAAATCAAAGCAGATCTGATAGAGGGTTGTCTCTTGAGTGCCCTCCTATTCCCCAGTGGATTGTAACTGATTGGCTCCTAGCACTAATCTGGAGCAGAAAGCTGCACAGTGCAATGGCGGGTGCTCTATGACTCTGCCTTCAGCTTTCAAAGGACAGCAGAAAGATTGTATTCTCACTGCAAACTTTCCAGTAACTCCCAGTAGGATAGCAACAGGAACAAGGAGTGGATGAGCATGTGTGTGGTAGAGGTGGTGGTTCCTGTATATGTATATATAGTATATATACAGTATATGCCATATTTTCTACTCCATAAGATGCGCTGGACCATAAGACACACTTAATTTTAGAGGTATGTATGTGTGAAAAAAATATTCACATGTACATAGTGTGGTCCTGGTGCATCTCCAGCCCAGTTTACTCTCCAGCCATGCTGCTCTTGGGAGGGCCGGGGTGGCATGGCTGGAGAGTAAAACCCCCTGCCCAGGTCTCCATGCTGGGAAGCCTCCAGCCCTCCCCCAGAACCGGTGCAGGTCCAAGCTGCAGCTGCAGCCCCAGCGGAGGCTTCCCGACCCAGCTGTTTAAAAAAAAAACCTACCTTGCATGATTGATTTGTTCCACAGAATGGAAAAGGGAGAGCCAACAGCCCTACAGGAGACAATGGAGATGAGAAACCGGCTAGAGAGTAACCACCCACCATGATGACTCTTCAAGACAGGTTGAATGGGATTGCTCCTTCCCCTGGATTCACATTCCGCCTGTCTTGAAGAGTGGCTCTGAAAGGCCTCTCTAAAGGTCAAGGTTTTTAGATGCCTTCTAAAGGTTGGAAGGGAGGGAGCCAGGTTCAGGTCCACCTCGAGCTGGTTCCAGAGAGTTGGCACCACAGCGAAGAAGGACCAGCTTCTTGTAGATGCCTCCCTGGCCTCCTTTGCAGTGGCCCCCTGGGGGGAGCATAGCCTGGGAGGATCTGGTGGAGTGAATCCTGCCTGTTCTGACAAATACCATGGTTCCAAACCATAGAGTGAACCTAAAAATCTTGATCATGACCAGGGACACAACAGGCAACTGGTGGAAATGAGTCAGAACTGGGGTGATATTATTACACTTGTTCACACCAGCCACCAATTTGACCTCTACGTTCTAGAGTAGCTGTAGTCCTTTGCCTTTTTAGGCATGTTCTTGAAATTTGCTCACATTCTAAGATACCTGTTTTAATGTTTGTAAATGGCACTGAAAATGTTATGCTGAAGTGCAGTGGAAAATTGTGCAGCCTTGGAAACATTTATGATGTGAGATTTGTTTACATGTTTTGATGTGTTATCTCTCATTGTGACACATCTGTAAACTTCAGACACCCATGTGGAACTCTGGAAATCCTAGTTCTAAAGGTGTCTTTGTTTAGTTTTTTGGGGAACCCTGCATATATTATTTACTGCTTTTAATTACTGCTTTAATGCATAGTTGTCAAGTTTTCCTCGGCGCTGGCCGGGACGGGAGGAGAGAGGTGACTTCAGCTTTGTGGCATCGAATTTGTTATTTTCTAGCAGAAATCCAAAGCCCCTTTGCTAGACGTGTCCTGCAAAGAAAGGATTGACACACACTTAGCAATAAGAAGCAGGACACCTTTGGGGTATTTCTCAACCCAGTACCAAAATTGAATCCAGCCATTTCACATTAAATATGCATTATTGCCTCCCACCCCAGCTTTCTTTGTTTTGGCAACCTAATTTGAGGGGGAAAAGTTCATTGTATTTGCTTTCCCCCCCCTTCCAAAATACGAAGCAGTAAACTTTACTGATCTGCTTCAAATGGCCCAAAGAAACATTGACGAAACTTTTTTTTGTTCATGATACTTCTGTAGATGTTATATCCAATAAAGCAGGCATGTCCAAACTTCAGTCCTCCAGATGTTTTGGACCACAACTCCCACAGTCCTTTGCCATTGGAAATACAGGCTTGGAATTCTGGGAGTTGTGGTCCAAAACATCTGGAGGGGCAAAGTTTGGTCATACCTGCAATAAAGGATCATATTGCACAATTTTATGAGATATTCGTAGAAACAATAGACTGATCAACACACAATATTAAGAGGTGTCCCGGAAGAACAGCCTCAGAGCTTCATGAACGTCCGTTAAATGGTGACGATACTTGTGGCTTCGTTTATTCTCTGTCACTGTGTGGTTCAGTCATTAACCGTATTTTCTCTCCACCACCTTCCCCTGTCTTCTCAACCCATTCCCGGGCTCTTATCTGCATGATGCAGCAGTACGCAGATCTCCAGCTGAGTTGAACATTTTCCGATAAGATTGGACATTTATTTACCATCCATCGGTACAGCCAAGAAGAGCATTGCATTGTCTCCTCTGATGAGTCAGACTTTTCCCTCTCTTCCTGTATGTTCATCTGCCAATCATGTAGAAACCAGAATAAAATAAGAAATGGGAACCCTGTAGGCCGTCCTCTTTGTTTGCAGTATTCAGAGAGAGCCAGTCCATCCACTGGCTGTCGTTCCTGCCTTCCTGTTTGGGGGTGTGTTCTTTTCATCCCCAAAACTGTGCTGGATAAGCATCCTGCATGTGCACATATGGAATCCTTAGCAAATGCAAATACCTACCACATCAGATGTTTCAAAGGCTTTGGGGGTTGCTTTACAGATGTTTAGAATTTCCCCACCCTTCAGAAAAGCAGGACATTTTTACATGGCTGAGGTGAGAACAGAAATGTGATTTTGAATTACAATTGAGAAGCACCGGTGGTTACTTCACGTCCTTCCTCGAGCCGAGGTGAACTTGCCTCCGTGTTGAAATCGGTTTTCAACACGGATCGAGAAGTGGATTGAAAAGATTCCCGAGCTCCAGGACGGGAATCTCTCACCCCGCTTGGAGCGCAGTTTAGGGGGCGTGCTCGGGGTGAACTAGGACTGACCCCACAAGGACGTGAGGTTCTGTTCCTTTGAACTCGGATTGACCCCACAAGGACGTGAGGTTACGTTCCTTCGAACCGGTCCCCAGTGGGGCTGCAAACTGCAGCGAGAGGGACGTGAAGTATCCGCCGAAAAGTCGGGTGGGATCCAGGTTGTGCTCTTGGCAAATAACACCGGAATTGCTCCCGGGTGAGGACAGTCACATGGGTGTTATTTTCCATTGATTACAAGAGGTACAAATAAATGTGAATGCCTTATTTCCCCCCCCCCCATCTGAATACCCCCTCCCCCCGCCATTGGGGCTTCTACTTTTTTTTTTGCATTGAATACACAGAGTTTCAGAACCTTCTGTGCAGTCATTTGTAGTCAAGCCATTCCGCCTGGCTGCAGGTTGCTAAGGTAAGCTCTACTGTGGCTGTGCTTCCAGCAAATTTGAACAGTTTCAGCAGAACTATCTTAACAAGTAAGAGGCAATTTCCAATCCCCCCCCCCGCCCTGGCACAATTCCTGTGTGGTTAGCTAATATTTGCTCAGGAAAACCTGACTTCCAAAGCGCACATTTGCAGCCAGATCCACATGGATTTCCCTACTCGCACCCTTTGTTGGATAATAGCTCCCCTTAAAACAATTGGATTTAAGTCATAGCTAACGTACCCACAACTGCCTAGATGCCCTGAGCACATCCGATCTTGCCTGATCTCGGAAGCTAAGCAGGGGCAGGCCTGGCTAGTACTTGGATGGGCAAGCACCAGGGAATACCAGGTGCTGTAGGTGCCTGGAGTAGGAACTGGCAAGCCGCTCCAGTATTCCTGCCAAGAAAACTCCATGGACTTGGGGTAATGAAGAGTCAGACTATAACAACACAACAACAACAAACGTACCCACTGATTTTGATGGCAGCAGCATTCACCTAGGATATTTGGGACCCAGTTCATTGTTTTATGTTTAAATGAAAATGCTGTGTATCTTCAGGTTGTGTTAAAAAAATGCACACCTCTTGTTCAGGTGCACTGGTGATTAAAAAATATATGTCCCTCTGTGTAATTTATACCATACCTTGGGTTAGATTTCTCCCAGTGGAAGCACATTAGAGATAAATATTTTCAGTATCATGCTATTTATAATTTTTTAAAGGGATTGCCTTTATTATTAATCTTCTTTCCTAGTTATCAAGTTCATTTCAGTTTAGCATGTGTGGAAAGGATGGTAGGAAAATTTTAAGGTAGCAAGAAAAGAGGAAGATCAAATGTGACATGGATTGACTCCATAAGGCAGGGTGCCCAAACTTTTTGTAAGGAGGGCCAGATTTGGTGGCTGAGAATGTGTCAGGGGCCGGTTGCTCCCCAACCCTGCCACCCCACTGCAAGCCACACCCACTAACCCATAAGCCCCACCCACTGACCCCTTGCAACCCCACCTGCAGGAAGGAAGACAGGGACCAAGGGAGGGAGGAAAGAAGGAAGGTGGGGACCAAAGGCAGCACAGGGAGCCGTGGCCACCGCAGCGGAATGTGTGGGTGAAGGAAGGGGAGGGAGGGGCGGGCCAGCCAGCCACGAGCCACTCAGAATGGCCTGACGGGCTGGATTTGGCCCCCCAGGCCGGACTTTGGGCAGGCCTGCCATAAGGAACCCATACTGAGTTTGCACAAGCTGGTTCTCAACCAGGGAACCTCGGGGAGGCCACTCCTTCATGGTGTCTTTTTCCACCTGATGCAACAACACGAGATTGGTGCTCTACATGTTTTTCAAGGGCTAAATTGTATGTTACCTACAACTGTTGTCGTCAGGCATTTTGCATTTGAAGTTGAAAACCTTATCTTATGTTGGAAGGGAGTGACTAAGAATAGAAAAGCCGCCGTAGTGGGGAGCGGGATGGGAGGGTGTCACTTTCTCCTGCCTTTCCCTGCTGTGTGTTTCAAGACGGCTTTTCCAAGCTGACAGGCTAAGGTGGATCACTGAATAGCAAGTGAGTTTGACGATAACCCATCCCCTCCGGCTTTGGAAGGAAAGCTGTCACTAGCCAGATTTAACTGCATAGACGCACACGCCAACACCCACACACTGCAGATGCAGAATGTGGATTTTTCTTCTTCTTAATGCAGTCAGGGGAAGAAATGGATTCCCTCTCTTTTCTGTTCCAGCTATTAGGGATGCCCTTTTTAAAATGCAGGGCATAAAGCAAGCAAAGTCCCGATCAGCCTTCACCAAGGTGGACAGCTTCTAGATAGCTTCCCCTACCCAACCCCCAAAGAGTTCCCCCAGTGATATGTCTGTGAGGATTCTCAGTCATCCAGGTGAGTTTATCTGGAAGTTGAGTCATGGCTACTGGACTTCTTATTTGAGAGATAGAAACGAGATAGAGCTGACTGACTATAAGATGGAGGACTCGCACTAGCTGTATTCAGACTGTGAAGCGAAACGTTTCCATCTCTCAAAAAAGAAGTCCAGTAGCCATGACTCAACTTCCAGAGTTCCCCCAGTGGGCTTGCTATCTGGGGGACGTTGAGCTTTGTAATCCAAGACGGTCTGCAAGACACCAGAATGGGAGCAAGGGATGATGTAGATGGACTTATAATAATCACCCTGTACCATCAAGTCAGTTCAACCTTTTTCAGAGAGAGAATTCTCAGAAGTGGCTTACTCTTCCCTTCTGAGGGTGCCCTGGGGCTGTGCAGCTTGCCTTAGGCCACACAGGCTGGCAGTATTCATAGAGATACTTAAATCTGAGTTATCCTGCCTGCTAGACTTGACTAAAGTACTCCAAATCCCCCTTTTATGTATCCTGGCCTGCATTTAACCTTACAAGGGGGCAACATATAGGTAGGCAATGGGCTTTAAATTCCTTATGCTCCAAGATGGCTCCTTGTTGCTGGAACTCCCTAGACCAGGGGTGTCCAAACTTTTTTGCAAGGAGGGTCAGATTTTTTGAGGTGAAAATGTGTGGGGGGCCGACCATTCAGCCACATTTGGCCCCCAGGCCGGACTTTGGACAAGCAGCTGTAGAACATGCAAGAAGGTGGGGTGGATGCTGCAGCAATGGAGCTGGGGTGGATAGGCTGGGCAGGTGGCTGGGGGGATGGACAGAGGCAGGGAGGGGCAGGCAAACTGTAAAACTGTAAGCTGACGTCTCCATCCAGTATGGGGAGGGGCCAGCTGGTGGTGATATATGACAGGCTGAGCTGGCAAAGAGAAGAGGATGCGGGCCACTCAGAATTTGAAAAAAGGGCCACATTTGGCCCCCAGACCTGACTTTGGACATGCCTGCCCTAGACCCATCATCCACCATGTCCCCTGTTCATGCCTTGAAAACAGGAGCCACTTACACATTTTGAGGGAGCAGATTTGTCCCCAGGTTCTTTAGGTACTGCTGGTCTCCAACAGGATATTAGAGCTTTAACTGTACTGGATGGAGGAAAACCTAAGCAGATGTAGAACCCATATGATATCTCACAAGTTAGGAATGTTTCATAGTCTCTCCTGTGCCTGACAGCTCAGTGGTCGCGGCAACAGAGACGTTAGGTGGTACTATTTATAGAGGCTTAATGGAAGGTGAGGAGGAAGGCTGCCTAAACAAAGACTATCAAAGGCTTTATATAACTCAGCTGCCACTGACAGATCTCCCAACGTTCTTGCTGCAAGTGGGTGTATAGATTGGTAGATAGCCAGCAAGCCAAGCTTTTTAAAACACACACACACACACACACACACACACACACACACACACACAACACTCAGAGAGAGAGAGAGAGAGAAAGGACTTGCATTTGCTGAGAAACACAATATGTTTGCTGACTGGGACCATGCTGTATTTCTTGATGATGAGTTACTAGTGAGCTCCGAATGCCAAATGTCTGGGTTATTACACTTGCAAACCCCCTTTTGTAGCTTTTAACAAATCTTTTGTGCTTACGGAACTAGCACATTGCAATCTGCTGATATACGGTATAAGTTACCAAATATCCTTGCAAAAATTTAATCAAGATGCTGACTTGTTCATAGCAGACAAGCTGGCCTTGCATTTTTAAGCAACCACTGAATAACTAGTGCATGATAACGTAAGTTAGTCTTCCCGTGCACAAGATACAAGAACATCAACAGAGATAAATCTGTCAGAATTCTAGCACATTTCTGGATTATCAACTCAGTATATAGTACATGCTTGTCTGGTTGCAGGAATCATCACTTCCCATTTAGCCTTGTTCCCTTCATTTTCATTTGATTTGATTTGTTGTTGTTGTTGTTGCTGCATCCTGAAGTGTGCTCCAGAAACAATGGTAAGGACATCAGCACCAGCTATGTCCACATCACTGGTAGATACTGAAAGATCAGTCAACAAGGACATTTGACCGATAATGAACATCTGTCTGACTTCCTGAGAAATCCAGATAGCCCATTTCCATCCTTTTAAAAATCTTGCTTGTATTGAAACCGGCATATTCAAAAGGAAGAGGCTTTAACTTTTATGCAAGGCATTTTTTTTACTTCAGAAAGATAAAACAGAAGTAGAATTGCTGGATAGCTCAGTGATTTAGGCATCTGGCTGCACAGCTAACGGGAAGAGCAACTAGAGAGAGGAGTGTTCAGTGGGAAATTGTCAGTGAAAGCTAAATCACCCTGCTACTTTGAGTCCAATTAAAATCTTACAGAAAGCCTCACATTTGTCTTTGGTTACATTAACGACGATTCAGGAAAGCATTAATGGGAATGCTATGATCAGAAATAACAAATGCCACAGCAAACCAATGATGTCCTAGTAATATGAAGTGGCATTCAATGTATCTCCCTGTAGGAGATAACAAGGGATGGGGGTGGGATAGAAGTCGAAAAGTGTTGCATACCAAAACTCAAATTCTTCTAAAGATGATTGCCTTGGACCCAGCTGTCCACAGTGCAACAATTCCACCGAAATACATCTAATCAGTACCATCACCTCCCATCTTGCAACACTCACTTCTAAAGACATGGAAAATAAGTCTGCTGATAACCCTACTGGACGTGTTGGTGATTTAGTGTGCAGTGCCATAGCAGCTATTTTTAAGAAATTCTCTTGTTCCGGGTAGGTTCCTTGGGTAGACCACAAAGAATGGGATGTATTACTGTGTCTTTGCACAATCTGTTTATTGGGAGGACCCCACCACCGCCTGTGAAGGGTGGAATGTGGACAAGGGTTGCAGAGAAAAGTTTCTTTGGTGGCCCACGGGAAAACATGATGGCTCGGCCACCCAATGGGAAATTTGGTTTCCGAGTTGAGAAGATCTAAGAGGCATAGTTCTCCTTCTGGATTGCCTGCCACAGATTTTACACAACTTTCCCAAATACAGATACCAACCAGTGGTGTGAAATTATTGTTCAACACGTTAATGCGTACACAAAATAACAGGCTTATATATAACACATACATGGAATGTTTTCTTGTACACACACAGTCCACATTTGATGAGAACTTGTCTTGTTTTCGGCATCAGTCAATAACGTGCAGTGTTTTATAGACACTTCATTTATATCTTTCACCGATGTCTTTATGTAGAGCGGACTCATTCCTACGATGATTTAAAATTCGGTGTTATTCATAAGCGTACCCCACTATTATACAACTGGGTTAATGATCATAAAGTTTTACAACATAAAGTGTGTTTTTGAATTCATAAATTGCAGTCACAGACCCCAGAGGGTATGAGTCTAAAGTTAGATCCATTGCCATGCATCTGAGTAGACCCTAAGGTAAAGATATATATGAAGGTTACGGATGTTTTAAGACAGAAACCCAGATGTGAGCCTAATCAGAAGAGGTTAAAGCAAACCCAGGTGGATGGGAATATTTTGAAAACCTTTTCCACAATTCATTGTATGATCATCATCAGTAGTAGAAGAAGCCACAGGGATAGAAACAAAGAATACAGGGTATGTATTAGGATAAGCATAGAGAAGGTTTGGGTTCAGATGAGGCTTGATGGGAGTACAGTACTTGTGGTTAATGGCCTTGTATTGTAATTCCAGCTGGAAAGTTAAGAATCAAAGAGTTGTTTGGAAAAAGACTAGCAAAGTCATGGGGGGGGAGGTCCAAAGCTCGTTAATAGACTGTTGGTGTTGATTGAGGGTGAAAGAAGGCACGTCCTTGTAAAATGTGGATTGTTTGTGTACAAGAAGCTTTTCCATATATATGTTATATATCAGTCTGTTGTGTCAACCAATAATTTCATGCCACTGTTGGGTATCGTTAAAAAGCATTGTATTTGGGTCAAGTCATCGTGAGGAATTTCAATACGGTTGACATGGAGTGTTTGGTCAATGTACATATTTCTCTTTGCTCCCTAGCGAATGAGCCACAAATTTACGGTGACCTACTGCACCTCCTCTTCTCCCTCCTGTATCATGTTGCCATTGCTAAGTTATGGGCCAACACTTATTGCTGGGGCAGAGAGGGAATTTTACCTGTGTCAAAAGCTGCCATCTTTTCGTACAGGAATTTTGTCTTCTTGGTAACGAGACAACAATGTTAGTTTGATATTACTGTTCTGTGCATATCATTTCCTCCCTTCCCACCCTATCTCACAGAGAGACTGAAGACTCTTGGTCAGATCCCTTTCCAGCTGAATATGCACAAGGCTTACCTACTTCCTTCAATGGCCACCACCACCTTAGGGACTGCAGCCTGCATTTTGCAACTGCTTTTAAGAAATGGGCCTGGCACAAACCTCTGCCGTGACTTTTGGGGGCTTTATTCAGTTTTTTAATTTCATCTAGTATTAAAAACAAGTATTTTTCCCTGCAATTTTCTTTTCTTCTTTTCCCAGCCAGAAACAAGCAGGCTCAAGGTTCACTCAGCCTTCCATCCTTCCGAGGTCGGATGAGTACCCAGCTTGCTGGAGGGGGGCAATGTGTAACCTGCATTACTGTAATTAAAAATGTAAACCACCCAGAGGCTACTTGAAATGGTATGGGGCGGTATATAAGCAGAACACTTTTGCTTCTCCAGGAGCCAATCCTTGTAAAACTTGGGAAACTTTTGAAGGATTCAACAAGGCTGGCGGAGTTTGTCTTTAGGTTACAAGTTTCACGTCACCATGGTGCCTAGGGGGATTCTGGGAGATGTAGTCCAAAAAGGATCTTTTTGTCATATATTACACATTGATCATTTCTCAAGGCAGGGGAAGGAGCCATGCAACTGAGCCCACCCTGTGGGCAGAGGCTGCTTAATCCGCCCATTTGCAGGATATTTGCACCCTTGTTCATAATGGGTCCTTCATAGCTGGGGAAATGTCTGAAGGACAGCCATGTTTCTCTGATGTGCTGCACTAACTTGGCACTCCACAAACGTTTCTATAGAAAGCCGGAGTCTCATACCCTGTCGAGTGGCATGGTCCTTGTCTCCTGTTATAATTAGTCTCTGGTTCCTTTATCTGCCTTGCCAAAGACGACTTCACCTCCTCACTTTGTCTTTCATGTCAAAGCCTTTTCAGTTTAATTGGATCAGATCAGGCGGCTGTGCTGAGTGGGTGAGCACAAAGAGAGTGTGGTGTGTGTACTGGGGGGGGGAAATCACTAAATGCTTTCATCGCTTCCTTGCCTTTGAGGAAAGAGGACGAGTCTTTAAATGAGGCAAGGTGCCAACTCCTGATAGGGTAGCTACTACAGTGTCTCTAATGGCCTGCTGGGTTCTAAAGGACAGCCTTTGCGGAAATGACATTCAATCTCGCAAGTCATGGATAACTGAAAACTAGAAGGGCAAAATTGACTCTCGCTGTACCGGTCATACAATAAACATTTTTGTGAAAACCATAATGATTAGAGATGGATTTATCAGCCATTTTCCTCTGAGTAGTATTCAAACTGATGTACAACATAATCTTTGAAAACATTGGACCCTAAACTGGAATATGAGTCATGGCCACTGGACTTCTTTTCTTTTGAGATTGAAACATTTTGCTGCTCATCCAAGCAGCTTTGTCAGTCTGATGAAAGTTGGTGCGAGGCCTTCAATTTATATAGTTCACCTTGATTTCGCACCACCCTGGTTTGAATATGCTTGTTAGCTGGACAGTGGCCTAGGATGTGTGAAACCCACCTATGCAACGCTTCCCAACACCCATTAAGCATGGTCCGTTAGCCGTGGCCTTCCTGGTGGAGGTGTGCTTCTGATTAGTCTGGTGATCAATGAAAAGGCAGCATGATAAGTGGCAGACAGATTGTGCCTGAGTCCCCCACCTCTGTTGAGAGAGGGATTTTCAATATGCACGTGAATGGCTTCCCTGACCCCTCTCTCGAACCACCTACATTTTTCCTCTTATATGAGTACATCCTCATCTTTGAATGAGTGTCCTTTGTCCTTCAAGTGAAGGTACACCCCTGATTCTGATCCTGAGTTGTTGCCCCTCCTGTGCTGGGCCATCCTCCTGTCTAGTGGCTGTTGGGTTTTCCAATTTTCCTCGGACTGATGAAGCTACTTGGATGGGTAGTGAAACATTTCAGTCTCACTGGAAAAGAAGTCCAGTTGCCATGATTCAACTTCCGGATAACCTCATCTGGATGCCTGAGAATCTTCACAGACATTAGGCCCTACCTAAAACATTCCCAATAGTATGAAAAGTCAGCACTGCAAGATTGGTGACACCTACAAACTCATTATCCGATACCTGCCATAGTACAATAAAAATTTTAAGATCCTCCCATTGTTTATCCTGACCATCTTCTTTGATGACCAGAAAGTAAGAGCTGACTTTTCCATGCTCTGATGCACCGTAAAACTCCATCTGCTTCTTCTGCTTGTTTGTTCTGGACAGAAAGGGCTTTATCAGAAGACCATCTGGGCCAGCCTCAAGCACTGAAGGAGGGTTAAAGTGTCAGATCTCAACAGTGAATTTGAGAACAGAGCAAATATGTGTTACAACAAAGAGGCATCCTGTTTCCTCTTTGCATGGTTAATAGGTTTTTATTTCCTGACTGCGTTTTGCCTGCTTCTAGCAGCAAGAAGACTAAAATGTCTTTGTATGAGAGATACGTAGAGTGGAGTGGAAATAAAGGTCTATTTTCTGAGTTGCCTTGTCTTTTCGATCACAGTACATCTTAACAACATACCAGGAGCAAGTCCTGTTGAACATATGCTGCTTACTTCCAAATGGAAATGTTTAGGATTGTCCCTCGTTCACTGACTTTTTAAAAGAAAGTAGCTGAGGCCCTGGTTGCTCTGATGGTTTGTATCAATTTCAACATTTTTGAAATCAAATTAAAATCATGGTTTTTTTGTATCTGCATGTTCACTTTTGAAAATTCTTACTTGACCAGCTGATTTTAAATTGTTTGCAATGTTAATTAGAATGTTTTAGATTTCCTTTGGACTGCTTGTATTTTGAGTTTATCCCTTGTTCGTACTAAATTTTTATTTTCAAAAAATATTTTTAAGCGGCATAGTGTTAAATTGGCATGAAAAGTAAAACTAAAACCTGCAGCTGAGCAGCTACTGTATCACCTAGCTCAGTGTTGGCGAACCTATGGCACAGGTGCCAAAAGTGGCACTTGGAGCCCTTTCTGTGGGCACCCGGCATCGCACCTTCACAGCCACCTGTATTCAGGTTAAATTGCTGTATTGGCACTTTGCAAAAAATTAGTGGGTTTTGGATGGCAGTTTGGGCACTTGGTCTCTAAAAGGTTCGCCATCACTGACCTAGCTTAAGAGTGGTGAAACTGGGCCACTGCATTTTAGAGCACACTTCTGCTCCTCTGGGCTGGCTCCTTGTGCTGTATCACAGCTGATCCAGGCAATGAAATCTGGCAGCTGCACCCCATAGACCGCAGTGTTGCTCCTTTGGGCTGGCTCTTGGCCCTGTGCCACAGCAGATTTTATAGATCTGCAGGTTTAATCTACAACTGGCCTCTTCTTGCACCACCTCCCAGCATGCCATTCCCTCCTTGCAGTAAATCCTTAGTATTGACCAAAACATGAGCAGTACAAAACCTGATTCAACAGCAGTTCTTACTGGCAGTGTGACTGTGCCCTAAGTCAAATGTGGAAAGCCACTTCAACATGTTCGGAGATAGTTGATCCTAAGGTCCAGTTTTGAAAACAGAAGCCAATTCTTTTCTCAAGCCCTCTGTAGGTGCTGTACCTGGAACCATGTGGGATTAGATGGATGGCAGGAGCTGGGCGAGCATGTGAGCCCCACACCAGTGGCCCGACCACAGCAGGAACTAAGTACATTGATTATCTGCAGGAGGATTTATGGAGCATTGTGTTTATTAGGGAAAGGCTCACTAAATTCCAGATGGAGCAGGCCACCTTAGGGTGCTATCGCATGACGGGGAAGATGCGATAAATAAGAAACTCCGGCTTTCCCCCTTACCGGTTTACTTGATTGAAGATGTGGGTTCAGAGTTCCCACGTCCCTTGGAGTGTCCCCACGGCCCTAACCTGCTTCAAGCTAAAAAAACAAAAAACAAAATGGCCGACCAGCCCCAGGGCTGGCTGCTGGGAGCTAAGGAGAAATGAAAAAATAAATAAAAATAATTTTTTTAAAAATGCCCTGACCAGCCAGGCCAGCTGACTGGCATTGGGGGGGGGAATGACAATTTAAAAAATTAAAGAAACAGCACTAACCAGCCCCAGGAACAGCCCGTCGACACTATGAAAAAACAATAAAACGAAAACACCGGACCATATATGCGCTCCCACGGACTTCTGGCTCTTAAAAATGTGGTTTTTTTAAGTGAGGTTTAAAAAAAATCCCCAGCTTCTCTGGTAGGTTTTGGAAAGCTTGCTAATGGGGGCTTTACCGGGTTTTTTTTAAAAGCCCGGTGGTCATGGGGACAAGATTTTTGACACGGTTTAACTTGAAATTTAATCTGGATTTAAAGGGACGCGTGATAGCGGACTTAGTCACATGATTCCATCCTAGGCGCCCATTTAGCCCTCCTTGGATTCAGTTATAACTCCTGAACAAGGAAGGAAATCTTTAGGGGTACTCTTATTTATCATTTCTGTCATTGCGACTGTGGGTATACACTAATATCCACAATTAAATTAATATTCTTTTAATTAGCATTTTCAAAGAGTTCTGTAGAGTTTGGAAATGTTAATGTGTGGGACTCAAAGCTCCAAAACAGAAGGCTAGACAGACAGACACATGCATAGAGAGGAAGTTTTTTTTTTTTAAAAAAGCATCTCAATTGTATAACCAGCTTTTCAAAATGTCTTGCCCCATCTCTACTTTTGAAATCAATTGGTTTTGATTAAAATCATTTCCTTTATCTGGTTTGTTTCTGCTTGTTAGGTTGTGTATGTCATTTTCTGAACCAACAGCTGGTCAAAGTCCATTTCTTCAAGTCCACTCAGAATGTTCTTTGTATTTGTATACCCATCTGGCCATTTAATTTCCTAGAGTTGGTCACTACTTCAAAGCTCAAGGGTTCCTTCTTATCTTTTCATTCTTTTGTTTTATCTGTACCTCTGACACTCTGAATTTCTTTCCACCTTTCTCTCTAACACTATTCAGTTGTCTTGCCAAGGGGAAGAGACAAGAAGCATTTTTGCTGATATTTTTATGCATTGCTTTCTGTCCTCTCGCTAGTTATGTCTCATATTCTGTTACACGTTTAGGCGACTGTTTGTTATACTTTCATCAGCGCTCAACACTGAAGCCATGCTGAAGGAGCCTTGCTTTGCTCTGACACATGGTATCAGCTAAGGGAGACGTGCCAGGATCCCATGGACTCATCAGGCCAACGTTTTGAATGAAAGGGATGAGGTCATTGCTTTCCTTATCTCTCTCTTGAGTGGAGATGTCTCTCCCTTTCTCTGCCTTTATGTTTTGTTTTACCAACAGGAAGGCTTGCCCAGCTCATACTTGGCACACTCTGAAATATTGCTGGCCAGTCTATAGTTGGACTTTCGCTATTTGGCACCAGAGAGAACGATCTGGAAGTTGAGTCACGGCTACTGAGAGAAAGATATTTTTTAACACTGTAGGCCAGTTCACATCTTCCACTCTCAGCAACCAAGCAGAGGGAAGACAACATCAAAGAAATGAACTCCAGAGCACATGCAGGATGCAAACAAAAATTATGGGGGAGGGGAATACTTTGTGGGTGTTATTTGTTCAAGAAGGGCTCACAACGACATGTTGGATCAGGCCTTCCTTTTTCAGAAGGGCTCCTGCAAACAGAGAATGCAAAGGACTATTTGCAGACTTTCACCCCTCCTTATTTATTTATTTATTTATTTATTTATTTATTTATTTCATCCAGGAAAAAAAGCCCACTTGTGTTTGAGTGAAACTACTCCTTAAGAGACAAGTCTCAAACTGGTCTTTCCTAGACTGCCGAGGGCAGAACAGATTACCTTGTCCTGAAATACGGGATATCCAGTCAGTTTCCACAACAAGCGTCGTCCTTCTGGGCTTAGCCTCCACCCCTGGATAGTCTTAACGCAACCCATGCTCTGCTATCTTGGAATACCTATTTCTTTGTACCCTCCACCTCAGTTTCTCCCACACTACCAAGCCCAGTCTGGCCCACAAGAGATCCACGGGGGTCTTGCAGCAGACGGACTTATTACTTCCAACCCCACCCCCCGCTACTGGCAAGACTATAAAATTGGGTGCCATCTTGACTCCCATGACTTACATCAGCAGCAGGTGTTGACGTTCCCTGCAGTCCTGCATCATTCCAGCAGCCCCAAAAAGACAAGGCTTTCCTGCCCACACTTCCTCACAGCTACATACAGTGAGGGGTTGGCAGTGAACCCTGTTGAAGACACAGGTGATCGCTGCCCAATGGTGCCAACCACCCCACCTTTAAATGTTTATGCCCCTCCAAAAAAGCCTGACATATACAAAGCATTCATACCCTGCCAGACATTCAGCTTCTCAACATTCTCTTTCCTGTGTAATTAGCAACAACATTCAACAAACAGAGAACGCGGCTCAGATTGAAATGGTAAAATATTAACCCGTCTATCTGTCATATGTTTTCTCTCATGAGTTTGCTGAGGGAAAGGCCGGAACCGTCTCAGTCGACGTAGGCAGTGCCGATTGACAAGGCAATCATTCAGTACTTGAAGTTGACAATGTAAATCAGGGGACCGTTTCCAGTTCAGAGCACTGCCGTTTTCCTCACAGTCCTGAGGGAAATTCCTCTACTCTACGGCTGTTTTCAGGAACATAGCCTCCTTTCTGTTCTGGCTTTGTCACGGGGAATATAACGTTCACTCATCTAACATTTAGAAGCAAAAGCTCTTCTCTCACAGCTGGCTTTGTATCCTTTTTTTAAAAAAAACAACAATAACTTGTTACAGTGGGTGAATTTTTCTGGGCCTCATTAGCATGTGACATTCCTAGGTTTTAATACATTATTCTGATGGATCTGACAGTCACACTGGGATATTTGAGAGAGTCACGTTGTTGAAAGGTGGCATGAATGCGCTTAAAAGCATCAACACGGGAAAGAAATGCAGTGATTAAAGCAGGATAAGCAAAGGGCTTGAACAGAATTATGAAATAAAGTAGCCTTCCCCCCTTTTTTGCTAACATGATCATACTGTGATAAAACTTACATACAGTGTATTTAGTTTGTCTGTTTATAAGCTGTTCCTTCCAAAATAAGACTGTGTGCTATGCTATTTAAGGGCCAGTGCAGGAAGACAAACCCAGAAGAGAAAACGAGCGATCCTCGTTAGCCGTCACTTTCAGCCCACAATTGAGACCAATCAAAAGCACCAGAAGTGATCTCTAACCCATCCTTTGCACGGATACTTCATGCTCTCAAGCCTTAGGTGGCAGACCTACCCTTCGTTACAGACAATCTCACAATCTCAAGCAACCATTGTCACAAAATTGCCTACATAACACTGGCATCGAGATGGGAACTAAAACCCTGCTACAAACCCAGATACCAGGTCTGCCCCCACATTTATTCTGGCAATACAATTACAGAACCTAACCATCTCACACACAACATCAATGGTACTTTTACCTGTTCCTCTGCCAATATGATCTGTGCCATTTTTGTGTGTGCCAACAATGCCCATCTGCATTCTAAATAGGTCAAACAGGACAGTCTCTGCACAAAATAATTAATTGACCCAAATCAAACACCAGGAATGACAACACAAAGAAACCTGTTTTAGATTAGTCTAATTTGCCTAGATGCTCAGTCAAGTCCTGAAAGTTGCCATTCTGGAAAAGAAAAAATTACAAGTCAAGAATTCATAGAGTGACCGCTGAGATAAAATATGCACACCTATTTAGAATTCATCTTTATGGACTCGGTATAAAGCAAGGTCTCTGAGGGCATTATAAAATGTATTATATGTTGTTGTATCTGCTGAAATTCCCAGCCACATATCCTCAACATCTACCGGTGCCTCTTCACAAGCCCCATTGGTGATTAGAGATGCTCATTACCATTATTGTTCCTGCTCATTGTCTATAACCTGTTAATTTAGACACCAGTCGTTGTCGCTGCTTACAGAACAACGCTTCCTGGGAAAGGAGCTGAATATCAACATGGGCTTTAAAAGTCACTTGCCAGGTAAACAACTTGTGCCCAAATTCAGTCTGGGGTTTGGGGCTGTGTATAAACATTTACCATGTAGTCCCACTCTTATGTCTGAGGAAGTGGACTTGTCCACAAAAGCTCACATTCAGATGTAGTAGTTAGTCTTTAAGGTTCCAAATTCTGAGAGCAGCAACAGAGAAGGCCCTCTCCTGTGTCCACATCAGACACACCTGTGAAGGTGGTGGGACCAAAATAAACCTAATGATCTTAGCACCCAAGCCAGACAGCTCATATAAATAGGGTCTTTGAAGTAGTTTGGACCCAAGCAATTTAGATTATATAGGTTGTGTCCGGAAACTGATTGACAGCCAATGGAGCTGCTGTAACAAGTGGGTGATGATGTGATCTCTGTAACCAGCTCCAGTCAGAAAACTAGCTGCTGCATTTTGGACCCACTGAAGTTTCCTGAAACTTTCCATTGGCAGACCCATGTAAATACCCGTGAACATTAGGGAGGATGCACAAAAACACCATACAAATTTCATAATGGGAAGAGAAAACAAAGTCTCTTGGATTGATTAAAAACAAGGGTGGGAGATGAACATAGCTGGGGTCAGAGAATCAAGAGTGAGAGATTTTCACAGCACAACACCCAGTCCATGCGAGCCCATCAGTTCACAGGAGAGCTTTGTTCACTTCTGTCAAACGTAGTATGAATGCCCTACAGAGCTGAAAGTGAATTTGGTGAATCAGCCAAGTTATGATGAGAGAAACACGTGGAGTGGCATAGGCTGGTAATGAACTGATCCATCCATCTATGCCTACTGTAGACATGCTATGCGTGTGCAACTACAGTTAAACCTTTTCATTAATGCTTTTCAAAAAAGGCTGTAAAAAGAAAAAGAAATGCAGAAAAGATGGGAGGACAAAAGACAGCAATCCCAAACTCAACTCTTAGTGTGGAATCCACCCTCTTTCCCCTTCGTTGTAACAAGTGCTGGCTTTGTAACTGACACAATTCCATCCCATGCAATCTTGGGATCTGTAGCTCAGCGAGGTACTTAGAGACATCCAATCCCTCCCTTGTACAATACCTTGCCAATGTACAAACCTTAGCATTCGGTAGGATGGAGTCAGGTAAGGTGAAGCATGAAGTTCTTAATTTCCTGTAAAGTTTCCCGTATGCACCTTTTAAAAGATGCATACAGCGCTCGATAATGTAATGCTGTGCTGTTCCCCCTGTTTTGTTGTATTTTTTCCTGTTACCCTTTAGCTTTTTGCCTCTTGTCGGGTTTTATGTGTTATTGCTTGTTTATTTGCTTTTGTTGTTTATTGGTTTGTTTTCTGTTCTTAATTATTGATTATTTATTTGGCTTTCGTGTCAACCGCCCAGAGTCCCTTCTGGGAAATCAGAGTGGTCTAGAAATGCTAAATAAATAAATAAATGAATAAATAAATAAAGCTATGGGAAAACAGAATAACGTCTGTTGAGATGCCTGACCACAGCAGTATGAGAATTGTACAGAGCTTGAGAAAGATGAAGATTTCTTAAAGTTTTGTACCAGAGAGAGAGAGAGAGATAGGGAGGAAAGCTAGGCAGCTGGAAGGGAGTTATAGGATTGTTTCCTACAGGTCTTAGATTTAAAAGTTTGCCAACACTGATCTAACAGACTGCTGGCGATTAAGAATGCTTTTTTCAAGTCAGCCACTTCCAGAGCTTGAAAGACTGGGTACAAATTACTAGTTACTTATAATTAGTCCCTTTTCTCTATAACTAAGGTGTAATAACATTACATTGCAAATATAACTGAACGAGAGGTGACTTCACTCTTTTTGTACGTCTGTGTCACTTCTAATGTTATTTTATGTTTATGTGGATTCATTGCAAGATGGAGACGGATTATTCTATGGTTCAAGTGTTATCTTGTGCAAAATTTAACTATGCAATGCTAGCTACTGGTTTTCTGGCAGACAAAGCTGCAACCAACTACTCTTTAAAAGTAATGTACTAAATTCAATCTATCTCCCCCTTGACCTGCCCTTTCGTCAGAGTGGCCTCTTACGGAACGCCAAAAAGGAGAATAGGTATCACCAATAAGGAGGTCTAAGGAAGACATCAGTTTGCATAAAATATAGTATTGTTAATCTATGAGTACAATTATCAAGCAAGTGCACTTCTCCATTGAATTGTATGGTTCCAAGCAGCACAGTTTTAGTTAAATGTGGGTTGTTGTTGTTTTTGCACCTCTTGTCTGCCATGATGGCTCCATGTAACTGCTGGTAACCTCCTTGATAGAAATGAACCCAATTAAAAAGACGTTTCTCCCTTAAAGAAGACATGTGGGCATCTTACTACTGTATATTCACAGTTCAGAAAGGCTGTTGAGCACCTGAAATGCTAATATACTGTCTATACTTGAGTATAAGCCTAGTTTTTCAGCCCTTGTTTTTGGCTGGAAAAAAAATGCCCTCGGCTAATACTCAAGTCAATAAGTTTTCCCAGGTTTTTGGGGGGGCAACATTAGGTGCTCAGGCGGCTTGGGGAGGGCAGCGAAGGGCAAGTCCTGATCGGGCAAGCTATAGCGGTGCCTCCACTTCCCATATGATTCCAATGAGAAGGTTTAGGGGCACCCCCTTTGGAGCGTCATAACTCAGCCCCCTTACCTCCAAATGTTTCCAAATTTCAGGGGTCTCCCTAAAATCTCTTTCTGAAGGTACCCCTGCTATTTTGGTGTCCCCAATGTGAGTAATTTTTGAGTGCATGTTTTTTTAAAAAATACACACTCAAAAGTTATTTTAAAAATATAAACCTATTACAATTAGAAGTTAGAACCTAGCTCCGGAGGTGAAGGTGGCAAGGCTGAAGCAATAGAAGTAAAAGCAATGTATTAACAAAATACAACACAGTAATTCTGTGATTTATGCTGCGTTTGTGATATCACTGGTAAAAAATAGGAAATAAGAGAGTGTGAGTACCGGAGGAGGAGAAGGAAGAGGAGGGTGACAGTCCTGAAGGAGAGATGGAAAAGTGCAAGAAAAAACGGGCTTGGTGGAAGGAGGGCCAAATAAACAAGAGAAAACAAGACTACCGACAGTCAGATCTGTGTTGGTTTGGATCTTGGCATTAAGCAGGAAGTTGGACTTGATGATCTTATAGGCCCCGTCCAAGGCCATGACTCTATGATAATTATTTCAGGAGAAAAACTCCTACCTTACATTCTCAAGGAAAAATATACAGAAAGCAAGACTTTTCACTTATTTAAGATTTTGCTTCCAAAGAGACATGGTTTTGGTTTTTTTGCTTTTTGTCTTTTTTTAAAAAAAGACTAAGGGCGCTTTTACACGCCCCCTAAAATCCGAGGCAAAGGGCTCCCAGATCCGGAGCTTAAAAATGTTTTCCCACCAGCTCTGGACTTTAAAAAAAATTAAGTACGACCACGCCCACCTAAGCGCGTCCCAGCACCCTTTTCAAGTACCTGGCCCCCAGGAGGTAAAAAATCTTCCGATGTGCATTGTAAAGCTGTGAATGCTGGGCTCCCTCGCCTTCTGTTTGTTTTTTTGTCCCCACCGCCCGTTTAAGAGACAGGAATCACAACGACGGGGCTGCTCGGGGCTGCTTCGACTGGCAGACGAGGTGAGCCTGCATTTTTTCTCTCCCTTTTTTTCTCCCTCCCCTCACTCAGACATGAACAATGGAGTGCAGAGGGTTGGGAACACAGGAAGAGCGACAAGCCCCCACGATCTCTGGTCTGAATTTAAGTTGATACCGGATTTTAGAGGTCGTGTAAAAGCGCCCTAAATAAACCAAGACTTTGAGCCATTTGCTAAAAAGAGACTCAACACTGAAGATGGCTACTAAAGATATCCTGTGTGCCAAATGAAATAAAATAAAATAAATCCATTCTGTCACATCCTGCCACATCGGACTTCAAGATGATGATGATGATGATGATGATGATGATGATGATGATGATGATGATGATGATGATGATGATGATGATGAACTTTTATCCACCTTTCAGCCTGTGACATCAAATGAGGTTGACAGAGCCCTTGATCACTGCCGTGCCACCACCACCTCCTTGGATCCTTGCCCGGCCTGGCTAATAAAAGCAGCCAGGCCGAACACTAATGAATGGACTTCAGTAATAATTAATGGGTTTCTTCGGGAGTGCAGGGTTCCCCCTGCCCTCAAGGAGACACTCATCAGGCCCATTCAATTTTTTTTAATTTGGCGGCAGACCAAATTAACAATTATAGGCCTGTCTCCAATATTCTGTTTATGAGCAAGGTCTTGGAGAGGGCGGTGGCTGATCAGCTTCAGGGTCATCTGGGTGACACCAATGCCCTCGATCCTTTTCACTCTGGCTTTAGGCCATGCCATAGTACAGAAACAGCATTGGTCGCCCTGCATGATGACCTGTTGAGGGAGGCCGACAGGGGTAATACGTCAGCTGGGAAAGGTCATAAGGGGGCATGAAGCCTCGTGTCACCAATATGTGGATGACACCCAGCTCTATATCTCCTTTCCATCTTCTGCAGTGGATGCCGTTCGGTCCCTTGAGCACTGCCTGGGTGCCGTGCTGGAGTGGATAGGGGCTAATAGACTGAGGTTGAACCCGGGCAAGACAGAGATTCTGCGGGTGGGGACCCCAATGTCTGTGGTTTGGGAAGCTCCCTCCTTTTGTGGGGAGTAACTCTCTCCATGAAGGATGGGGTCCGCAGTTTGGGTGTCCTGTTGGATCTGGCGCTCACCATGGAGACCCAGGTGGCGTCAGTGGTCCGTACTGCTCATTACCATCTGCGGAGGATTGCCCAGCTGCGGGCCTTCCTGGACATTGGGGCGCTGACCACGCTGATTCATGCACACTTGAGATTAGACTACTGTAGTGCTCTCTATGTGGGGCTGCCAATGAGGTTAATGCGGAGATTCCAGCTAGTGCAGAATACAGCGGCCAGATTGTAAACAGGGTTAAAACGGTTCCAGCACATTACCCCTGTCTTGGCCACTCTGCACTGGCTTCCTATTCGCTACCACAATGACTTCAAGGTTTTGGTATTAACATACAAAGCCCTAAACGTTTTGGGACCTCAGTATCTGACAGAAGGGCTCCTCCCAAAAAGAATTGCCAGGATCACTCGTTCAAGCCAGGCGGGCTCTCTGCAGGTACTGATCCCAAGAGACTCCTGGAGTGGAAAGTATCAACAAGGAAATGAGCACCTCACCTGTGGAACCAGGTTCCCCAAGAGATTCCCCTGGCACCCTCATTACAAGCCTTCAAGAAATTAGCCTTCCCTGATCATTCTGTTTCAATCACCTTATATAAATAGGACACTATTATTTCCCCCCGCCTTATGATAATTTTCTTAGTTCTTTATTTTTTCCATCTGTTCTTATTTTGAATTGTTAAATGGTTTTGATTTATTGTATTTGTGCTTATTTGTTCTTTTTATTATTATGATTTGATTATTTACCTCATGTTAGTCTGATCGATTAGTTTTTATTTACTATTTTAAGTTGTTTCATCTGTTTTTGTATTTTGCCTATGTATGTAAACTGCCCAGAGTAGCTTGTTTGCTAGATGGTTGCGGTATATAAATCAAATAAATAAATAAATAAATAAATAAATAAATAGATAGATAAATGATGATGATGATGATGATGATGATGATGATGATGATGAAAAAATCAGTTTCACAGGTCGATATGGTCAGTCTATTGCCTCTATATCCTTATAGGCAGCTTTCTCACAGCTTTGCTGCTGCTGTTAATCCAGTGTGGCCATCTGGTTAAAACACATGTTTTGGCCCAAATATCATATGTGTGTTCACACTTAAGGTATTTGTAGTCACAGTCATCTTCCATTTAATACACTCTTCAACAAAAGCTGTGGCTACATTGGAGAGCTGAATCAGAACATTTTGGCATTGCTGCAGTTTGATTTGTAGGTTATATCATGTCTAAAATTAGAATCAGTGCTCACACAGGGGCTACAGATTAGTTTGAAGGTTCGCCGTTCATACTTGTGATGCAAATAGCATTCCAGCTCACAGACCTCTTATTTCCTTCCTCTGATCCTGTCTTTGCCTCCCCTTCCTTCCTCTGGTCCCATCTTTGCAATCCTTTTATGTTTTTTTGTGAGGAAACTAGAAACAAGAAATTGAGGGGAGGTAGTGATAACCTTTTTATTGAGGGGTGAATTGTTTTTTGGGGGGGCAAATGTGTTGTGTTGTGTTGTGTTGTGTTTTGTGTGTGTGTGTGTGCACTCACACATTTCAAAGAATGTTATAAAAATTTCCCCAAAGTAAAACAGTTGGGATTTCAAAATGCATGTGTGCGCATGTGCATGCGTGCACATACACACACACAGAGCACATTGGCATCCCCCCCCTTTTCCCTATTTCCATTCAGAGTACCTTGGCTCTCTAGTCCATATGATCTTTCCCTCTGAACTTCTACTGAAATTGGAATGATGGGACACCTCCACCCATCACATTGTGCATGTTTGTATATGCAGGCATTTCAAAGTCCCAACTCCTGTATTTTCCATAGTGGGAGGCCCAACTGCTTACATATTAGGCAAAAACAAAGGAAAATGAAAATTCAGGCATCTTGCAGCACCTGAAAGGCTAATGGGATGTGAACTTTCGTGGACAAGCCCACTAGCATAGACTAGCACAGACTAACATGTCTTCTAAAATGACCAGCTGTGTATGTAACTGTAAACACTGCCTACAGACATGCCTGCCTCTTTACAAAAATATGCACAGGGTGGTCTGTAGGAGAAAATGCCTGATCAAAATCCTCCTGGCATGAAAAAATAGAAGCCCTCTAGAGCAGGCATGTCCAAACTTCAGCCCTCCAGATGTTTTGGACCACAACTCTACAGTCCCTTGCCACTGGCAATCTAAACTTAGAATTCTGGGAGTTGTGGTCCAAAACACCAGGAGGATCAGAGAGCGCTTTTACACAACCCCTAAAATCCAGGGCAAAGGGCTCCCAGATCCAGAGCTTAAAAATGTTTTCCCACCAGCTCTGGACTTTAAACAAAATAAAGTACGACCACACCCACCTAAGCGCGTCCCAGCGCATTTTCCAAGTACCTGGTCTCCGAAGGTCTCCTGGTCTCACTGCGGATGTAAAGCAGTGAGTGCTGAGCTCTCCTCGCCTTGTGTTTGTTTTTGATTTTTTGCCCCTGCCCCTTTAAGAGACTGAAAGAGACTGGAATGGTTCTCGGAGCAGCTCCACGGCAGAGCGGAGCTGAGCCTGCATTCTTTTCTCCCTTTTTCCCTCCCTCCCCTCACACAGACAGGAGCAAGGAAGTGCGGAGGGGTGGGAACACAGGAAGAGTAACAACCTCCCAAGAGCTCTGGTCCGAATTTAAGTTGCCAGTGGATCTTAGGGGTCGTGTAAAAGCGCCCTAAGTTTAGACCTGCCTGCTCTAGAGGCAGTGGGAGGCAGGGAGCCACTTTGGCAGCAAAAAAGCTGGAAAGAATTCAGCTGGCTTTTTAAGTCCTGCAGGGAGCAAAATATACTTCAAATTCGCCCATTTTATAAGTGGAGCAAATCCTGCCATGTTTGAACATGTAGTCACACTCTCAGTTTGTATTGTGTGTACATGTATCCCATTAATAGTGAACGAAATCTCTGAGTGCAGATTGAAAAGAATAACGGGAGGTGTCCAATTTAGAGGAGTGCTGAGTTTTACAGAGCAGAACAGCAAATCAACTTGGGGGCAATCTAAAAGAAGGTTCTCCCCAGAGCCCTAATCACTACACACTGAGATTGGCATCTGTTTACCAGAAGCATAGGATGAGCATTGATGCTCTTCTTGAAAGGGAAGTGGAAAGCCAGGAAGGAGAATGATGTACTGTATCTTGGGAACAGGCAAAGCTGTCAGGCTAGAACCCGGAACAGGAGCATTACACACGGAACATTAATGATACCAAACAGAATCTGTAACAATATGTTGCCAATTCTGTTTGTTATCATTAATGTTCACATTTCGTGACAGATGGGTCGATCAAGTTTAATAATGGACGGAGTCATTAGCTGTGTGTAGTAAAATGCAGGTTTCGTTTTAGTGTTGGGCCCAAAGCAAATTTGACAGAAACAGGTCCTTGCTCATATATTTACAAGGTCAATTCACCCAGTCTCTTAGAAAGTGAAGGTTAAAGGAAAAAGGAACACACACATGCAGAAATAAAATCATTACAGTCACAAGTTGTTAAGAGATATTTTTGCAGGAAGTTGAAATCTGGAATTCAGTCAAAAAGTTGACGGAGACTTTGTTCCCATCAATGAGGTGACCATGATCTAAACCAAGAGTGGGGGACCTTCGGCCCTCCAGATGTCTTAGACTGCAACTTCCAGAATTCGGAACCTATACTGCTATTAATAAAGGACAGTGGGGGTTGTGGTCCGAAACATCTGTAGGGCTGAAGGTTCCTTTATAAACTGGAGCAATTAGGTTTAAAATTGTTTGGAGCACTCTTGATTTGGGGCCAATGAAAAGACCCTTATCCTTAGTATAACAATCCACAGGTGGCTTCTCAATTGGTCTGAACAGAACTATGCAAATTGTTGTTGTTCAGTCGTTAAGTCATATCCGGCTCTTCATGACCCTATGGGCCAGATCACGCCAGGCTGTTCTGTCTTCCACTGCCTCCCGGAGACTGGTCAAATCCATGTTGGTTGCATCGATGACACCATCCAACCATCTTGTTCTCTGCCCTCCCCTTTTCTTTTGCCTTCAATCTTTCCCAACACCAGGGACTTTTCCAAAGAGTCCTCCAAGGACAGAAGGGTCTATGAAGTGTAGCTGGATATTAAAGACTTGCCTCACAATCGGCAGGTTGGTAGCAACGCTTTCACTGTGTTCTACACAGTGGTAAAATTCCCATCCCATACAAGTCCAGCAAAGACTCTATGGCCACCTTAAAGTTGTGTTAGAATTGTCTCTGGAAAACAGTTTCTACATGCTGTGGCTCAGCTTGTGGGAAACGACTCTGCAAGAAGGATCATTTAAGAATTATGCCATACACCAAAGCTGCACCTTTTTGACCCTTGCATGCAAAAGACCACTCCAGCCAGGGGTAAAGAACATTTGAGCTTCTAGATCAGGGGTCCTCAAACTTTTTAAACAGGGGGCCATTTCACTGTCCCTCAAACACTGTTGGGGGCCAGACTACAGTTTGAGGACCCCTGTTCTAGATGTTTTAGTGTCCACTACCCACCTGATTCTGCTCATGATAAGGCACTGTGGAAGTAGTAAGTCATGATACCTGAGCTGTTGTTCTCTCATGTGTAAGCTGGTGGGCTTTGACTCACAAGTGGGGTCAAGTTCAGCAGCTTCCCTGCCCTCAAAGCCCTGGCCAAGAGATGATGGAAGGCTTTGAGTAGCTCCCTTACCTAAGCAGGGTGCATGGCCCCTTGGTAAATTGGATATACCTCTGAACCTCCATTAGAACAATGGATAATTCTTGTGGTCTATTCCAGGTGCCTCTACCAATGGGCAGTTTGGAGGCCTCCAGACCATGTCATCCTTATCGCAGCAATATCCTGAGAAAAAGTCATTTATAACAAATACATTCTTGGGCTTTTCTGTTTGGGCTGTTGTTTTCCTGCTAGCTTTTAACAACTCAGATTATGACATTAGATCAAGTTGTAACATCTAATATAAATCTCTATTGAGTTCCATACAAGTGGAATCTGCAAAAGAAGATAGCCATCTGTTCTCCTGTCTAGGGTTCCAGTCAGCTAACCCAGATTCCTTGGGGGGGGGGTGTAATTTTGCATGTGTGTGTGTGTGTCTCGCTCTCTCTCTGTGTGTGTGTGTTTGTATTTTGGCTTTATAAAGATTGAAACTGAAGTCAGAGCGCTGGAAAAGAGAGAAAATGTTTTTGAGTCACTCCCCATACTAAGCCTGCCCTGAATAGAGATGACAGACCTTACCTTTTCGGAGCGCAGGTCCCAGAATCCACCCGTCTACAAGCCCAGTGGATGTTCTTCTATGCCCCTGGCCACAGTTCCCATCTATTTTTCCTTGAAGGATAATGTGTCACAGACAGTATTTGTTATTGCACATGATGTGACTGAAACATTGTGATTTTCTTCACTTTATGGTATTGAGCATTTCTAGCTTTTTATTCCTATGCTGTAAGTTAGTTAATTATTGACTCTGGCTGTCCAAGGTATCATCGGACAAAATGCGACACAGGAAAGGGTGCAGTCTCCAAACTTACCCTAGAGACTGAATCAAATGTCTGAGACGTCATTCAAATGCTCACGAGGTTTCTGCCTTCGATGGTTGTTCCCAGGGAATGATAGTTCCCTTGAAAGTCATGGTCAGATGAACAGTGGGGGAACTTGAAAGAATTACTGCATTTAGCACATGACCGGCGATGAGTCACTGTGGGTACTCAACCACCCTGAAACGCTGTTGATATGGCTCAGATAGCCTGTTAATCTCTCACCATTAATCTTTCTCAAGCTTTGGAAAACACTGCCCTGAAATAAAATCTTCCCATGCCCTGCTGTAAACCAAGGTCATTAATATATACCACATATATATCTTTTTATATGCTTTTGTCTACAGAACCTCCCATGCAGAGGGTATGCGTTTACTTTTGCCTGGACATCTCTTATACACACAGCCATCTGTCAGATTTACACACTCATAAAATAAAATAAAAAACACTTCATGCACTAGAATTCAGTGGACTTTAGCCAGCAACTCCCCAGCTGAAGCTGCCAAGGGAATACACATGCTTACGAAGGAACAAGACCTGTTGAACTCAATGGGTTGGACTTGTGAATGAACATGCCATGCACACAATCATTTGTATGATGTATGCCATCCTAAATCCACCATAGCTGGTGTTGATATTGTGGGCAAGGCTCTATTTTATCATGTTGACCTGCCTGGAAACTACAGGGTGCAAAGGAAGCAGAAATGAACTCTCGCTTTAAAATGGAAGATAATCACTCTTACAGTGGGCAAATGTGCACCCCACTGAGAGGAGTGGGATTCATTTTTATTAGGCATACTTAAAAACAACATTAATGTTGAAACTGAGGCTGTCCTACTTTTTGGACACATCATGAGAAGACAGGATTCTCTGAAAAGGGCAACAATAATTGAAAAGGTGGAATAAAATCAGTAAGAAAAGAGGAATCATAGAATCATGAAGTTGGAAGGGGCCTACAAGGCCATCTAATCCAACCCCCTGCTCAATGCAGGAATACAAATAATAGGATATCCTGCCAGGTGGTGGTCCAGATTTCTCTTGAAGGCTTCCAGTGTTGGCCACCTCCAGAGGTAATTGGTTCCATTGTTGAACTGCTCTAATAGTTATGAGATTTTCTTGATACTCAACCGGAATCTGCATTCCTGTAACTTAAGCCCATTGTTGTGTATCCTGCTCTGGGGGGTAATTGAGAACAGATCCTGCCCTTCTAGCATTTCAAGCATTCATAAAGTGTTTTCAAACTTTTCATATATCATCTCAGTCTTCTTTTCTATAGGCTAAACCTGCAGACTCCTTTTAGTCTTCCCTCATAGGGCGTGGTTTCCAGCCCCTCCCTGATCATCCTTGTTGCCTTCCTCTAAAGAGGAAGTCCAAATATGAGATCAACTGGTTCCCTATAAGAGGCCACAGGTTTGAGCCTTCAAGAGTTGAGAAAGACAGCAGAGGACAAGACATTTTGGAGAGCTCTTAATCATAGTCAGAGGTGGTTTGGCAGCACATAACAACCAGAAGGCCCTACTGTCCTATTGTACATATTGAATCATTGGTCCCTTGATAAAGGCATCAGCCAACCACCATATCCTAAATTAGCTTCCATGGAACTGTTGTGCATACTGGATTCTGAGGAGTAGTTTGAGTCCAGGAATAAGTTGTGTTTCTCACCATGTTTTTGCCAATCAATGGCACACTTAAAACCTTGGCTCACTTGAAAAGTCCATGGAAGATGGTTATGTATGCAGTATGTGTACCTCTACAGTAGGCTCTGATACAAAGGTCTAAAAATATCTAAGAAATCTTCCAGTCCTTTTCTCTGTTTTGTCCCCCTTATTTCACTTTGGCTAATGCTTCCCCCCTCCTCAGGATATTCTACTCTTCCTTGTTCCTCCAGAGAGCATAATTTGTTTTATGTACTGCATTAGACCAAGGGTGGAATTTAGCACTTCAAAATGGCCACTGTGCGAGCCTCCTTTCAGTAAGCACCACCCCAAAAAAGGGGAGGGGGAAGAAGCGCAAGAGAAGCTCCAGCAGGGAAGTGGATTTCTTAAAGATGGGTCAAAGAGAAGTACTTTTCTTAAATAGAAGATTGGTGGGTTTTTTAAAGACATGTTTGCACACAGGTTCTGATATACTCTGTGGTGGTCTATCAGCACTAAGGCTGATACTTCACATCCATCTCATCGCTGTTCGTGGTCCCGCTGGGGACCGGTACGAAGAAATCTAACTGCACATCCATTGCGGGACTAAGGGAGTTCATCCCGCCCACGCCCCCTGAACTGCGATCTAAGCGGGATGAGAGATTCCCCTCCCTGGCCTCGGGAATCTCCTCATCTTGCTTCTCGTTCCGATACAAGAGCCCGTGAGATCAGTCTCGTCCCGCAACGTGCCATTCTCCATCTAGTGGCAGGAGTGAGAACTCCCATTCATCAGTACATTCCCTATGGAGTCAGCAATGCAGTGCAGAGAGATTAAAAGACAAATGCCTCAAACTCAGCTCTGTAACGCATTGAAGGCAAGGCTTCAGAGAATCGAAACAAAAAACAGAAGGTCGGGCTGGAAAAAAAATGGAGAACAAAGGCATGGAATTTCACATCTCATCACTGAATGAGGACGTGCAGTAACAGTCATGCCGGTATCATCCCTCACACCCGTGAGTACACGGGAACAGGGACAGAACCACAAGAAGACCACGTGACTGCAACCGACATCAACACGCAACGAACTTCCTCCCGGGATGAGAGTGGACGTGAAGTAACCGTCTAAGTGAAAGAAAGGAGGATGGGTATACCACAAGAATTCTAAGATTAATTTGTGCATAGGTGTATAGATAACATATATGGGAGTGGGGGAAAATACCAGATGATCCCCACTGATATCATTCAAAGGAAACAAAACCTGAATAATATTTGCCCCTAGTTCCCTAACAGCCTTTAATCTTCAGTGAATTTTCAAGAACATTATTTTTCAGGAAGTTTACTGGGATGTATTGCTTATCATATGGGAGGGTGTAAACAACCATGACCTCTGATCAGGAAAACCACACCTACCATCTTGTTTAAAGTAAACGGCTCTTGCCAATTGAACAAGCAAAAGTGCCAGGAATGAAAGAAAGAAACAAAGAAAGTTCCCGGTGCTGTTTATAAGTGTAACTAACTAACTAACTAACTAACTAACTAACTAACTAACTAACTAACTAACTAACTAACTAACTAAATAAATAAATAAATAAATAAATAAATAAATAAATAAATAAAGGCAGAAACTGGGATGTGGTGGTGAAAATTACATAGAATAAGACCTTTAGATTTTCAGGTCTAAAAGCAAAGTAAATTAGCAAAAAGAAATACTGCCAAACCTATTCCTCGAGATGCACATTTTAAATTTCTTTTTCTGTGCACTCAAAGGCAACTACAGCTACTTGCCAGAGTCTTAAAACAAGCCTAATGAAGACACTAGAATGTGTTGTCAAAAACACTAGGATCTTGGCATTCCCTGTTGGCATTTGTTGCTGGCAGATGGAAGAAGTGCTTGTCTTTAATGGTGACATCTCTTGCCTGTTCTCAGCCTGGAGGAAAAGGAAATTTGAAACCTTACTCTCAAGGCGATACTTCTCTATGGCCGTTACTTCACGAACCTCTCGCTGCGCGGCGAGCCGTGATTTCTGCGCGAATCGGTCGGTTTTGTCCGCATGATCCTCCATTTTGGATGCGGCGCCACCCCGACCACGCCCCGACCACGCCCCTAAAACCGTGCTCCAAGCGGGGCGAGAGATTCCCCTGCCGGAGGCCGGGAATCTCCCTCGCTTCGCATCCCGCTTCGTATCCAAATTCACGTGTGGCCAGTTAAAAAGTATATTTATTTATTTTTTAACTTACTTTTTCTCCGAAATGCCGATGCATAGATATTTCGGTTAACCCGTTCTTTTGATCTTGCCTTCTGTAAACGGGGCAGGGGCAACAGAGGGGGGGCAAGCGTCCCCGGGTGACGTGAGCAGAGCCCCTCCGCTGGCAAGGGATGGCGAAGGGCTGCGCAGAGGGAGGGGGGATGGGGTGTCGGTGCCGCCGCCGCAAGACACCCCCGCGCGCGCCCACCCAGAGAGCGGCGGCGGGGCACACAGGGCGATGAAGCTGAGAGAAGCCTCTCCCCGCCCCGCCCCCCCCCAAAAAAAAAACCCAGCAGCTCTGCTTCAGGGAAACACGATGGCCGCCCACAAGTCCTCTGACCGCAAATGACAGCCGGGTATTGATGCATCGATACGCCGTGGTAATTTTCTTAAAAAAAAAAAAAGAAAGCAGAAACCGGACGTTGCAAGTAAGCTTCCGAATGCGAAGGGAGCACGTGAAGTACTACTGGATTCGACCCTAAAACCTCGCCCGGTGAGGACACGGAAAGAGGGGTGGGGGCGAATGGAGACCACGTGACTACCACGTGACCGCCTTCGAATTCATAGCGAAGGCAATCACGCTGCGAAGAGAAGTTCTTCGTGAAGTGACGGCCTATGAGAGCCAGGGCGGTATTAGTTGTAAGTGTTGAACTGTATTGGGAAAACCTGAGGCCAAAAACTAACATTAGAGATAGCCCATAATTAGAACTGAAAGCATGTGAATGTGGTAGGGAAATGATTCACTTATGTCCAAAGGAATCCTGTGCTACTTCAAGTCCTGAAGACAAATAAACAGAGCAAGCTGTTGGCATTCAGCTGCTTTCATTTGCTAAGCATTTCCCCCTTCCATTGCAATCTCTAACATCTATTTCTGGCCCTAGTTCAAATCTGCACTCTTACTGTGTCTTTGGTCAGTCAACATGTCTTTGTCACTAAAATATCTCATGCAATTATAGTGTGAATAGCAATAGGGATTTATTTATTTATTTATTTAAAGAGGTTCACAAAATGGGCTCACTTATACCCTGTACCCCACCTGGGAAAGGCTGTAACTTAAGAGCTGGTTATATATCACTAAAGACAAAAACATGACCCAAAGGGCCTTCTCTTGAAATGTATAATTTGAGAAGTCAGGGAAGGACAGGAAATGGAACATGATAGGGCAAAGAAAAATACACCCACTAGTTTTTGTATAAGATGTGATTCATCTGGACTGGAGACCCTAAAATGCAGCTGAATGTTGTTCAACTGTGTCCCGTGATCACCTCAGAGGAAACAGCTCAAGTAGGGGAGCCTAAAATGACCCGAGATCTCTCATTTGAGCAAAGAGGGTGGCCGAATTCTTCGTATCCTTGTTCTTCAGCCTGACAAAATGGCTGCCAGTTAAGTGCTAGGTAATGAACACTAATGATGGTGTGAATTGAAAGTGAGTGTGTGCTTTATTCCAGGCCAGCATTTTGTAACATTCTGATAGTTATTCAAAGTAAGTATAAAATAATAGATTGGTTACTTTTAAGAAATGGAACACTCTGTGCACCTTTCCAAGAAAGGACTAAATTATAATGGTAATCGGATGGTCTACAGCAGTGTTGGCCAACCTATGGCACGGGTGCCGAAGGTGGGACTTGGAGCTCTTTCTGTGGGCACCTGACATCGCCCCTTCATGGCCACCTGTATTCAGGTTAAATTGCTATACTGGCACTTTGTGAAAAATTAGTGGGTTTCTGAACTGCAGTTTAGGCACTCGGTCTCTAAAAGATTTGCCATCACTGGTCTTGTTGAGTATCAGAATAACTTAGCCAAAAACTTCTGAGACAAGCAGAGATCCAAATCACCATTCATTTATTCAGCTGGATAAAGGAAGGGGGTGACATTTCCCCCTGAAGCAGAAGGAAAAGAATCACAACTAACAGAGGCAGGGTACACATTTAAGTACAGAAAGGATGAGATGCCCCTCCCCAATCAACAACATTCTTTAGGCAAGCTGTAACTCTTTGTTAGAGACATCCTAGCCCATTCTCCTTGCACACACACACCACTGATGTCCTTGAACATATAACACAGGCTCTTCTTTCTCTCTTGCCAAGGCATACATTCCAGTGAAGTTGAAACAGTTTCAGACAGCTTACAAGGCACAGATACAAGGCATACAGAGGAATCAACATGGCATCACTTTGGTTCACTTGAATCTGTTAGTCTTTATTACTGGTAATTCCTGGTCTCAAAAGTCTAGAGACTACAATGATAACTGATGATTTAATGTGTGTTGAGTTTAATTTTGAGTCCACCTCAGGCACACCTTTTAAAGTGAAAGAAGCAATAAACCGATTGATCTATCTCTCTTTTCACTAATACTGTACACATTTTCTGTCTCTCAGTTATGCTACCCTGTTTCTGGAAGTTTCTTCCTGGAATAATAAGCATCCCTTTCTCCATCTGATCCAGTAAACAAACATCCTCTTTATCATTCGGGTGATAATACATTTTCTTCCTTAATTTAGTGGGTCAACTCCTGAGTAAACATCCTGGAATTTCTTCCTGGTGTCGCATGTGCCTAAGGTCAGGCTGAAGGCATACTCTGTACTTTGCGTCATAAAATCTCTATACTGTACTTGTCTTTCCTGTCCTAATTCTTCAAATGCCCTCCCTCCCTCCACACACAAAATCCAAGTTATGGAGTTTAGCACCAGGCCATCCTTGCTGCTGTTGATGATTATTGCAAGTGAAATCATCCCAGGGATACATGTTAGGAAAGTCTTCCAGTGAAACATAGCCATATGATTGAGATATACTGTATATAGAGAGAGGTTTCATAGAGGCTGAAACCTCTAAGCAAGAGACTAGTGGTTAAATGCAAGAGACTAGTGGTTAAATGCCTGTACTGCAGGTAAAACTGTGCTCACGACCTGGGTTCAATCCCTGGTAGCAGGCTCAAGGTTCACTCAGCCTTCCATCCTTCCGAGGTCGGTAAAATGAGTACCCAGCTCGCTGGGGGGGGGGCAATGTGTAGCCTGCACACTGTAATTAAAATTGTAAACCGCCCAGAGACTACTTGTAGTGGTGTGGGGCGGTATATAAGCAGAACACTTTGTTAATCTACAACAGATGTTAAAAAGAAGAAATTAACCAGGAATTAAGCCAGCAATCAAGATAGTCTACAGGATGCCCTCTTGTGCTTGCTACCATTCACACTTGTTGAAAAACAACCCTGACAATTGAAGGTCCTGGTATCATTCAGCACATTTTATCTTTTATGGCTTCTTTTCACTTCTACTGAGCCCTTTCTTTTTGGCCTTTTTTTGTTTTTCATAACAGTATGGATTGTTGTTTTTTGCTTTTACTATTTTTTGAGTTGCTTTATGGGATGCTCACTTGCTCTGTTGCACAATATCTATTGCTGCAGTCTCCTACAGCAATAATGACTGTGATAGTAGCTCGTGTGACTGAAGTTCAGGGTTACTTTAGGAGAAGGAGGTACAGTATATACTGTGTTTATTCCTATATGTCATTGCCTTTGCCTCAGATTGGATTTGAGGGCACACCACGACCTTAAATAAAATTCTACCTGCTTTGTAGAACAGCCCTGCTTGAGGTTTATTATGATTTATTATTTTAAAGAGTGATTTATTTCTGACACCTACTGAGAATGTATGTGGACAATGGAACAGGTGCCAGGAGATGGCGCTCAAGAGCATCCAGCAAGGTTCTGAAGTCAATAAACGTTCTTCCCTATACCAGTGCTGGCAAATCTATGGCACGGGTGCCAAATGTGGCACTCGGAACCCTTTCTGTGGGCATCTGACATCGCCCCTTCACAGCCACCTGTATTCAGGTTAAATTGCTGTATTGGCACTTTGGGAAGAATTAGTGAATCACCGTTTGGACACTCGGTCTCTAAAAGGTTTGCCATCACTGCCCTATACAGTACAGGTATATGGTTTTATTCTTGACACATATAAGAAGGCCAACTAGTTAGGCATGCTGGGAAAGAAGCCAGTTTATCAGGGCAAAGAAAGTTCATTACCAGCTGCTGCTATGAAAATGTTGTTTCCTATGAACTGCAAAGCCATTAAGGCAGCTTCTGCAAATATCTAATGAAAGAAAACAAAACACATTTGAGCTGCCTTCCTATAAAATTTTAATCTTGCAGTCATGTTCATCGGAGTCAGGGTAAGTCAACTCTTGACAGGCAGGGATCGCCCCCCCCCCCAAACAATAAGATTGCACATGTTGAGTGCATGTCATTTGCAACAAACCCTGCTAGACACGAGCTGCCCCATGGTGGGTGTGAGGAACACTGTTTATGCAAGGCACAGTGCCATGGTCTAAATGCCTCGATTTTGCCCAGAATGATGCAGAATAAACAGCAGCTTCCTTCTGCTGTGTTGTAGGAGAACCAGGGGAAGCCTGTAGCCGTTACAGGTGTTTTGGAGCTCTCATTGCCATCAGGCACAGCCAATGTTCCGGAATGATAACAGCTGTAGTCCAACAGTGTTTTGGAAGGTGACAATCCATTTTGTGGATCAGGCCAGCCAAAAGGTACAGAAACCGGTGTAAACTTTGAGAACACCAGATCTTCTTTTTTTTAATTATTATTATTTTTATTAAATTTTAAACTACATACAAACAACATAAGAAAATGAGAATAAAAAAAAACTACAACAAACAATATAAGTGCACCCCCATCCCACGGGCCCATCCATGCATTCTTATTCGATGCTCCATCTTCTATTCTTCTAGTAATCTTCTTAAAGTTCTCTTCTCCAGAATTGTTGTGAGATATTCGTGGACTCTTTCCCTTTTCCTTCGACTATTACATAATCTAAAAATTTACCCCAGATATCGTAGAAAATGTCTTTTTTCATTTCTCCTCGTTTAACCTTTAAACTGCAGGACAGTTTATCGTTTATAGCTATATCCCAAAGTTCATTATACCAGTCTTCCATCTTGAATTCTAGTTTTGACTTCCAATTTTTTGCTATAATTAATCTAGCAGCTGTCATAAAATTTGCTATCAGTTCCTTTGTTGTAACATCATAATCTTTACTTGTTAACAATGATAATAATGCTATCTCTGGATTACAATCTATATCCATCTTAATCATATTACTTAGCTCTAAAAACACTTTTTTCCAGAACCTTTGGACTATTTCACATTCCCACCAGAGATGCAAGTAAGTACCAAGCTCTTTTTCACATTTCCAACATATCTTAGAGTAAGCAGGATTCATTCTATTTAGTCTGACAGGGGTTAAATACCATCTAGAAACCAATTTAAAGTAGTTTTCTTTTATCCTGACCGATAATGATCTCAAAATTCTCATATTCCAAATTTTCTTCCAGTCTTCTTTCTCTATCTGTACATTAAGATCTTGGTTCCAAACTTCTCTCAAGATGTTTAACTCCTTCATTTCTAATAATTCCCCTAGTATTTTATATATTTTACGTGTTATTCCTTTCTCTGAATTTTCCTGTTCAGACTCAAGCGATAATAGGAAATGTTCAAATTTTGTGCACTCTCTGATTTGATTATTTCTTTTTCCCCAGTCCTTCATCCATTTTCCTAGTTGAATATAATTTAACCATGTTAAATCACTGGGTTGCAAAATATTTTTTATATCCTGAATTGTTTTAATCTTGAGCATCCAATCCTTTAGTCTAGCTATTTTCTTAATTTTAAATAACTCCAAATAATGCTTCAAGTTAACTGGAAAGCTTTCCAAGTCAGTAACTAAAGCCAGTGGGGATCCCTTCGGAGACAAGATTTTTCTATATGTTCTCCATGTGACAATTAGACTATTCAATAGGGGGTTGTCTATCTTTACTTTGTTTTTAACTTCTGTGAATAAAAATGTATTTATTTCCCCCTTTATATCCAAAGACTCTTGCTCCCACCGTATTAGCTTCTGTGGTTTAAAAAGAATTTCCCCCAAAGAACTGAGTTGATTAGCTATATAGTAATTTCTTATATTGGGTATACCTATCCCTCCTTCTTTCTGAGATCTATACCATAGACTTTTATTTATTCTTGATTTTTTCCCTGCATTGCAAAACCTATTTATCATGTCTTGGAGAGTTTTAATTTCCTTTTCTAAAAACTGAACCGGTAACATTTTAAAAATAAAATTAATTTTTGGAAGTATTTTCATTTTTATCAATGCAATTCTGCCGAACCACGATAATTTTAGTTTAGAATAGGATAATAATTTGTTTTTCATCTCTTCTTCTAATTTTGAAATATTTCTTTCTTTAGTTTTGGTAAATTCTTTATGGAGTTCTAATCCTAGATATTTAATGCTTTTTCCCGGTTTAAGTCCGGATTTTTCAATCATCTTTGTCATGTTTTCCATAATTGAACAATAAACTCTCTGATTTTTGCCAGTTTACACATAATCCTGTTATTTCTCCAAATTCTTCTAAATGAGTTTTTATTCTTTGAATATTCTCTGTTGGGTTTACAATAGTCAAAAGAGCATCGTCCGCGAATAAACTGATTTTAGTTGCCCCATCTTTCCCTATACCTTTAATAGATTTATCGTCCCTTATGGCATTTGCCAGGAGCTCTATAACAATACAAAAAAGGACTGGAGAAAGAGGACATCCTTGTCTAGTTCCCCGGCCTAGGGTGATTTGTTCAGTCAATCCATCATTAACTATTATTGAGGAAGTGCCCATTGAATATAGTTGATTTATTACTCCCAAAAAGGATTTCCCAAATCCCCATTTTTTAAACAATATTTTTAATGTGGGCCATTGAACACAATCAAAAGCTTTAAAAAGATCTAGAGATAACATCCCAGCTTTAGTAGTACTCTTTCCCATTTCATAAAGAACATTCAAATTCCTTCTAATAATATTTGCCATTTGTCTACCTTTGATAAAACCACATTGATCCTCTTTAATATATTTAGCTATAAATTTATTCATTCTTTTAGCCAAAATTGCTGTGAAAATCTTGGCATCTTGATTTAATAAGGATATTGGTCTGTATGACCCAATATCCATTAAATTTGTATTAGGTTTTGGAATTAAAATAGTTAAAGAATGGGTCCAAGATCTCGGAATTTGTTCTCCATCCAGAATTTCATTATATAGCTTCTTTAATTTAGGTATTAATACTGCTTTAAAAAGTTTGTAAAATTCAGGTCCCAGAGCATCCACTCCGGGCGTTTTATTATTCTTTAATTTGTCTATTACCTCGCTTATCTCTTGGTCTGTAATAGGCTTTTCCATTTCCAGCATATCTTCCTGTTCCAAGACCCTCTTTAAATTCTTAGTGATGTACCTTTCTATATCCTCCTTAGGTTTATTTTTTGCAGTATATAACAACTGATAAAACTCTTGTATAGCTATTAACTTTTCCTTCATTTGTGTGCATGTCTTGCCTGAGGAGTCTTTTATAATCCCTATTGTATTCTTGTCTTGTCTTTTCTGTGCTAATCTGGCTAAAAGTTTTGAGTTCTTTTTGCTGTATTCAAAAAAAATTTCTTTTTAGGTACAGAAGATTCCTTTGTGTTTGTTGTAAATCTAGATCTTCTAACTCTTTTTTTCTTGCTTCAATCATCCTTAGTAAGAAAGAATTGGGATTCTAAATATGCTATTAATTTTTCTAATTTTCTTTTATTGAGTTCTTCCTGTTTGTTAGTTTTAATATTTTCTTTTATGATAAGGCCTCTAGCTACCGCTTTCAGGGTGTCCCATATGATTGACGTTTGGCTCCCTGACTTTTCGTTTATATCCCAAGTTTCCAACCATTCTTTTTTAACCTTTTCCAGCACTTCTGGATGTTGAAATATTTTTAAATTCATTCTCCACCTTTTAGCTTCTCTATAATTTTTATTTGTTGCTAAATCAATCGACATTAAAGCATGGTCAGATGTTTTTATGATCTCAATCTCGGTATTATTTACCTTGGGTATTAGGCTTTGTGAAACAAACACAAAATCTATCCTAGAATAGGTTTTGTGTACTGGTGAGTAGAAGGTGTATTTTGTTTCATCTCCTTTCAGTTCTCTCCAGACATCCTTCAATCCTGTTGTATTTATAAACTTTGCTAGAGTTGTGTGTCTTGTCCTCCACTCTTCCTTTTTACAGACCGATTTGTCTTTAATTTTATCTAAGACCATATTAAAATCCCCTGCCATTATTAAATACCCCTTTTTAACCAATTCAATCTGATCCCAAAGGAGATTGTAAAAGCGGCCTTGGTTAACGTTTGGTGCATACAGATTTACCAAAGTATAATAATCTTTCCCCATTAGAACTTGCAATATTATATATCTACCTTCTAAATCCTTAACCACATTTTCAACAACACATTCACAATTCCTTGAGATTATAATGGCAACCCCTCTTGCTTTAGATGTGCCAAAGCTTTTTTCATATATATCAACATTTGGAATTTTTAATTCATTAATACCATCTCTTGTTTGATGAGTCTCCTGCAAAAAGGCAATATCTATTTTGTGCCTTTTGATCATCGCTTCAATTCTGTTTCTCTTCGAAAATGACCCCAGACCTTTTACATTCAATGTTGCTAATTTTATAAACTTTCCCATAACCTAGTTCTTTTAGTTTCAATATTCTGGAATGGTCCCGTTGTGCATACAAAAGTAAAAACACCATCAATTAATAAAAAATAAACTAAAATGAACCTAACCCTCCACCCTAAAAAACTATTCTTTTCTCCCACCCCACCAGCTATCATGCTGTTTAGCATGTGCATCAAGGGGATGGGAGGGAGGAGGTCCGTCCACAGACACTAGCCAGCCAAGATCTCATTAACTCTTAAGTAGCATATTACTGTAAATTCTATAAATTTATTCTACCCCCCTCTAAACCACCCTCTCACCACCACCACCCCCTCAAAAGAAAAAAAACGAAGAAAAAGGAAGGGGGGAGAGGAGGGGGGAAAGGGAAGGAAAGGGATAATAAAAGAAAATAAAGGGAAAAAAACACCCCCCCAAAACTAAGATTGAAAAAAAAAGGGGGGGAAGAGGAGGGGGAGGGAAGTGGAAGGGAAAAGGGGGAGAAGGATAAAAGAAGAGAAACAAAGGGGATGATAGGAGGTGAGAGAGGGGGAAGGAGAGAGGAGTAAACTAAGTGAGTTTCAAATATTCTTCATCTTCATCGAAGATTCCTGGAGCTGGAGTAAAAAAAAAAAATTCACTGTCCTGATGTTGCCACTGAAGTTCCCGGGGGAGGACAGGCAGAAACTGAGTCGTCTTGTATGTTCCATGCTTCAAGAAGATACTGGCCTTCTTCTAGAGAGTGAATAGTGTGTTGAACAGAGCCTTTCCAAACTTTCAAGAATAGGGGGTGGCCCCAAGAATAGCGATAGTTGTTCTTCCTTAATATGATTGTGACTGGTCTCATCGATTTACGCCAATCAGCAGTTTCTTTGGAGAAATCTTGAAAAACTTGCATAGCTGCATCTCCTCTCTTAAGAATATTAGGATTGGCTCTAATTGCAGACATAAGACGCTCCTTATTTACATAAGAAGCAAATCTTACTATCACTGGTTTTGGGGCCCCATCTCTTGACTTGCCCAGATAATGAACTCTCTCTAAATCGTCGTCCTCTAATTGTTTGGGCAAGAAGGAGTTAAGCCAGGTTAAAACTTCTTGTTTTAATGATGCCCCCTTGTTTTGAATAGCAAAGTTAATCAGTTTGACGTTCTGTCTCCGGGAGTAATCTTCAATGTAAGTTAATTTCTTATTAGTTTTGAGTAAAGCCTGCTTCTGAGAGTTAATTTGAGTTTCGTTTTCCGTTACACGTATCTCCAGATTTTTAAATTCTCCTGCCAAATTATCAAGCCGCTAGCCATTTAGCCTTATTTCATGTGATAAATCTTGTTTAGTGCCTTGGAGTTCCTTTGAAAGGCCATCCATTCTACATATCACGTCCTGTTGATTAGCACTCATAATACTAGCCAGCTCCGTCCTCATCAAACACAGTTCCTTCATGAAGTCTTGATCTGCAGGGGGAGGAGTAGTCTCTCTCTTTCCCTTCTCTGATCCTGTCGCCATTTTTAGCCCTCCGTCACCTGGGGGCTGCTCAATACGCTGTAGAGGTGGGCAATTGTGTACTGTATCAGATAATTCCCTAGTCCAACCTTTTGGCTGGAGTTTCTTTTTTGCTTTCTTACCTGGCATATAATTAATCAGAAGGCAGGCATAAGAAAGTCTAGCTGTTTGTAATCATCTGGTAACTTTCCAAGCCGCCGGCAAAAGCAACAAGCAATTCAGTCTCTCATCTTCCGCTCCTCTATACAGTTTTCCTAAGCAGCCAGCAGCCAGCAGAAACAGCAGGCAAAACCGAAAGTAGCTTCTTCGCTTGTAAATCAAGTTTATCTACTCTTCAAAAACACATATATTGCTTCTCCTGCCACCCCGAGTAATTTATTGATACATTACTCACGGCACCACGGCATTAAACAGTAGTTTTAAAGCTCTTTTCAGATCGCAGCACAGAGCTCTAAGATCAGGCTGCCGGCATGTCTTGGTGGGCGGGACTTCCTCCAACACCAGATCTTCTGCCGAGCGTATTGTTACAAAAAGCAGGTGCTGAAGAGGGGCTTTGTCTAAGCTCGTGTAACGTCCATGCTGTTTTACGATGTCATGTCAAGGAAGAGTCTGCCTAGTCGTGGCGGTCTTGGGCAAAAAAGCCTTTCTTCAACTTAACGTGAAGTTTCTCAGAGAGCCCCATGCCACTTTTCAGCTGACTGAGAACGTGAATAGCAAACAAACGGCTACAAACTTTGGTTCTCCATTTCTCATGCTACAAACGACCACTTTTGAAAACCCAAACACTTCTGCAAAACGTCACATGTTTTGCGGCTTTGTGCTCGCAGATTTAAGAGTGCCGAAAAGTTCAAGAAGGAAGAAGCAGTTGTACCCTGTGCTGAGTCAACTTGCCTTTCTGTTTCATTCCAAGAACTAGAGCCAGACACTGAAGAGACAGAGTAGATGACATGTGCCTTGTTTTGGAATAGCAGGTACTGCCGTGAAATATAATCATGGTACCACAGTAGTGGTGCCATCTATTTTGCGTAAGAACAGTAAACAGAATCCTACAAGTAAACCCAAAAGATATCCCCCAACCCCCCAAAATTATAACAATAAAACTGGACCTCAGATTAGCACCAACTTTGTTATAGATGCAAGAGAAAGTCCGCTCTTGCTGTGTGCCACCTTAGAGGATGTTTGGGCAAATGGCATTGGAATTCATTCAGTTTCTCAGACAAAAACCACAACCCTCTAGTTTATGAATTGCTGCAAAATATCACACCCATGTTGCCAACAGGAAAATGGATGCCAAGCTTTACGTAGCAAAGGACAGTCTAAATATTTGACACCACCTATGGCAGCAGTCAAGATGGTTTACAGCAGTGGTTCTCAACCTGTGGGTCCCCAGATGTTCCTGGAATGCCACTCCCAGAAGTCCTTTCCAGCACAGCGAGTGATGGAGACTTCTGGGAGTTGCCGTCTGGGAATATCTGGGGACCCACAGGTTGAGAACCACTGGTCTACAAGATACCCTCTTGTGCTCACTACAATTTACGCTTGTTCAAAATAGCCCCGACAAGCTTCGTAGTTGGATGAGAAGTTTTCTATATGTAAGGGAAAAGGTCTAGAAAAGATCTAGACCAGTGGTGGTGAACCTTTGGCACTCCAGATGTTTTTGGACCACAACTCCCAGAATTCTGAGCCTGTATTTCCAATGACAAAGGATTGTGGGAGTTGTGGTCCAAAACATCTGGAGTGCCAAAGGTTCACCACCACTGGTCTAGGCAGATATCAAAAAGAAGAACATACAGAAAAAATCTGGAGGCAGATCTGGATCTACATCTGGATTTAGATCATCAGGATGTCTGAGGGGGTGGTAGTCCTACTGTAAAAAAAATCCCATAAGGTGCTTTCCTAAAGTAATGGCATGATGATGAATTAAAACCTGCCTGTATTTTTCTGAGTTCTTGATATCACCAATACGGAGATCACAAACACCAGTGAAACAATGGCAGCCCCAAACGAGGGCAGACCCTCTACCCTGTTTTACTGCAGGCTGCTAGATGTAGATGTTTAGACAATTATGCTGCTGCATAACTTTGGCTGCAACATAGACAAATAGTGCAAGTTTCATAAACTGGAAAAGCTCAGTCCTTGCATGAGAGGAAGGGCTACTTGGCTAGAATTTAAAAAAAAAAAACACGCTTGCAGGATAGAAGCATCCATTCTACTAGCTGGGTGGTGTTAGTTCTTCTAATAACTCCAGAAGGCCAGGTTTTGAGCAGTGCTGAGCCAGCTGTTTGAAAATGACATTTACTCCCTTCCCCCCAGATGTTCACTCTTCAACTCTTCAATCAGCAGCCTACCGAATAATATCTATTTCCCTTCCGGCTTGCTGGAGGGTTCTAGAAGGGCCATAATTTAAGCTATTACATATTTTGTTAAGTGCTTCATGAGGAAATAGCTACAAGGGCAGCTTTTAAAAGAGTCAGCTGTTCACCCCAGATGATCATTCTTCAGCGCTCCCTCCTAACCACAGCCCATTTCAAGCGGATTCTCGATGCCATTCTTGTCCTCAACAGGCAGTCCTTGTAAACCACTCAAGCAGCACTCCAGACCTGTGGCCGGCAGCTCCCATAATGCCTAGCACCCCCTTAATGACTAAGCTGTGATATGTCACTATTCATGCCAGGCCTGCCTGTGTTCATTTTCACTCAGGATGGCAAAAATTGCCTGCCGATGCAAAACACAGACAAAAGAAGAAAGGGCAAATTCACAGGTAAAAGGAGAGGAACGTCATCGGGAGCTGCAGGCTGGCTGCCCCTTATCTTGCATCCTAAACATTAGATTTCTCTGTACCTCTCTGAAGTACTGTAGTCATAAATCTTTATCAACCATTCATCTTTATGGAGAAGTGGCTATCTAAAGCTTTCAGAACATTCATGTCATCTACTTCATGCGGAGAGTGCAGGGGATAAAGAAGCGCAGAACTTTTATTTATTTATTTATTTATTTATTTATTTATTTATTTATTTATTTATCACCCATCTGACAACAAGACCACTCTAGGTGGTTCACAGCACATGTCATCCACAAACATCAAACAAACAAATCAAACAATAATACAAACAACTGCATTAAAATGCAATTTAAACATTCAAAATGACATTTAAAATACCATTTTGGGTGGAGAGCATAGGTAACACTGAAATCATATGCTGGTCTGAAGGGATTTTTGCCTATACATCCAGGTATTCAACGCTCGTTTAAAGGAGAACAAAGCGGGGATGGCAAGCAGATGTCAGGTGGAAGGCTGTTCCACAGGCGTGAGGCAGTTGCCAATACATGATATCTTGTTGACTACATTAGCTTTCAGCACAACATATTGTCAGGGACAAGGGCATAAAGAGTTCACCCTACTTCTTCAGAACTTGCTAATGGCTAGTTCCTTTGCTACTAGTTTTGCTTTTTGTAATTTGAGGAATTTCCCTCAGGCCTGTCCTGTTTTCAAAAACTTCACTGTTTGTTCACCTGTCCAGACAATTCTGCTGTTGAATTACTTCAGCAGCACCATAGAGGCTGTCTACACTTGTATATAGACTGCTAAACAGATGACTGTTGTTTCAGATCAAATGACAACCACATGTGCTTTTGCATAAATCTATCCCTTCAAGAGCTGTTGTACATCCTTCTGGCACAGGAGGAAGGCATGTATTCTTTTTGGTATGATTCAGAGCTATCCTAATTAGCCCGTTATGTAGACTGTTTAGACAGTCTGCGGCCACATGGAGCTGTGGGCGGCATTAACTGAGGAGGCAACTCCGTGGGTTGAAGGCATTAAAAGGAAGGGCAGAGAATCCCCTAAATACACGCACACACGCATGCACGCACGCACACACACACACACACACACACACACACACAAAGAATGAGGATAAAGGTGGGGAAAAGGGGGTTCTCTGCCTCCTCCCCAGTGTTTTCCCTTGAAAGTGCAGGTACCATCTCCTCATTGAAGAGTAAATCAGGCAAACTTCCCCATGTGTTATCCAGGTAAATATTGCTCTCTGTGGACTTACAGCATGGGAGAATATGACCTGTGACACATTTTCCAGTGTGAATGGAAAGATCACTGAAGTGAGAATTAAAACAGGTCACCCTGAAGATAAGAAAGTTTTAACTGCAGACAAGATAAGGCCAAATTTCCAGGTGTAGACATGCCCATAGCCATTTTTAATTTGCTTGGTAGGTGAGAATTGGTCTCCTTCTGACTGTACTCTTCTATTTTCCCCCAGGATCCATGTCTTTGTATGGCCTCCATTCTTATGACACATGATGTTGTGTGGTGTGTTTTGTGTGTGTGTGTGTGTTTCCCTCATGTCATTTTTTAAATTACAGTATTTTAAAGATGATATCCAATGAATTGGTCAATCAGAAATTTTTGGTTTTTGTATGTTGGCATCATGCCTTGTATTGCATTGCATTGCACTGCGTTGTATTGTGTTGCATTGCATTGCATTTCATTCCACTGTTGTTGTTTTTGGATGGGTTGCATCAGATTTTGCAGATCTGTGCAATCATCTGAACCAGATTTCCTTGTTTTCCCCCAACTATCCTTTCAGTCCTTCAGAATGTATTCAAAAGTTAACATCCAGTATTGATCTGCAGAAGAATTTTTAAATCATTTTACAATTGCATAGCGTATAAATGCATTTAGATGGCTGCCAAATCCCTGCTGAATAGTACGTTCAGCTTGTGTACAATTCTCTTACAGTCTTTTACTTCTCCCTTTATTAATGCATACGCCTTTATTGCCTCTAGAGAGCTGCTTTCATTTCCCCTCATTCAAATGGACTCCAGATTCTGCCTGTAGCTCTCTTACTAGGCAGGATGAGATCAGATGGCTCCAAAGGTCCGTGCCTGATTGCACCCGAAAGAGTCCCTTTAATGCGAGCCATCTCCCTTAAAGCAAACCCTCCATCTGCTGGGGAATGGCTCCTGCCCATCCCCCAAAGGAGAAGCCCTGCAGCTCCTGGGATACATTCTCCGTCAGTCACGTGATCACTGAGAAACAGACTGCAGCAAGTGGTCCAAATTGTGATCTACTTCCCGAGGAGATCACATCCTCAGTAAGGCAGCTGTTTCAGGAAGCATCTTCAGGGCTGGGTTGGCCGGCGGCAGCAGCAATACAATCCTCCTACGCCCAGGCCAGCCTCACCTGCAGGCAGAACAACCCGGTCAGCTCAAGAACCTGTTTCTGGGAGAAGTTGTGATGATGATGATCTATTAAGAGAAACAGTTCAGCGTGCCCGTTGTCTGCCCTGCCCTGCCCTCCCGGCCTGTTGTCTTTTTGGTGTGATCACTGGGTGCTACTCATCCATGGCCCGAAGAGGCATCTTGTCCATTGGCTCAGGCAGCAAAATGCCTTTGGATCGCCCTGCAAATAATTTTCCTTTTGCTGAACGGCAGAGATCCATTTGTTACAACCCTGCCCTACAGGAACTAAAACAACAGCCTGTTGCCTTCAGGTGTGCTAGAAGATGTTGTCCCATCGCCAGTGTTGAAATGAGACTTGACTGCTGCTTGAGCTGGTTTCTGAATGTAAAATAGCAGCAGTGCCTGTTCTTTTGTTTCAGTCAGGCCTTGTTTTGTTTCCTTGATGCCCTGTAAACCAAGCAAACCAGGACTCTTGAATATGCAGGAAAGAAGAAGATGACAGAGGTAAGAAGTCAGTGGTTTAGGTAGAGCAGGGAAGTTAAATTCCTCACTGTACCTTCTTTATTGGAGTTGGACCTGATGATCTGTCCCTTCCCGTTCCACAGTTCTACATTTTTTTTTACGGTGCAGTGAGGTGATGGCCAAGACAAGCATCATGGAGAGATAGGGGGCGGCAGCAGAATTAAGATAAAAAAGCAATGTCCTCATTGGTCAAACCACAGAGCAAGACAAAGCTGAAAAGCAGGAAAGTTTATAAAAGGGACAGTCTGAATCATGGTCCTCACACTGATATTTAGCTGTTCACAATCTTTGTACTCCAGGCTGGTTCCTTAGTAATTGCTTTCTCGAGCATTGAGATTGACAGTGCCACACATGCCTAGACTTGGCCTCCAGTCTTACAGGTTCAAGACCAGCCACGGGTTAGCTTTACAGCAGCCAAGGAGGATTGTTTTCCAGTAGAACAAGATTTTATCAGCAGTATCTGAAGCTTGCAACTTTGGTTCCCTTCCTTTGTCATTACAGCATTTTGGTTTTACGGAAATGACTTAATTACTGCCAGTTTAAATGAACCTCCCTTGCAGCAAGATGGCAAAACAGTGGCATTCCTCTGCTCCTGTGGACAGCTCTGAGAAGCTGGGATCCTGTTTTATAACTGGGCTTTCTCCAATGTAAGAGCTACCCTCCTTCATTTTGTGAAACTCCCTGGGACAGCACCGGCGTTTGCACATGTTTTTGTTTCTTTCTCTACGTTACCACAATCCTGCTTTCTGGCAAAGAATGGAAAGGTTGCAGAAAGGCAATGTGCTGATGTGAAAGGTACCCGGAGGCATGTCCTCACTGGGGAATTGTTTACACCATCAGCAGCAGCACATGGCTTTGCTTTAGAGACTCTTGCTCATTTGGTTTGGAAAACACAAGCCCATTCCAGAACTGATGCATCCCTGCCAGCTACCTTGGATCTGGCATTGCCAGATGTCCCATTGCCCGGGATCCTGTTGCATGGCCCTGGCTGTGTCAGGAGAAGCTGCTGCTAAGGCACATGCCCAACCAGATGTGCAACCCACAAGCAGTAATCTGGGCTGAGAGAGAGAGAGAGAGAGAGAGAGAGAGAGAGAGAGAGAGAGAGAGAGAGAGAGAGAGAGAGAGAGAGAGAGTTATGTGTTACAAGTGGTTCTAAAGTCTGTGTAGTCATGTACGGTAGTTCATATAAAGACACATAATAGGTAGGTTGTCCATCATTTAGGGAAATCTTGCCTGAAGAGAAAGGTCTTTGTTTCTGGAAAAACAGCAGAGATGGGGCAGTCCTGGTGCAGCAGCCAAGAAGGCCTTTTCATGTGTTCCCATGAGACGTACCTATGAGAGAGATGGAGAGAAACGCCTCTCCTGATGACCTTAGCACCCGAGCCGGTTGATATTGTGAGATTCAGTCTTTGAGGTAGCTTGGACCCAGGTTGTAAAGTGCTTTGTAGGTTAAGGTCAGCAGCACTTTGAATTGTGCCCGGTGCCCAGATACGCCTTTGGTGTCTTCCTAACAGGCAATAACTAGATTTAAAAAAAAAAGCTAATCAGCAATGAAGCTAATCATCAGTGAAGGTAGCTTGGGAAAAAGTCAGCATATGGAGCTCATGTAGCAAAGAAGATTCTCGCTACTTCCTCTTGACACCAAGGAGAGAGGGCCCCCTCCATACCACCTACCTTTCCTTTGCGGAATGGCTTTCTTGAAATTTTACATGTATTTTTGGAAAGCCCTCGAAGTATTTTCTCTCTGTTTGACTTCCCTCATTCATGAAAACCCTTGTACTGTGTGATGCAACTATAAGGTGGGGGCGGGGGAATAGTGGCCCTGTTTTTGTAATGCTTCAGCTGTCAGCTTGTTTTCTGCAATTGTGAGCCCCATGTCTACCAGCAAGGAATTCAGAGAGACCGGCAGGAGCATCCGGGGTTCAAAAGGCCAGCTTTGCTCTCCCTTCCCTTTGCGATGACTGCCTTCTCTTCCACGTAGCCTTCTTCCTCCGCCAATAACTCAAAGGGCAGCCAGGCTGGTCTCTGGGTCTCCCAGCTGCCTCTCCTGCAGAAGGTGCAGCTAAGAGAGAACCCAATCTGGGGGTGGCATTTCTCCTCCACACCTTCTGATTTCAGGGAGCAGCAAACTGCACCAAAGGGTGATCAGATAGAGACCTTATATAGCTCATCTTTGGACCAATTGTGGTCTGGTCATGTCTTCCAGGGATCAGGAGGAGATTGCATACCGGCCCAGCCTTGCCCCGTGTTCAATCCCAATCCATTTGGTCCAGCACTATGGCTACCCACTTTTTTTGGAGGTGGGCTGGAGCAATTCATATACATACTCCAAAGAGCTGCGAGTACGAAATCTTTAATACGGCCGTAGGCCAACATCCAAATACTATATACAAGAGCCAGTTAAAACATACTACATTTCTAAAAGAATTAGGTGCAAAGTTAAAATGGCCTAACAGAAAAAATAAACACCTTTCACTCACATCTTAATTTGAAGGGGAGCAAGAAGGGAAAAGAGAGGAGAGGAGACGAAGAATCCCACTGATAGTTAGGTTCTATCCTTATTTTGTTAAAACCTTTCCCTCCCGTATTTTAATAGCAGCAACTAAAAATTTTGCCACATTATGCAAAGTGGCTGAATTTTGTCTAGATAGAAGTAACAGAGTATAAAATGCCTCAGAACGCCCAGGGAATAATTTTAATTGGGATTCAATGAGTCTTCTTCGGATATCAGAGTAAAACTGGCAAGACAGGAGAACATGGGTTACAGTTTCTATTGCACCTGAATTACAGGGGCATTTGCGTTGAGAGTATGGAGTTTTCTTAAACTTCCCTTCCAATACTGCAGATGGTAATACATTTAAGCGAGCAAGGGTATAGGCTCTGCGATGTTTTTTAATTGGTAGCATGAAGAGGTAAGTGGCTGGTTTAAAGGGCAATAGTGCTTTATCCAATGAGATGTTATTTGAAGTTGCCCCCAGGTCATGCTGCCTCTCAACTTCCATAATACATTGTTTAAGCATTTGGTTTGCTGCATCATAGCCCATTTGGATTACACAGTCCTCTGAGAATCCATACATTCTGAGTTTGGCAGACAGTGCTTTCATCCAACTTGATCGATGGTTGTCCTGTAGGATTAGCGTGGTTAGGCCTCTTGGAAAGAAGGATAACTTCAACCAAAATCTAAAAATGGTTATCCAAAACCTTGCTTCTACTTTCGGGAGCCCAACCTCCAGCCGCAAAGCTGCATTGGTAACGCAACGTGGTACCTGGAGGAGTGCTCTCAGAAATCTTGACTGGACCCTTTCAATAGGAGTAAAAGAAGGGTAGGGACCTAACTGTGCACCGTAAAGGAGTTGGCTGATGGATTTGGCTTGGAATACCTTCAAGGCTGCAGGGATATACTGCCCACCCTTGGTGTAGAAAAATTTTAGGATTGCAGAGGCCGATCTCTGTCCTGATTGGGCAACATGGTTAGCATGCGCCCTACGAGAGCCATTTGCTTGGAAAACTGTGCCTAGATATCTGAAGACTTTAGTTTGTTCAATTTTGTGGCCATTTACTACCCATTTGTAGAGTTTTGGTCTTTTGGCAAATACCATAATCTTGGTTTTCTCAAAGTTAATTTGAAGATTATTCTCTTTAGTGTAGTGTGTCAGGGCACGCAATGCCCTCTTCAGACCAATAGGTGTCTGTGACAGTATCACCGCATCATCAGCATACAGCAACACCGAAAGGTTTTCTGTTTGCTAGCTTCGGGGGATGGAAGTCAGCCTGACTAAGGGCCGCAACCAAAGAGCTGCTTTCAGGGGGAATCTCTCCCAGTGAAGGGACCCTTTCCAGTGTATTCTGACACCATCCTTGATCATGGTCTGTTGGCTTTTTAACTAGCGAATGTATGAGCTAGTAAGGGTGATTTCCACTGTGGTGTAGGGGATAGAGCGACAGACTAGAACTCTGGAGAACTGGGTTCAAATCCCCACTTGGCCATGGGAACTCACTGGGGGAGCAGAATGGTAAAACCATTCCTTAAATATCTCACTTACCTTGAACGCCCTGTTGGGGCCACTATAGGTTGCTTCTGACTTGACTGCACAAAACACACACACACAAGGTAGCAAGGCTAACCAATGATAGTTGTCCAGTTCCACCAGATACCTTTTTACAGATTACATTTCCAGTTCCTCAGAGTTTGGCAAGAGAGGTTACAGAAGCAAAAAACAGATGAAGAAAACTCAGGGTGGTCTTCCTTCCTTCCTTCTTTCTTTCTTTCTTTCTTTCTTTCTTTCTTTCTTTCTTTCTTTCTTTCTTTCTTTCTTTCTTTCTTTCTTTCTTTCTTTCTTTCTTTCCTTCCTTCCTTCCTTCCTTCCTTCCTCACCTACACTTTTGAATTGCTGCTTCAGAGTGAAAAGCTCACCAGATAAGCATTGCTTTTTCCACAGGAGTTGCTGACTTGGGTTAATGAGTTAACCCCATGGCTTCCCTTTAAACAATGAAGTCACCCGCCCAATTAAAAACCTTTATTTAATGACTTCTGGTGGAAATAGTATTCTAAAAACAGTGCTTCTTTTCTCCCTTAGCTCCCTGGCTTGTATAGGATCCTTGTTAACAAATCGTCTGTGGACTTGTAAACAGTTCTACACTTCATTATTTTTCTCTTTTGAACATGTGCCTGCTTCAGGCTTCGTTAACAAAGGTTACCATTGTGGACCATAAACTTCCTTCTGGTGTGTGTGCCTGTGCGCTTGAGCACATGAAGCACAGAATGTTGACTGACATCAAGTTTGGGAATACTGTAATGGCTGCTATCCCACGGCCAGAAAATCCGGATCAAAGTAAAATGCGGATTTCCCCCCTGGAACGGTCACGTGGTTGAAAAAGCTGTTCCTGTGTCCCCACTGGTGCAGTTTAAAGAACTGCATTTTTTGTGTGTTCCCATGAGCAGGAACCGCAACACAGCAGAACGAAAAGGTTTTGATGCAGATTTTCTGAGTCCCCACAGACCCAAGTACCAGTTAAAACTCTGCATTGGAACTGAGACAAGCTTTGTACCACCTCAAGACCTGGTACTTGCAAAGCTCGTGGGTCACGCTTAAGTGGGTGTGATCGCATTCCCCCCCTTTAAAGTCCGCTGGTTGTTGGGACACAATTTTATTAACCGCATCTTCAAGCACTTTGAAGCAGTTTTTAGTGGTCATGGGATAGAACCCAAACTCACACTCACTCTAATCCATAGAAATTGATCTCTCTCTCTATCACACACACACACACACACACACACACACACACACACAGCAGGAGCAGCTCAGCAAAACGGGTTTTCTGTGTTTGCAATGTGGCTTTCATCTGAACAAGAAAAAAGACACTGGCGGCACAGGCCAGTGAGCTAGCACCAGTGACATCCACAACCTTCTCCCTCCATTCCTTGAAGCTGTTTTGAATAGCTCTCAGATTTAAAAACAAAGCAAAACAAAAACAGGTGGAAGATGAACACATTTATGTCAAAAAAATTGCCACAACAAAATCAAAGTCTCTTTAACAGGATCAACAGCCGGGTCCTGAGACTGAACAATGGTGAGAGGAGAAAGCTGGCAGTAAATCGAGGCAGAGGCAAAGAAGATGGTCCACCTCCTCCTCAAATCTCAGGCTACTCCCAATCAGCCCAGGGCTCCCTGCCTATGTACTAGCAGCAGACAATCAAGTCCCTGCCTGTGCTCCCTTTCAGCTGTATGTAGTGAATCCTTGTTTGGTAGCTTGCCAGCCCGCCCACCTTATGCATGTGAATACACAGCCAGTACTGTGTCTTCCACCCCACTGACTGCCACGGACACCCCATGAGGCTCTTAGCATCAATGGAAATCTTCAGGAGACAGATCCTTTTCTGCCAAGGGTCTCATTTCCCATCTTGGAAATGGCATACAGATGGAGGGTATGTCCAGAGCCAAATAAGCTGGACTACCATGGCCTTCTCTGGTTCAAGTCCTGTTGGGTAAGACTGTGGACTTAATAGCAACTGTCCAAGGCAGTTTTTTTCCCTTTTGCCCACCCTTTGCTGCATGCTTAGCCTACAACCAGGCCGGCCATCATTTCTTGGAGAGGGAGTGCATCAGATAGCCTGCTAAGGAAGTATAATGCTTTTTTGGCTGCTTTCAAACGACCCCTAAAATCCCCTGGCAATTTAAATTCGGATTCCCCCAGCCAGATATCATGTGGGTTTTGTTCCTCTTCCTGTGTTCCCACCCTTCCGCACTCTGTTGCTTCTGTCTGCGGTGAGGGGAGGGAGAAAAAAAGGGAGAAAAAAATGCAGGCTCACCTCCGCTCACCTCTGTCTGCCTTCCGAGCAGCCCCTTAGGGATTCCAGTCTGTTAAAGGGGCGGGAGACAACAAAAACAAACAGAAGGCGAGGAGAGCCTGGTATCCACAGCTTTACAATCCACATTGGAAATTTTTTTACCTCTGGAGACCAGGCACTTGTAAAGTGTGCTGGGGCTCGCTTAAGTGGGCGTGAACGTACTTTTTTTTTAAGTCTGCTGCTGGTGGGAAAACAATTTTATGCTCTGGATTTGCAAGTGTTTTGCAGCAGATTTTAGGGGTCGTTTGAAAGCAGCCTTTGACACATAACACACCTTACATGACCCGAGGTGGGTGGGTGGGGGACAAGATTCTTTCTTCTGTGCTTCTGCTGCCCCTTCACAATCCCACTCACCCCTTTTCCTCACAGGAGGCTGCAGGTGGAGAGGAACTCCCTGCTTGCCACAAGTCTGAATCAATGGCTTGCAAATGAGCCAGCAGCCCCACTGCAGGAAGAAGGCAGTTCCTGTTGTGTTGTGAAGCTGGGATTGTGCATTAAGGACTTGTGGCAATGTCTATTCAGGTGTTACAGCAGCTCTTGCTGTTAGTTTTCCAAAGCATATTTGGTGGCAAGACTTTCAAGCTGGCAGGGTTTTACGTGGAAGGAGAATACTCATACATGTAGAGGCCATTCAGTCGTGAACTTACATTTTAAAATTTAAAAAAGTGTATCCTCCTTATCTACCGTCCCACCATCCATAGCCCTTAAAAGAACTCTCTGGGTGGCTTACAGTTTAAATGTGTAGGCTACGCATTGCCCCACCCTACCCCTCGTGAGCTGGGACCTCATTTTACTGACCTTGGAAGGATGGAAGGCCAAGTCCACCTTGAGCCACCTGCCTGGGAGTGAACCCTGGGTTGTGAGCACAGTTTTGGTTGTCGTACAACAGCTTCATCACTGCGTCACGAGGCACTTTTAAGTTGCTCATGGGAACAATCTTTGTCTACTCATTAAAAAAATACCTCCAGGAGACCAAAGAGATAAACAATTATTAACTCAATTTGAGTGTGCCGTGGAAAATGATAACTTAGAAAGTGGTTTTGTTTGGGTCGTATTCATTCTGCATAGCATATCGCTGCCAGCCCCAGCATAAACCAGCCTAAATATAGACCACAGCCTCACCAAAAAAAAAAAAAGTGGGGGGGAGTACTGTATGTTGATCTTAGTTCAAATGGAAGACTGTTATTTTCAAATTCTGTTTGTGTGCAGAATGGTAAAATCTGACCATGATATAATACAAGGTGGACTTGATTGTGAGCTTCGAATTTCATTGGATAGGAAATAAATGAAGGCTATATACGGACTGGAACTCGGTAGTGCTGGTGGGCAATGAAAACTCCCTTAACCTGCTATCTTTGCTTTCATACCTGGGAGCAAGGCCCTTGAAATTCAGCAGGGGGGAGGGGTTCTGAGTAGAGCAGCCAATGACACTGTGATTGTTTTGGGGTATGTTGGGCCATCACATTGACTCATTGGGAGGGCGCCATATTGAGGAAGTGGATGATGGAGTCACACATATGCCATCCACATACTTTTGCTGCACAACAATTTTATGGTGTCTCTTTGGGTGTATCAACCATTGAACGCAGTGGGATCTACTCCCAGGTGGATGTCAATGACTGAAACCTAAACATTTTGAATGTCATCAAAGAAATATTTAAGTTACTTGCCCTTGTGTTGGTAATGATGGACTTGAACATGTATGCCACGTGAAATCTCAGAAGGTGGGATAACTCCTCACTGGAAGTCCACCACCATAGATTAGATTGTTGTATTGTTCTCCCCACCTATACCTTAACGAGCACCTATAAAGCATGCAAAGCGGTAAAAAACAAAAAGGGAGCATCAGTTGTTCAGATTCAGAATAAGACCAACTGTGCTTAATATGTCCTGGTCAGCTTTCTTTCTAAGAAACTAGGTTTTGTTGTTGGTTGGTTTTGCTTTAAAGATTTTAGGTTGATCATTGATTACGCTGCTCCAGTTATGTGCATAGGAAGGCACTTGAGATCAATTTATTGTCTCTTCTGTAGTTTAGGTAGTGACTGAATTAAAGCCCTAGACTGGAGAAATTTTACTGTTGTCGTGCCAAAAATGTGAACAAAGCAAAGCAAAGCATGCTGCCTATACTGTATATCGCTCCACAGCACTTGAAGCACTCCCTGGTTGCTTTTCAAGTAGTTATGCAGGCTACATATTGCTTCCCCAGCAAGTTGGCTACTCATCTTACTGACCTCTGAAGGATAAAAGGCTGAGTGAATCTTGAGCTGGCTACATGGAATTGAATCCCTGGTTGTGAGCACAGTTATGGCTGCAGTTCAGCAGCTTAACCACTGTGCCACGAGGCTCAATAGCTCTCTCTCTCATGTGCTAAATATACCTTGCATGTTACTTCTATTTAGTTCCCGAAGAATTCCCATTTGTACCCCAAGCAGCACCAATTTCCTACCAATATGCCCATAAAACTCAAGTTTCTTTGTCCAGTTACATATGAGCAATTTAAGACTGCAAATTTGGACATCTAGAGCAGACCCACTTGAACAAGATGTAGAAAAAAGGCTGACTGCTATTTACTTCCTCTGTCCCTCTCTCTCCTGTGTGACCAGCTAAAGTGAATTCAGCTGGGGAAACCCACATTCCCAGCTATAAATTCACATAGGATCCATGTGGATTCTTGTCCCAATGTAGTTGCACCCCTAAGATGGTCAAACTGGTATTCGTAGTAGTTACAGGCTATATTTCAGGTTTGTTCATATAAGAAGACACACATCACTGGATAGAAACACTTAGAAATTATCAAAGCACTAGCATAAAAAACATCATTTGTGATGGTCACCATCATTTACATTGCTGTCAAAACGAAAGGGAAAAAAAGATAAAGAAAAAAGAAGCAAAGGGCAAAATATGGTGGCGTCTTAATGACTAACTGATTGGTTTCAGGCGTTTCATCTCCATCACACAGCTTATGATCTGTGAAAGGTCACATGGAAACAATTCAATTTTAATTTGCCAACAAGCTGACACCGACTATACCTTAGAGATTGCTTTCTGTATCCTTCCCACATGGTTACCTGGAGATTCTGTGAAAGTTATTACTTAAACACGTCAGCAGGAACGTGTGTTTTATGTTTTTGTGGACTTAATAAAGAATATTGGAGGCCAAATTCAAAACCTAGTTGTCTTTCATACTATTCCTCGGTTTATTTCTGTGGGGCCATGGATTTAATCCCTTAGAATTGAGTCAGCTTTTAAAAACATTATACCCTGTACCATCAGTAGTGTAGTGTGGCCAGGATTCTCAGGGTCAGAAGCCTAGACTTATCAACGATTGTGACCTCATTGGGAACACACCCCTGACTTGTTTGTTCCCTCCAACCGTATCTGCAAGAGACTGTCATGATAAGCACCAAAATCTTCCAAACTGATCTCTGCAACATGTGAGTGTACCCATTTCTTAGGCCTTGAAACAAACTGTTGGACAGAGATGCAGAATAATTTGTGATATGACATACTGAATCAAGCATTTCTTTCTCATAACTTCAGTGTCCAATCCCATTATTTAAATTAACCATTTCTTAATGGAAATGTCTGGCATTTCTAGAGGAACCAAAAGGTTTAACCTACTGGTACAGTTCTATTTTAAAACCCAAGATAATAGGATAATGTGTGGAAACATGGTTCTTCAAATAGCCTGGACCCAAGCCATTTAAGGCTTTGAACAGCCTGGACGCAAGCCATTTAGGGCTTTGAACAGCCTGGATGCAAGCCATTTGGGTCAAAACCTTCACTTTGAAATGTGTCAGGAAATGGATTGGTAGGCAGTGAAGCTGTTGTATGAAGCCATTTGTATTCCTCTTGTAGCTGGCTGTCATCAGGAGTCTAGCTGTAGCTTAATGGATCTGCTGATGTTTTAGAACACTTTCCAAAGACAGTAGCTTTGGAAGAAGTAGCCATGTTAGTCTGTATAAGTATATTAGACAAAACCACACAAATTTATTTATTTATTTATTTATTTATTTATTTATTTATTTATTTATTTATTTAGATAGATAGATAGATAGATAGATAGATAGATAGATAGATAGATAGATAGATAGAACAAATTTAAAAATATATTTGTGGTGCTGCAAGACTTATATTTTAATGTGAGTGTTTGTGGATCAAATCTACTTGCTCAGACATAAGAGTTAACATGCCAAACGTGTATACATTTATACATGGCCTCAAAATTATCAAACGGCATCAAAGACAGCTGCACATAGAACATGTTTTAATAACCCAAAGGGGAGATAACTAAGGCATGTGTGAAAGCAAAAGTGCAAAGTTCTACACCAGTGGGGGAGAATTATAGAATCATACAGTTGTCCCCCTCCCATTCGCCGTTCATATATTGCGGGACCACAGTGTATGAAAAAGCCCCCCCGGGGTAAGGCGGAAAGGACTGCATCAGGCCTCCCATACTTATCCCAGGTCCTTCCTGGGCCATCTGGAGGCCCCAAAATGGCTTCCCTATGAACTGGAAGTGACTTCTGGTTCGCTAAAAAATCATTTGAGGCCTCTGAGAACCTTTCTAGGCTTGTCAGAGGCCTCAGAAATAATTTTCGGCGATCCGGAAGTCACTTCTGGTTCGCAGGGAAGCTCTTTTGGGGCCTCCAGAAGGCCCTTGCAGGCCCATTCAGGGCAGCGCCTGGCTTCGGGTAAGTATAAGGGCCCCCAGCTAGGCACCCCAGGCCCAACCCGACCTGCATCTGTATATTGTGGATTTTCAATTATCACAGGTTGGGTCGGGTCCCTAACCCCCACAATAGGCAGGGGGCACCGTAGAATCAAGGGCCATCCAGTCCAACCCGCCTGCCATGCAGGGACCCCCATCAAAGTACCCCCAACAGATGGCCATCCGGCCTCTGCTGAAAAACCTCCAAAGAAGGAGACTCTACCACCCTCTGTGGCAGCATATTCCACTGGTGAACACCCCTAATTGTGTTCAAATGCAATATCTTTTCCCAGAGTGCAGGGCATGTAATAATGGGCTCAAGTTACCATTTGGATAACATCCTAACAGTTAGAGCATTAAACAACAATGGAACCAATTACGAATGATGGAACCAATGGTGAGCACTCCAACACTGGAGGCATTCAAGAGACGGCCATCTGTCCAACCTGCTTTGATTTGGATTCCTGCAATAAGCAGAAGTGGTTGAACTTGATGGCCTTATCAGCCTCTTCCAACTCCCTTATTCTATGATTCTGTTATTATTATTTTAATCTGCCTGGTTTATTTAGAGAATGCCAACTATTCAGATTTATTGAGAGAAGACACTAGGGATGGGCACGAAATGGAAATTTGGTGGTTCATTTCATTCCGTTTTGTCCCCCCGCATTTCGTTTTGTTTCACTGCATACAAATTTTTTGGGGAAAAATTGTACGAAATGAAACAGTAATGAAATGATTCATTACTTTACTCTCCTCCTCCTCCTCCTCTTCATTCTGGGCTCTAGTAGCAGCTCCAGCGGCAGGCCTAGGCCGGTCTGTCAGGCCCGCTTGCCCTCTCTGGCCAGCTAGTGGGGCTCCAGCAGCGGTGGCTCCAGTGGCAGCTCTGGCAGTGGCTTTGGCGGCGGCAGCTTTGGCGGTGGCAGCTTTGGAGGCAGTGGCTCTGGTGGCGGCAGCTTCGACAGTAGGCCTAGGCCAGCCTGCCGGGCCCACTCAACCTCTCTGGCTGGCTGGCGGGGCTCTGGCAGCAGTGGCTCTGGTGGCGGCTTGAGCGGTGGTGGAGGAGGAAGAGGAGGAGGACGGACACAAGCAGGTAAGGGAACAGTTTTACAGACAAACAAAATGGTTCGTTTTAATGAGAAAAACCACCATTTTGTTTTGTCTATAACGAAATGCTGCTTCATCATTTCATTTCATTTCATTTTGTTTCATTAGTTAACAAAACAATGAAACAGCATGTCGTTCTCCGTTGTTTGTCCATCCCTAAAAGACACTGTGTGGCCTTTTAATTCATACCCTGGGGCCAAGCTAACTTCTCTAGCTTCTGTGTGTACTCTGCCTGATGGTGATGAAAAAACAACCTCAATCCTTTCCTTTGGAAGGTTTATCTCACCTAAAGACATTTTAGGTAGTATCCTGTGGTGACTATCTAAAAGCTTCTGCCCAGCATTCAGTGAAGAGAATCAGGATTTCATAAATATGCTCCAATAAATTGAAAACTTATTTTCTGGTGTTTATTGTGGTGTAAAACCATAAAAGTCATAAAAGTAAGGCTAACACAATTACATAATTGTACAATTACAAAAAACAGTGCTGATGTAATAATCCATAATATACATATAGATATTGAGAGACAAAATAAAAATAAGAAAACAATAGAGAATTTTCGTTAATAACTAGCCCGTCTTCTTAGTGTGGAATTTAATCAAATTAACCAGTTAAGGTCTAAATCTCTAAAACCTTAGAATGAAATAGCCAAACATTTCTCTACGGTCTTCCCTCATCTATAACCCCTTGTCAAAGTATTTCATAAATAAGGCCTCAACCTCTAAAGTTGGCCTATCTGGAAATTCTTTGTGTGTCAGTAAGCTGCCTCGCTGATTCAAACCATTGCCCTACTGATCTCAGCATCATCTTTGGAAACACGCAGATATAAATTTTCCCAAAGCCACCACTGGGAGGGCCTTCACTGCCTTAGTGGAATAAGGCAGTAGCAAGCAGACGCTCTGCAGAACCCTGCCTTTCAACTGGAGAAAGTGCCACAATGACAGAGCCATCAGCTGGAACCATCATCAGCATCTGTATTCCTGATGCTTTTTCCTCTGAGGAGTTCCTTGAAGTAAGTTGGCAGGAGAGCTTCCCAGAGCAGCCAGCGCTCTGATGGTTCACTGGGTTTTCTGGGAAAGTAGCCAGACCCAAATAACCAGACTCAGAGGAAGAATTAACCGAGAGCCAAAAGTTTTGATCTGCTCTTAATGAGACACCCGGTGAGTTATGGGAGAGAGTCAATATGACAGGGAGATATAGTTGTGTGTGCTCCCTTGAGCTGCCCCCCATGTCCTCCTTACAACAGATGTTACCACATTTCAACATTTGTCTGAATGAACAAGTAGACGAGTGCTTTAAGGATGGAACACAATGTGACAGGAAACCCTGGCACGTGCAGTGGCAACCCATGTGGAGTTTCATATTGCCTGCCTGTAACATTAAGTTCCAGTACCTAACCCATGTGTTCTCCTGGGCTCACGACCTGGGCTTCAGTCCCAGGTAGCAGGCTCATGGTTGACTCATGGCTTTCCATCCTTCCAAGGTCGGTTAAATGAGTATCCAGCTCGCTGACGGGGAATGTGTAGCCTGCATAAATAAATTGAAAATTGTCCAGAGAGTGCTGTAAGCACTATGGAGCAGTATATAAGCAGAACACTTTGCTTTCTACATTTTTTGCCTAGAGCAGGCCTGCACAACAGGTAGCCCGTGGGCTACTGGTAGCCCGCCAAGGGTTCAAAAGCAGCCCGCCAGCTATCAATAAAAAAACTGAGGGGATAAGTTCTTAGAAGAGATAGAATTCATAAGTAGAGGTTTTAGTGTAGCAGCCCTCAGGCACTTTGGGCTGGAAAAAGTAGACCTCGGCCTGTTCAAAGATGGACAGCCCTAGCCTAGAGCAACCAGTTACACACCATCCAGGAAAACAGGTAGGCCCATCAGCAATGTTTCCTCATATTGTTAGGGCATTCACATGGTAAGAAGAAGAGAACAATTAATTTTTTTTAAAAAGACCACACACCTTTAACCAAAATCTCTGCCCTTAGAGGAACAGAATAAGGAGAGTCAACAGGTGTGCCTTCACACAGTTAAGGCCCCAGCCTCTCTTTGCAACACCAGCTGCTCTCCTGCATTCAAAGCTGTGTATCTGTGGGGGGGATTTTTCCTTCCACGCAGCCAGCTTATGCACCAGTGATTTAACCAGCCTGTCAGCCTCTGGCATCCTGAAGTGCCCCGTGTTTTGCAAAACAGGTTGAGGAGTACATATGTGGAGTTGTTGAGAGGGAGTTTCCTAGGCAACAGCCAGACCTTGAGAGAAATCACACAAGCTCCATCTGTTGGCGCTCCAGCATCTATTTTCCATTCACAGCCTGCCTGTTATTGTTGAGCAGGCAAAGCTCCCTGGGATGCTAAGCAAAATAAATAGGAAGGAGCTATAAATTACTCCCACTATTCAATTAACATTTCTAACCCGCACACTGTCCTTTTCCTCTCTCTTTTTTGCTGCTGTCCTTTCTCTTTTATCATTGTTTGAACAGTGAATAGTCAGACTCCTGTTCCAACAGCTGCTCTGATAACGAGAACCTACTCAAGCTCAGTTAATGGGGATTAGTTATCCCTGGACAGGTCCTAACATCCCCACTACTTCTCGCTCAAGTTCGTACAAGGAGGGAACTCAAGAGACATATAAAGATGAAAGACAGAAATGCTCCTTTCCAGCATGCCTTATTTATTTATTTATTTATTTATTTATTTATTTATTTATTTATTTATTTATTATTATTATTATTATTATTATTATTATTATTATTATTATTATTATTATTATTATTATTATTATTATTATTATTATCACACAGCAGACAAGATAGCTATGCTGGATTTTGTATTACCAATCACTAGTCGAATGCTTCCCAAGCGTTTAGGACTACGTGATGTATCAGGGAATTATGCGAGCAGATCCTAGTAAGGAGGCTTTCTGCATTTGACTGATGGTGGTGACTTTGTCAATTCCAATTTCTTCTAAATACTTGCTTGGCTATTTAGGGACCACCTGTACCGGTTTATGCCAGAATCTCTGAAGTTCAATTTTCAGATTCTGATACCAGGTAAAAAAATTTCAGGTTGTTTCTCAGTGACTCTGCTATCACCTGGTATAGCAACATCAATGATCCACACTTTTTTCTTCTCCACAATCACAATATCTGTGGTATTATGCTCCAAAACCCCTGTCTATCTGTATTTAGAAGTCCCAAAGTAATTTTGCATGCTCATTTTCAATCCCCTTTTCAGACTTCAGTTCTTTGCTACAGGCAGATCTAGTGGGATCATAAGCCTAAAAAAGTGACTGACAATGAACATGCAAAATTACTTTGGGACTTCCGAATACAGACAGACAGGGTTTTGGAGCATAATACCACAGATATTATTATTATTATTATTATTATTATTATTATTATTATTATTATTATTATTATTATTATTATTATTAATTCATTTGAGGTAAGAAGATGATAGCTATGCACAGTTTGAAAGATACCTATTGGTTATGAAATCCCCTATAAACGCCTTTTCCAGGACAAAGTCTGAATTCTGATCTTTGACCCCCAGCAGATCAAAGCCTTTTGTATTAGATCCAGCCAGTCTCATTCAATTCAATAGAATATAAACATGTATGCTCTTTTTTGATGCCTCATGGTCTCTTTACTGGTCCAAAAAGAAGAGGCAATAAGAATGCTTGCCTCAGGGCTGATGTACTCTTTCACAACCCCACTTTCAAGGGGAATGGAAGGGCTTTGCATAATAACTCCTCAACAAGTCCTTGGTAAATAGAAGGTGAACAATGGATCAAGGTTTTCCATGCCTGCACCAAAGAGGTGTGCAACCAAGGAGGACCTCCTTTTGCCTGGCCACCATTGATGGCCAGGATGGCCTGCTTTATTCTATGTTGTGCCCTCTTAGGAACTATAGGATTGCAATCCTAAGGTACCTGGTTGGATTGTGTCCTTTGATAGGATTTTGTAACAGCTTGCACAAAATGGCCAGAGTCTTACACAGCTTTAAACCCTGTGCTAGTGTGTGGCCAACATAGGTTCCTTCCAGGTTTGAGAACTCCCCCAAATGGCTTCTTTAGTCATCGTTCTCTCCTCTTTACCCTAAATTTGGGGTTGTTTAGTTTAGTGCAAAATATTTTGTGTGCTCAGGAAATGTTCCACTGAGGGCAAATCCATACCAGCGCATGTTAGCATATAGGGATATGCACAGTATGAACTTTCACTTCTTTTTTGTTTCTGTGGGATTTTTGTTTTGGGGGAATGTTAAGGGCTTTTCCATTTTCATTTTTTTCATGCAGCACTCCTTTCGTCAACAACATAAGACTGCACCTCTTTCAGGTCATTTGGGTTTGTTTTCCCCAGTTTGTTTTGAAGCAAGGCTAGGAGAGAAGGAAGAGCAGGACTAGTAGAGGAAGGAGACAAACAATGGCAAGAACCAGGGCGAATAGCATGGTTGGCTGGGTAATGATGTGCATCACGGTGGTGGATAGGCAAGGAAAGTGAACCAGTGGGGCTGGCAGAGCAAAAGCATGCAAGGAAAATTTCCCGGGTGATTTGAATGAAGGAAAGGTTTGATAAAAGAAGAAGACATGGGAGAATATCTTTGTGTTCCCTTCCTTTGTTAGTACGGATCATACATATTCAAGAAGCTGTATTTCAAGAAACCACAAAAGGATCCCAGAGTGGAAGCAAGAGCTTCTGTTTCTGTTTCCCCCCCACACATTTTTGTACCAAAATCATTCCAGTTCCGAATATATGTCTACCAATGCAATATGGGCACCACTTGTTAGGGCTGGGCAAGCCATTTTGCTGCCTAAGGAAAAGGTCAAGATGACAGTGCCTTCCGATCCCATGTACAGAAGCAAACTGAACTGGCATTGAATTTTACTTGAATGTCTTTCATGCACCTAAAAGCAGCAGGGCAATTTGAGGGTGCAAATGTATCCTTCCAGCACATGCAGCACTTCCCTCCAATAGAAGGGAATAGTCAGGTAGCTGAGAAGAAATTACCACTTCTGCCCCCTGAGGTGGTTGTCTCTATGCAACGTGCATGACGAAATTTTTTCTTTTTGATTTTGTTTTTGAAGAAAACCCCTTCCATTTCGATGTTTTCTGCATACCAGTCCTTTTGTTTACACAGATGTAGCTGGTTATTCCTTGTTATTTCATTTTGTGTTCACCCATTCCTTTTTGATTAGACTTGTTGTCCGTCAAGCCCTAGTGGCACTTACACTACCCTCCCAGCTCCTGACACCAGCAGTGCTATGAACGGTTACCCCATTCTATCCTCATCCCACCAGACCTCAAAGCCACTTCATCCTTAGCTTCCTTCCTGGGCGTCACTTCTACCATTCTTTTCCCAGAGCACCCCAAGCCATTTCCTGTCCTCCTCTGCCTCCTCTTGGGTTGGCCACCTCTGCCTCCTCCTGTAGGAAACTGTGCTTTCTTCAAGCCATTGCGACCACTGCCATATAATGGCCCAGGATGGAAGAGCAGAAAGGGCACCCCAACTGGGGGAGGGTTGAAGAATCTGTCATTGCTTTTCAACCCCTTCCTATAACATTAAGTGCAGCATCCCTCCCTCGGTACTGTCTGCCTGAATCTTTGTTTCTTGCTATGGACCGGACAAGAGAACCGAGTAAGATGATGTGGGATGGGTAGTGAGTAGAGATGGGCACGAAACGAACTTTTTTCCATTTCCGTTATTCATTATTTGTTTCGTTACGTAACAAAACGAATAACGAAAATTGTGATGAAATTGGAACGAACCGAACAGAACCACGAAAATTTGGTTCGTTAACGTTTCATTTTCGTTAATGGCGACGCGCAATGAAATGAGCTGTTTTAAAATGTTAAAAAATGTCCTGAATGTTCATAAAAACCCAGCGATAATTATTTATTCTGCCTGATATTACCTAACAGGGAGGTTGGGGTCCTTAAAACGTGCATTTATGTCTTTTCTCAGATCACTGTATTTTTTTCCTTTAAGGGGAGTTAGGGGACATCGACCCAAAATGGCTCCCAGATGCCTAATATCGATTTCTTGGGTATTAAAATGCCCTGGACATTCTTAAAAATGCAGCGATAATTATTTGAAATTATTACCTACCAGGGTGTTGGGGTCCTTAAAACGTTTGTTTTTGTCTTTCTCCCATCGCGATGTATTTTTTCTTTTCCCTCTGACACAAAATGGATTCCAGCCATAAAATGGATGCAAGCCATGTGATGAGATCATGTAAATTCTTGGACAACTTCAACCAATAGCATGCCCAGATTGCAGACTGGGCAGGTTTGGCAGCCACAGAGGGCATAAAAAGCTCTGGCAACCCCCATCCTCCTTGCAATCTCCGGTGGGAGTTAGGGTGGGATTGCTGTCTCTGTGACTCATTATTTTCACTTTAGGCCATCCAGGCAGGTGTGTGTCTCTGTGTTCCTGCCGCCTGCAGCCTGGCTCTTAGGGGAGAGAAAGAAGAGATTTCTCTCTAGCTTCAGTCTTGCAGCCTCCCTGTGTGCGTGCGTGCGTGCGTACCTCTCGGTGAGTACCCTTCCCTGCCCCGCAGTGCAGTCACTCTGCTGCTGCCTTGCACCCTGGACAATGCCCGCCGCTGCCTTTGCAGCCTCCCTGCGTACCTAGTCTATACTGTGTCTCTGCCAGCATCATTTTTTTTTTAGTGTTTTCCCTCTGGTCTGGGGCGTTGGGGGACGCCCACGCACGGAAATGCTTTTAAAATCACGCAAAAGCGGGTAAAAAATGAAAAATGAAAAATGAATAAACAAAAACGATTTTTTTTCAAAAATTCACGAAAAACGAAAATGAACCAAAACGGAACCCTCAACGAAAAATGAAAAACCGAAATGCCATTTTTTGATTCGTGCCCATCTCTAGTAGTGAGGAACCCAGCCCAGCCCACATCATCCAGGCAGTGCTGCTCATTGCCTGCCACTCCATCGCCAGTGGTGGCTGAGACACAGAAGAGAGCGAGTGCACGGCTTCCCAAGAAAGGCTGGAGGAAAAAGTTACACTGCTCTTTATCGAATGCAAACCAATCCAAGCTCTTTTAACAATTCAAAATTGCTGCTCTCCTACAAATACTCTGATTAGCTACTAATAGCAACCCTTCCAACAAGACTCAATTTAAAATTTCCTGATGCAACAGAAGATGGAAACATGGAAGGACACAAACAGCCATGTACCCCTCTTCTATTAAACAGATTACAGTGGATCCCCATATAAAACGGTTTGTATAACATAAAATCTGTACAACATAAAAAAATTCTGGAGATAGGCGAAATTGGCTTAACAGAATCGCCTGTGGGGTGAATCTGTACAACATAAAATGGTCGTGATTAGGGATTACTCCGTTTTCAATGCATTCCTATGGGAAATTTGCTTAACAGAACTTCTTTTGGAACAAATTAATTCCTTTATACATGGTACCACTGTATCTATGTTTTTGAGGCTGTGTTCTGGAAAGCCATGAAAAAAAACCCTGCAAACCATGAACAAAGTCCCTCTTCTGTGTTTCTCCCTAGTAGTGCATAATAATATGCAAGTCCCATCCCTAATTGTGTCACTTTGCCAAATGGTAGGGCTAGACACAACACTTGCATAAACAAAGAAAAAAATCCTCATTAGTTTTATGAATAAGACAGAGTAGTGGATTAGGACTCTGGAGAAACAAGTTCAAATCCCTCCTCAGCCATGGAAACTCGTGGGGCGGTGGGCCTGATCAAGCCACTAATATCTCACTTACCTTGAAAGCCCTATTAGAGTGGCTATAGGCCAGCCCAGTTCCAACTTGATGGCACAGAACACGCATATAAATTAGTCAAATAGCAGCATGTTTTAGACTTGTCAACAAAGTCTTGTGGAAACTCACAAGCCTCTTCATGCTCAACTTAACACTTTATTTATAACTTACACCCAGTCTTTCCCAAAACAGGGGCTCAAAGCAGTTGACAAAGGTTTTAAAACAACATTCATCATATTAATACAAAATTAAAGGCATCATATTATTAGGAGGCTATTGAATTAAGAAGCCATTTAAAATACAACAGTTAAAAATCATAGCTTCTGAATAATAATAATATGATCGTTTCATGCCATAAAGTTGATTTTGTGGCATGGTGAGTGACCCATAACAAGATTTTCTCATTATCTGAGGAGCTTCGGTAGTCCCTGCTTCTAGTGGTGTGGGATTATGCAGTTCAACCAAGACTGCATAGAGTGACTTTTCTCCTCATGAGGAGAATTGGGAAATTAAGCTCTTGACCCAACCAGGTGCTCCAAACACTAAGTTTTATCCAGGCAATGACACCCCTTGGAGAAAGAAAACCTTGTAAATATAGTATGGCTGGTCCATTTTAAGCTCTCTTCCCCATCCTGTCTGGCAGGTGCTGATTCCAAACAAGCAACCACTCGGCATCTCCTCCATTCCTCTCCCCCTCTGTAAGGTTCCGTACTGCAAGGTTCCCTATTCCACATGCTACTTTCTTAGCGGCTGCTAGTAGAAAACGAACAATGATGCTTTCGCATGCATTTTGCATGGCCAAGTGAAAAGAGAAACAGAAAGGCATCATTGTTTTGGTGGTAGCTGTGCCAAACTCGAGATTACAGTGTCCTGGAAGGAATTGCCAAAAGCACCTCCCAGAAGGAAGAAAAATCATCTGGTTCATTCCCAGCTGAAATAAAAGAGGTACAACCAGAGACCCCATTTATTGCTACCAGTAGAAGGTATCAGGTATAATACAGTCAGGTATATGACCAGATACAAGGTCCTATTGCTTTTGACCCAGCTTTCATACACTTGTCACTGAGAGAGAAATCTTCTAATGGATTTGTTACATTCTATACTATGCAATTTTGATATTATAGAGTAAGTAATTTTGTTATTGGTCCAGTGGATGAGACTGCTGGGATTTGGGAGCTGGTAGTTGGGAAATTCCTCTGGACTTTTTTGTAGTTCAACTTTTGGTTGGTTTGCAGGCAAGAGGTCATGTCCTTGGGCCATCCAAAGTACTTCAAAGCAATTCAACATATTGCCCAGCTCTGAGAAACTACAAATATGGTCAGACCTGTTTGACAAGCTTATGTCTGCCCCAAAACAGGGTCTGGTATCAGATTTTGTTTTCATGATAGTGGTCTTAGCAAAGTTCATTGGTGCAACATTAATGCTTTTATTTGTAATGCATGTTAAACTTTTTTGTTGGAACAACATGAGGATGGGAATTCAATCTGCCTTTCATGCCCTTTCATGCCTTTTAATGCTGTAAGATGTCCCTCCATTCCTTGTTCTCAAATACTCGAATATGGGCCTTTTTACACGACCCCTAAGATCCGCTGGCCACTTAAATTCGGACCAGGGATCTTGGGGGTTCGTCGCTCTTCCTCTGTCCCCACCCCCTCCGCACTTCCTGGTTGCTGGCTGCGTGAGGGAGGGAGAAAAAAGAACGCAAAGACTGCTGGTTTACCTCCGTTTTGTTCCGGACAGCATTCAGATCTCTTAAAGGGGCGGGGCGCAAAAAAAGAACAAACAGAAGCCAGGAGAGCCCCGCACTCACTATCCTTACACTGGATCAAATATTTGTCACCATCAAAGACCAGGTACAAGAAAACTGCTGTTTGGTCACGCTAAAGTGGGCGGGGTCGCACTTAATTTCCTGTTAACTCCGGAGCTGGTGGGTAAACATTTTTAATCTCCGGAGCTGGGAGCCATTTGCCCCGGAGTTTAGGGGTCGTGTATAAACGCCCTAAGTCTTAATTGTACTGGACTGTATATTATCCCTCATTACTGTAAGCTGCCTTGGGTCCTTTTCCAAGGAGAAAGGCGGGATAAAAATACTCTATAAATAAATAAATAAATAAATAGTTCTCTGGTGAAGGAAAGGGTATCTGTGTGAGACAAGCAAAATAAAATACTAATGCAAAAACAGGCAATATCTTCATAGATGTCCCTCTTCTATAAAGATAAAATATATGATACAATAAATGAGCTTTTGTGGATTAAACACCACTTCATCAGGTTTGTACCAGAGAAAAGGTCTTTTAGCAGTGTATAAAGGTATCTCCTAGTTTTGCATTTGGATTTTCTCTGGTGAATGATTCATTCAGAGCAAATCTCTAATACCCTGACGAAAGAAGATACCAGTTCTAGGCTGTGAGAATTCTGGATGGTTGTATAAACTGAATTAGATATCTCTCCAGTTACACCATTTTTATGTTACATACTGTAGTCTTGAGGTCTTTTAAGGTATGATTCAGAGGGTTTTTGCCCACCTGCTGGTTTAGCTTCCATTGGGTTTTCTAAACTGTTCTGTCACATTGGTCTATGCTATGATGTGGACCATGGAAGAACAGATGGTTGTCTTTGGGCATAATGTAAATAAATCACGGTCATCTCAGGCCCAATGTTAATCTACAGTATTTGTTGCTTCTGTAAGACACCCTCTCCATTGTTTTGTGTTCTGGAAAGTGGAGCTGCTTCAAAAAATCACCGAAGTCTTTTAAACAAGAAAAGAGCCAAGGCCTTCTCAAGTTGTTAGGTAAAAAAGTGAGGCAACTTATTCAGCTAGCAAATGCAGAGGAACAGAAGCAGCAGTCTCTTAATCAGGCCCCCAGTCTTCCCTCCTCTTTCAAGGATTGGACATATAAGATGCAAGTCTGATTCCTCTAAATTAGTTGGCAGGCCACAAGTCTGAACGCCTGGTTCTGAAGGCTTCTGTATGAGGAATTGAGTGCCCCACCCCACCCCAGATCCCAGCCAATCTTCTCTCTTGACCTAGAGAGCAAAAGGTCTCAATCCGGCTCCAAGACCAGTTAACAGATACAGTTATATCCTATATCCTTAAGAATATGGATGTAGTTACTTTCTCATTTCTCTTTTAGGGCACAATTCTTGGGCTGTTACCATACATCTGATATACATACTCCAAGTGGTTGGGGAAAAAAACCTTGATTCCTGGAGCATCTCTCAAATTAGGGGTGTGGCTCTTCTATGCAATATTATACACTGGTTTACGGGTTGGGAATGACTGGTTGCAACGCTGCTTACTCTTGAGAAGATGCATGCCTTTCCCATGGGGAAAAGGAGAGCTAGATTTCAGGTTTCCTACAGTGGCCTTTGGCGGTTACTTCACATCCCGTTCGTCCCTCTTTGCTGTCCCGCTTGGGACCGATACAAAAAAATCTTACTTCACGTCTGTAGCACAACAGCTGAAAATTGTCTTGACCACGCCCCCGGAACCAGGAACAGAGCCTGACAAGCTGTACCTGCCCCTGGGCTGGGGAATTCTTTTGTCTCTATTCCTGTTCTGGGACAAAGTCCCGTGAGATAACAACTGTCACACAACAAAGACAATCTTCCGCTCGTGAACTTGCGTCTGTCCATTTCTCTCGTACTTTTTAGTGCTGTGGATCGACATTTCAAATAGACGAAGCACAGCAGGTGTGGTGCGCCCTTTATTTTTATGTTTCTTTTTTCAAAAAAAGTAGATCTTGTCACGAAACAAGGCCATGAAGTAACACTTGTCACGAGATAAGTTATCATGACCGTGAGTAAATGGAAACAGGGACTGAACAGGGTCAAAACCACGTGATCACGCGACCAAGGCTGTCACGGTACAAACGTAATCACGGAAGAAGGTAGGACGTGAAGTAACCGCCTTTGTCATCTTAGACCTGGGCTGACCCTCCTCTGATTGCTCAGACTGCTATTCTTAGGTTGCTGGTGTAGCTTCCTTCCATCTCATGCCTTCCTCTTGTTCCTCTGAGGAGGAGACCTTTGTTGTTCTTTAGGAATGAGAGAGGCAGATGCGGCTCCAGACATAAGCTGGAGCTGAGACTTCCATCACCTCTCCTATCCCAAATATATTTCTGTGATAAACAGGAGCTTTTTCGTTATTACCTTAGAGCTGCTGAGGATATTCCCCCCAGTGTGCCACCACAAACTGACGTTTCCTCTGTATGAGTGCTCTACAACATTATGCATGTCTCATCGGCAGGATTGCCCTCTTCCTTGAAACTAATAATGAGAGGTCATTGGATGGTGAATTCTTTCTTAGAAAATAAAAGGAAGCAAATGTGCAGGACAGTGGTGAGGTGGGGGAATATCATTTGGCTGCTGCTTCTCGTCATCTCCTGGCAACCTTTTACAGAAAACAGACCAAAGCCTTTCATCTCTTGGTCCTTTCCAAAAGCAGCTGTGTAAATGTAAAGCATTAATTGCAACTTTTAGTTAGGGAGTGGAATGTCAAATCAAGACTCGCTTTTTGCTTCAGAGCCCATATTTGCTTTGCTTTAATGGCTAATTAAGAAAAAACCAAAGGTATCTTGAAAGTAAACCATTTACTCACAATACTCACCACACAATTATGCAGTTACTCAAACTTACAATGGACACTGAGACTCAGACTGAGAAACAGCAACAACAACCCAGAGGAATGTTCTGTAAATAGTACCACACTGGAAGCTTTAGGAAACCATCTGGAAGCATGTTTTCTGGAATATTTATTTATTTATTTATTTATTTGTTTGTTTGTTTATTTATTTATTTATTTAGCTTGTATGCCACCCACCACCCAGAGGTCTCTGGGTGGCTCACAATCAAAATAAACAATTAAAACATCAAATTACAATAAAAGTAAAACAATAAAAACATATAAATACAATAAATACAATGCATTAAAACACAACACTAAAATTGCCATCAGGACCCACAATCATCAGTTAAAAAACTTCTGGAAGAGGAAAGTTTTTACCTGACGCCAAAATGTCATCAACGTCGGCGCCAGGCGGGGTCTCATTCGGGAGGGCATTCCATAGTCTGGGGGCAGTTGTCGAAAAGGTCCTTTACCTGCAAGCCATCCCTCCTTGAGGGATGGCTCTTTCAGGAGGGCTCCCTGGCTAGATCTTAATTGCTGTGTAGGTTCATATGGAAGGAAGCAGTCCTTCAGGTATCTAGGTCCTAAGCCATTTAGGGCTTTATATATCAAAACAAGCACTTTGAATTGGGCTCAGGCAGCAATTGGTAACCAATGAAGGTTATACAGAATTGGCGTGATGTGTTCCTTGGTGGCCCTGCCACTCACCAACCGCGCAGCACGATTCTGAACCAGTTGCAATTGCTGGACCATCTTCAAAGGCTGCCCCACATAAAGCGATCTAAAGGAGTTGGGTACATGTCACACAAGTGTTCGCTTCTAAAGAGGGCCTCAAAGAGCTCAGATGAAGCCCCAGCTATTTCCCTTTTTGAGGCTTCGTGGTTGTTTGGAAGGAGGAGTTCCAAGCATAGTACTATAAAGAAAGATATATAAAAAAGACTTCTTTTATAATTACTGTACTTTTCATAGAACTCCTGTCAGTATAATGTTATTTAGCCTTATCTTTAGATGAGGCCCCCCTGAGAGATAAGGTCCAGGCCAAATGGTTCTGCTGGCTTTCTCTTCTGTATGGCTTGTTTCCAACTAAGATTTTATCTGCAGCTGCTATTTTACTGGCTATATTTTATTTGTTATTTTTGTGTTTTATGTGCCTCTTTTCAGAGTTGAGGCACTAATGGGTTTTTTTAATGAGTTCTAATCTACTTTGTGAAAGGACTGATCCTGTAAAGGAGACTATAATTCCATTCAAAAACACATAAAAAGAAGGGAAATTCTGTTAAGCATGAAAATTACTTTACAGAGAGTGACTCTCCATGACCATAGTTCAGTAAGCTCTCAATTAATTACTTAATGGCAGGTAAAAGGAGAGGTATTATAGATCTGATTATAATAATGGCCTGTATAACTGTGTATTATAGCTGCATGAGAGTGCATTTGTGTTATTGTGCAGCAGAGCAGATCAGCATTCTATAAGGCAATTCTAAAAATGAAGAAAGAGCAAATTAAAAATTATAACTGAAAGAGGGCCTCATCACACCATGGCTAGCACCACAATTGGCATACATATAATAATCTGGCTTTGGCCCGTGCCAGTTTTTGGGAAGTTTGGGCAAAGTAAAACTGTTTTCCTTCATTTAGAAATAGATTACTCCAAATGGCCACAATTTAAAACAGATCACATAAATTGAAAAGATCACTGTTACTTTTCTTAAAAGAAGATTGTTGGTCCTATCCATTTTTAATTTTTTAATGAATCCAGGCTGCAGGAGCTGAAATATTGATCTTCAAAAAGGCCCTTAAAAGGGAGAAACAGCACTGAGCATGTATAATATGGGCTTGCCAGCAGGAACTTTCCAAAATGAAATGTAATGTAT